>PVJD01000710.1:0-366855 GCA_004026545.1 Mormoops blainvillei
CAAAGGCAAAACATAGGCCCTCGCTGCTCTGTAGTTCATTTACAGGAGAGTAAAAGATTAGCTGGGCAGAGGCTAGAGGCAACTAAATGTGAGGCCCCAGTAGTGTGGATGCTGAAGTCGATGAAACCGAGGACGGGAGGCTCAGTGAGAGGATCACTGTGACCCTGATCTCAGGTGGCTCGAGGAGAACTACGTGCAGAACTGCAGTAGTAATGGGTGGGGACGATATGAACTTCGAGGCCTGAGTGGATGGGTAATGAGTTTCCACCTGGGACTTGGGGCGATGGCATGTGATCCACCAACACTGGCCATACTGGGATGAGAGCTGACTTCTGCTTTGAAAAAAATCAGAAGGAGCCATTTTCATGGCAGAGTCAAGAGGAAATTGGTTTATTGGTTTATTTTCATTGACCTTTCTGCTAAATGCTTAAGTCTTTGCCCATTTTTCTGGACGCGAAAGAGCACACAGGAGTGGAGTGAGGTTATGGCAGCAGAAGGAATGCGGGTAAAGAAAAGTTGGTAACCATGCATGCCGAGGTGGAAGAGGGTGAAGAGGCAGTGATAGGATATGTTGAAGGTCTTCTCGAGAGGATTTCAGGGCTAAAAATGAGGAACAAGGAAACGTGCACGAAGGCTCTGATTCTGTAGGCAATCGGGGAAATTATTTTTCTAAACAGTAGTGGGAAGGGATACATTTAAACAGTTCCCGCTGCTGTGCTTCAATGACGGTCTAAACGAGGATTTATGGACTGAGGAACTGCTCGATAGCCTCAGTTGTTCTGAGGTCTACTGGTCATTTCCAATACAAGTCACCACACTTTAGACAGAGACTGGCAGCAGCAGACTGAATGAGGGCCGGTGGATGGCTAAAGTAGTCTTAACTTTGAGTTTTTCTGAACCTAGGTATATCCTTGGGTTTTTCCTGGTATTAATAAAATAAAAACAGAAACAAAAGAAAGGGAAAATATGCTTTGGGGAAATATATTTAGGAGCAGGATAAGAAAATAGGGAGTAATACTCAGTGATACAAACATAAGGGAACAATAAAGAAAAAGAAGAGAGAAGACATTAGAAGCTTAAAGCATTGCCTGTTTATTTCCTTCCGTGTGATTGCAGCTGTACATTTTCTATGTATAAGTTTAGAAGTTATGACTTGATTCCTTACTCTGGAGTCTTACTTAAGATTCCACCTTTCTAAAGGAATGAAGGGATGTGCTTTGTTTTCATTGCTCTCTTCTTTACAGTCCCACTTATACCTGAGGACCAAGATTGGGAAACCGCATGATGGAAAAATAAACACTAAGGAGCAGTATTACCTGCCCCCACACACCAACTCGTCCCGTCTCTCCCGGCAGCTCTTAGCACAGGATTGTAAAAAGTCATTAGATTTGTACAACATGTAAGAAAAACACCTGCAGATTTTAATTTACAAGTCCTTGCTGTACTCCCTGAAAAGAAACTATATTTAAGAAACACAAAGGCAGTGCAGAAACACAGAGCTAAGTGGAAAGAATGCATCGTTTCTCCATCATAGAAAGTAAGCCTCAGTAATATATAAGACAACTGTCCTAGTGCCATGAAATTAAACAGAAAGACACTGAGTAGTGCCAAAGATGTTTCTGGGGTACAGTACACAAGAAATGTCAAAAAGCAAAACCTGCCTGAAGGCCATCATGCTCCCTCAATGAAATAGGCACTTAAACAAAATATTGTAAACTAATAGATGGATGAGAGAAGGGGAAATAAAGGTACGGAATTTTCCTTTTAATATTGTTTCTAATCTTTTCATTAAATTACATGGGTTTCAATGTGTATGAGCCAGAAAAAAATTTTAATGAACTTTACCTGGATTAAGCCCCTTGGGCTAATATTGATTAGGACAATAACATAGAAGAATAATTTCATGAAAAGGATGTCATTTTTGATTTCCCATCCCAGTTAAGAAAACTATCATGTCATAACAATTTGGCTAATACAATATGGTATTAAACTAGCATAGTTTAATGTGTTCTTCTGTGTCATAAGAGTTTAGAATAACTGAGTAAGTAAAATTTCTGCAACAGTGAGCTAAAGCCATGGGCTGATCAGTATCTACACTGGGGCTGACCCAGGAACTCCATAGCATTTGAGTGAATGCTGGGTTATCTGGTTTGACGAGTCCATTTTAGGAGTTCAAGGCTATTTTAAGATGTATGAATGTATTCATATATTTTAATGACTTCTTTATTATTATTTTTGTGTGTGTGTGTGTAGGACGAGTTTTGACCTGTATCTGAGAAAAGCCCAGGCAGGTCCTTAACGTGGGAGTTTGGGCCGGTCGTGGTGGAGCCGCTTGTGTCGCACTATCCCTCTCACACACACAACATTCAGCTCTGGGCGAAATATTAAAAACCTACCTAAAGGTAATGGAGAGTGACCAAAGCACGCAGAAGCTTGGGGGGAGTTAACTCTGGTAAGAAGGGAATCGAGTTCAACCCATTTCTACCTAGGAAGGCCCCAGGCAGTGCCCCTGAGGGATTGACGCTCCTGTGGAAGCCTCACGTTGCACTAGTGGGGGAATCTGAGCACAGTCAGAGTTACTGGGGAATCTGGAAAGTGAGGAGGGAGTCCTGAATAGGAGAGAGCTGGAGGGGCCCAAAGCTCTCCGTGATCAGCCCGGCCTAAGCAGAAAGAACTGAACAGAGATTTCAGTGGCTGCCCACCATACGGCGCGGCGGTGGGGGGCAGAATTTGGAGCTTGAGAAAAACCAAGTTAACGGCCTCTTGTACAAACAAACAAAAGATTTATCAGAGGAACAAAACAGAATCCTCAGTTTCTATAAGGCATGATTCATAATGTCCAGAATACAACCTAATTACACCAGACATATGAAGAAACATACTCAAAAGAAAAGGCAAGCAGTGGACAGTGTCCCCCCGACGACAAGATGTTATAATTAGTGGACTAGGATTTTCAAAGGAGCTATTGTAACTCCGCCCCAAAGCAAAAACAAACGCCCCCCGCCCCCCTATCAACCCGCTTAATGGATAGGAAGTTTCAACTGAGAAGAGGAAACTGTAACACTAGGATCCAATGGATTCTAGAAGTGAAAAATAGTGTCAGAGATTAAAAAGTCGTCAGAATGGTTGAACAGCAGTTTGGAGATGGTAAAATAGTAAGAAGATCAGTAAATTTGCAGGTAGAAAAACTGAAATTACCTAATCTGAAAAACGTGGGCAGTCAAAATTGGGTGTGGGGACCTTTCTCTTTGGTTAGTGCTTTTATTGTATATAAGCTTAAAAAAATTAAATTGTAGTTGACTTACAATATTATATTAGTTCCAGGTGTACAACACAGGGATTCCGCACTTTTATGCATTACTAAATGATCACCACGATGCGTAGTTATAATGTCACCATACGAAGTGATTCTCTATGCTGTACATTACATCCCTGTCACTTAAAACTAAAAATGTCCTCTTAAGACCCTTCACCCATTTCACTCATCCTCCCTCCTCCCTTCCCTCTGGCAACCACGTTTTTTTTCTGTATCTGTGAGCTTGTTTTTTTTTTTTTTTAAATATACCACATATAAGTGAAATCGTGCAGTACTTGTCTTCCTCTTTATAACCTTCTTTTAGATAAGTCTGCTAGACTGGTAAGCTGGGGAAACGCTTGGCCAGATTTCAACAGTGTTTTAAGCAAAATTTCTCCCAATTTCCTATGCATAAGATGGAAAAAATGTGGCCCCACGACAGAATCTAGATGCATTCATTCTTGACCTCTGCCCCTGTCCCACACTGATGTCAGTGCTACAAATCGGGTTTGTATAAAATGCAATGATGGAAACTGGGAAGGAACACTTGTCTATCACCTGTGATTTTTAAAACTCTTTTGTGGTCCTCCATCACCAGCTTATGGAAGATCTCCACGAGGGCAGGCAATGCGTGTATTAAATCTGAATTATCCTATTTGGCAGGAACTAGTTCTGTCATAGTCCTGCGGCCTGGGACGGGGGCAGGAATGGGGGGGACACGAGGGAGAGCATCGTGACAAGGAACCCAGGAATGCACTGTGTTCAGAAACTCAGGATGATAGGATGTTTGTTCCAGGGAAACTGGTCGGTGGCAGGTCGTCTCAGGTGCCAAGCTAGTGTTGGAGACAAGACTTCAATTTCCTAAGGGCAGTGATTCTAAAGTGTGGTTCAGGCCACTTGCTTCGGCATTGTTTGGAGTGCTTATTAAAATGCCAATTTCAGAGCCCAGCCCTAGACCTGCTAAGTCTATGGCTCTGGGAAATCTACAGGCACCCTAAGTGATTCTTATATACAAACTTGAACTACTATTTCTTCGTAGGGGTTGGAGACCTGGCAAAAGTAAAGAACGGACCAAGTCCCAGGGCAGGTTTCACAACCTTGGCCCCTGTGGCACTCTGGGCCACCCTGCGCATTACAGGATGTTTAGCTGCATCCCTGGTCTCTAGCCCCTCTGTTTGTTAGTGGTACCTCTTCTAGTATGACAACCAAAAATATCACTAGCTGTTGCAAAATGTCCCCTGGGAGGCAAAATATGCCCGGGCTGAGAACCACTGCTTTGAAGGATCAGAGTAAGCAGGTTCCCAGTCTCAGGGTCAGAAAAAGGAGAGCATGAGATGGGGGAATACGCAGCTGTTGGAACCGGAGCACCAAGTTAGGGCTCAGCCTACAGCCAGACCTCCTTTCTGAGGCTGAAAGTGGCAGCTCAGCTACCTTGCCTAAGAGGGCCATGGAGCTCCACAGTCGGTGACAGATAAAATGCGAAGGCTGAGAACCACACAGGGTCTCAGTCCCAGCTGTGCCCTGGAATCAGTGTGGGGACTGGGAAGACATGCGGGTGCCTCAGACCACCTAAGTGCTTCCGAAGCAGAATTTCCAGTGCAGTCCAGGCACCCGATACACCACCTGGATCCTGACACACTCACAGGGTTGCATGACATCCAGAACAGTGTGTGCAGAAACTCAGGAAGAGACAGACTAGGAACGAAACTGGCACAGTACTGCAGACCTCAGCAACGCGTAGTGTCTGAACCTAAAGGGGTTAAAGAATAGCTCCCCCCCCCCGTTCCACAGTGGGGACAAAAGTTTTACCCAGATATCCATTGTGGCCAACTGTCCGAAGTACAGGATTCCCCCAACTCTACTTTTATCCTCTGTCCTGAGCCCACCTGCTCTTCTGTCAAGTTTCCTGTTCCTGTCCCACTGCCGAATGCCTGATTTCTTTCTCTCCGCCCTGCCTCCTGGTTCTGATATCTGTTTGGCTTGTGTGTGCTTCTGGCAAAGCTGAAGAGGCAGAACCAAAGCCTTGTTGGCTGACTGGATCGGCACTTTCTAACTTCCTTTGAAAGGTACTGATTACCCTATATTGTACCAAGTGATGTAAAGTAAGACAGATTCCACGAGCTTTACAAGAAACATCGGTTTCATAGAGCAACAGCTCATGCTCTATGATAGGAAATTGCGAAAAGTGAAAAAACTGTGGCACTGTAAGCACGTACTCCAAGTTTCGTTTCCATCTGAAACACTACCATTAACTAAAAAGTACATCTATGGAGAAGCTCAGTTAAACCTGATTCATCTTGGTCAAACTAGCTACTAAGTTTAGCAATAATTCCAAAATGACCCAGGAACTCCGTAAAAACACTTCCACTGATTATTTTATTAAGAAAAGAACAAAAGAAGACAGAGGCAAAAATCCTGGTCACTTGCAGTATCTATCAGCTTTCAATTTCGCTCTCCTGTTGGAAAAGACAAATAATAAAAATTAATCTACATAAAACATTCCATATAGTAAACTGCTAAATATAAACTCATGTGCAGAAATTATGTTCTCAATTAGTTATTATATTATCATACCGCTTATATTAAATATTTTAATTAAAATTTTACCTCTCAATTTTATGTTTCATACTAAATGGACTCTATTCTTATGAAAGACTTTCCCTAATCTTTAACAAATGTGCCTAAGTGCTTTTTCAATCCACAATACTAATTTTCATTACCTCTGATTTTAAGCATGCCCTAAACTTCTACTTAACAATGTTGTATTTTCCTAAAGTGATAAAAGTTACAGGACACAGACCTTATTCTATTTCTTTTGAATCCATAACCTGATTTATTTTTATATCCCATTCTTTATTTCTTAGAACTAGATACTAGATACTAATCTGCTCAGCTGGAAAAAAATTCTTACATCACTTACTGACTTCAGGCAGTAACTTAATCAACTAGATAACAGGAAATATACTATCTTTATCAAGTAATACAAAGAAATGTCTTAAGACTCATTTTGCAATGTAGGACTTGAATAAGTGGCAGGAAATTAGCAACTTCTCTTTTAATCTAGCACTTCTTTGATTTTAGTTGTTAAGCTCAAAGTTAAACCTCTCTACTCATTTTTTAATGTTGTAGATTCAGGGAATTACCTAAATAAGTAATGAATATTAATAATGTGTTATGATAAATATTCTGTACACTTCTGAATCTGACTTAATAAAGTGCTTCAATTTCACTTATTTCATTTTCTATTTAGTAATTTTTGAAATGACCTATTTTTATCTCATTTTTAGGAACTTGTGCCACTCTAACACAACTCTGAATTTTGAAATTAGTCAAATGACTTCTTTCTAGCCTGCTTCTAACAGTTATAAAAAGATGCTGGTAAAGAAATTTATGATGTAACTTCAGTGAAATCTGAACTTCTTACAGCAAAATATGTAAGTATTTGGAATCTGGCTCTATTTAGATAGTTTTTCTTGGTGGTCTTTTCCCAGACTTATGATGTCCTTTTTTGATATTATCATGTTTACAACTTAGAAATAAAGACAAATATTTGAGAATGACAGTAATTCAAAAAGAACATTGGTTTTATATATGCCACTTCTATTGAGTCCTTAATCATGGCTGGAAATAAGTAAAAATATACCTACCTGTCCAGAAGTGTTTCATGCAAAAATCCATCTTTCCTGGCCTTTTTAAGAATTTTACTGTCTTCTTTACTTATTTTAAGTTTGTGGTCCTGGAAGCTCTGAAATTTCTTTCTGTTAAAAAAATATTTTTCTTGAAAAAAATCTCAAAAGTTTGATTATACATGATTGCCGAAGAACTTAAAGATATTTTTAAAGTTTTTCATTTATTTAAAAAATACTAATTGTACCCCATTAATAACACACAGTTTTTCCACCGCAGGTGCTCGCGGTGCCCACCATCAAGAGGGCAGCTGTGTGGGCAGCTTGGCAGAGCCTCACCACTACCACAGGACGCGGGGCTGCTGGCGACGGGGCAGCAGCTAGCTGGCCTTCTGTACTGACAAGGTAGAGCCGTTCTATTAATGAACAGGGAGGACAGACGAGGCCAAGGGGCTTTAGCTTTGAAAGCCAGCAGGTGAATGAGGAAAACTGAAGGACTGAGAAATAGAAGAGCATTCAGCTCAGTGCCCTGTCCTAGCATTTCCATTGAGCCACCTCCTCCTGGCCTTCAGGTATTTTATTCTAGGTGCTTTGAGAAGCACTTTGCTGTTAAATCTGTAGGTCCTAAAGGAGAAGAATACGTACACATAATTGATTTCACACTGTTTAACATTTCCTTTGTCTTCTTCTGGGATATCATCTTTTTTCTTAGTTTCTCTTTCAGCACAGGATCTAATCTGGATATTGGAGATGAGAACCCAGTAAGTTTTATATTTAGCTTCCCCCTTCCAACTTTGCTTATTACATAAGCACATTCTAGGTGATTTCTTATGCAAAAAAGAAGAAATTAACTTAGCAGTGCGATTCAGAAAAAGACCCTGCAACCTTTTTTGCTGTACAGGTTGATGATCCAATGGGGCCGCCTGGCCAGAGCCGCTTTTTAACATTTTAGAGATCTAGTCACATCCTATGTGACATGTATTAATCTAAAGAAAAATGTCATGATTACCTTTATCATTTCTTCTTCTCCTGCTGTTTTACTTTTTGCTTCTATATCGCCTGCTTCATTGCACCTGATAAAGCAGCTATTTGAGGCCAATAAAGCCATTTTCCCCTAAATAGAATAACAACAAAAAATAATGATGAGAATACCTGCAAAAGAATTCTTAAGTCTTGAGACTAAATTTTCCCCAAGTCTAAACATAATCAGGAAAAAAAATCTGGAGGAAACCTGGGCGATATATGTGTGTGTGTGTATAAAAAATATAAACACACACATAAAATCATCTATAATCTAATTATTCAAAGATAACCAAAATAAATATTTTTAATATATTCTATTAGTAGAACCAAATTATAACTAGATAAAATAGAATTGTTTTCTTTTGGTCTAAAAGATCTATTGAAGATATAACTAATTTAGTTGAGTTTTAAAAAATAGCCTTAAAGACAATAAAAAATTAAAACAATGCACAATAATTTACCAAATAGTTGTGTTTTAAGTAAACTTTTTCTCCATAATTAGAAAAATACAAGACTGTATCATATAAAAGCTAGCCTTTGGTGACTGTGAATTTACTATTCAGAACTTTAAGAATCAATGAGAGACTTTCGTGTGTGGAAAGAAATATTCATATTCTTTTTAGTTGTTTAATGCTTAATCTATTATCTGATTCTGATAAACAAAACTTTGAAGACTAATATTCTTGTATAGCTAAACCTGATTATAAATTTGATTAAATTTCCTGACATATGTAAATTTTAATAACTTGTATATTATCTTTTTTGAAAACTGAACACCTTACACATCAAAATATTCACAAGTATAATAATAACAAAAATGTATTAATAACCTTCTATCACGTCAAGTTATCAAAGTGCTTGAGGTGGCAAAGGCTGGGTTTTCTGTCACCTGGGTGACTCTTGTGAGAGTGGAGATGGCTGTATTGTCCAAGGCAATTTAAACCTGTACTTCTGATCTTTCAGTCACTTTTTGTAGTCAAGTTTTACTTGTTACATCAGAAGCTTTTAAGTCTCTCTTTAATTTAAATTTAAATTTTAAAAACTTAATGTTTTCCCCAAAATAAAGTGAAATGAACTTCCCTGAAGTTCTGTATGAGTGGTAGTATCTGACTTATCACCCTGACCTTCTGATACAATGGCCTTTTCTGTTGGTATAATTTTTATTATAAGCATCTCATTTTACTGGTAGGGTCATCTACAAGGGGTTGCAACCCATTAATAGCTCATAAAATCAATTTAGTGGGTCCTGACCAGTACTGGAAAAAAGAATAAAAAGCTACAGAAACAGAGGTAAAACAGAATAGGAAATATCAGAGTACAAACATGTAGTTGAAGAAGTAGTGTTTAAGTGTTCTTGTTTCAGTTATACTTATGTGTGTATGTACTAGGCTGCAACGTGCAGTGGAAAAAGGTTTTTCCTCATTGGACTGGAGTGAAACAGTTTGAAAGTTTGTGACCCAGAGGTTTTATCCCAGGGCACGAGGGAATGAGTATAATTAATTGTCTCTGAAAGGATGCTCAGCTAATTTATCATCCTGGAAACGTGGCTAGTGGCTATCACTTTGTACAGTGTAATTCTGTATATACACTTTATATTCTGCTTTTTATTGCATGCATTAAATCTTATATATTACATAGCAAATATTTTCCAAATCATTATTCTTCAAATATGCTACTTTAATGGATATATAATGTCCTATTATAGATGTATTAAAATTTATTTTTTTCTGCTATTATAAATAGTGCTGTTGGTATCTTTCTGTGCGTAAAATTGCTGATTATCCTTAGAAGAGACCCTTGCATCGACAAGAAGCTTTTATAAACAATAACAGCACTTACATCCTGAAAGACTGGCTCCCACTGCTCTCTTGGTCCAATTGCATCTGAACGTCCCACAACAAGTCCATCTGAATTTATGCCAAGGTATTTTCCATAGCCAGATTTTAGGGCAATTCTTCAGATTAATAAGATAAATGTTAAAAACAAGTGAAAGAAAATTAAATATGGAACAGAAAAATAATATGTATGTGTATGTACATACAAATTCAGACTATCCATAGTTCAAATATTCAAAAGCCACATGTGATGAGTGGCTACCATACTGGAAAGTGTCGTTCTACATATAAAATTTCAAATTCTGTTTTTTATTGCAAGCATTGTATTTTATATGTTATATAGCAAACATTTTCCATTCTTTATTCTTCAAATATATAAAGAAGTTTGAGTTTACTGATTCTTCTTTTGCTTTCATTCTTTAAAATTCCTTCAGAGTACTTGTTGGCCATTCAGAGAAAGTATAGAAATAATCATCTTAATATTTTTTTAAAGAAAAAAAAATGATTTCTAAGTTTTAGCTGACCAGTCCCCTGTGACACCAGGGGATTGACTTTATATTCATTTATAGGTTAATGATAACATAATACAAATCATTATCATCCTGATCTAGCTGATTACTAGAATACTGAAATTTAATCTCTGTATCTACTATACAAAGCATCATTCTGTACTCTTGCATGTGAGAATTAAAAAGGTCACCTTATAAAATGATTGCAAAAATAGTGACTGAAATGTTCTTTTGGTTTCTGTGACTATGTGGCATTCTCTGCTGGTTTCAACAATATTCCTTTCTTCTATCCTCCCACTTGTCTCTTGATTTATCCCAGTGAGTTTATAGATCACAGCAACAACAGCCGGGTTCTGTCTGTCTGTTTTTGTCACAGGATCTTTGTAATCTGGGTCTTATGTGCTCTGTGACATTATTAATTTTCATTTTTTTCAGTATAGTATTATATGTTTCTAGGCATCATAATGTATGCCTTCATCTGTGCCTTTATTTCTCTTTTAAAGAGAAATATTGAAAATGTAATTTAATAATACCTAAATGTCAACTGGATATGTAAATAATATTACATATTTTTAAATATCACAAAATACACTTTCCAAATACATTGTTTTGCTTTATAAATCAAAATTACTCTGTGGGTTTAAGTTAATTATATATTGAAATTTTTTAACAAATAAAACTAAATAATAGAAAAAGGTTATTAATGATAGTTCGACTCGAGCTTACCTGGAGTCAGACAATTTGACAGCCGTAAACTGCTCTGGAGGACTAGGGCCCTCATCAGCTACGGGGAAAACAGTTTGAAATAAAGCTGACATTTGTGATAAACACACATGCTTTTCTTTTAAAATTAAATGTAAGAATATTAACTGCCATATAATTATAATGTGGTATTCATATTATCAAGATCTATTTTATGTTTGTATAACTGTATTAGTTTTACGTGCTTAATAAGGTAGGTCAGCATGATGCTTATTTAGTCACTTCCAAGATATTTTCTCTGTGTGTTAAAATGCAGTGAGTACAAGGACAAACCGCTTCGTATTTAAAAAACTAAACGCTTTAACTAATTCAAGCGATCACCATTCAGACCAAAAGACAGTGCCTTTTGTCTTCTAATTATTTCATACCTCAATGTCTCCTTTGATGGCCTAAAAGGAAGTGGGAAAACTTTAAATTGTTTACAATGATCTAAGTTAGTTTTGGCAAAAGGTCTGAAGAATAAAGGAATTCAAAACTTTGACTCAGCCAGGTCTTCTTTGTCTTTCCACATGATTTCAATTATTCATGTTATTTTTCATTTCCATAGATATTCTTCTGGAACTATAAAGAATATTTTTAAATTCTTTTACTAAAAAGAATTTAGTAAATTCTTTTTACTAAAATGCAAATAATTGGTAAATCCTGAGGAAAGGAAAAAGTGGAAGAGTCAAATGCAACACAGTCATTCCTTTGGAATATATTATACTTGAGATTAGATACTGGTCTATGTGAACAAATGCAATAAAATGTATCCTTTAAGTGGCCTTTCCCTTTAATCACTTCTCATACAAACCTTCTTTATGTGGGGCTCCCAGTGTAAAAAGTCCATTGTCAAGTGCATGTATGTACGTTCCTTTATCCATTTCAATTGCTATGGTTCCTGAAATTTCACCAAAGTTTGTTACTGTCCACCAGATTCCTAAAAAATAAAATCAATATTTAAAATTTATATTTTAGATCTGACACAAGGTTCTTACTTGTTGCTGTTGTTATAAGCTACCTTCTAAAAATTTTGCAGTTCTCAGAAATAATAGAGAGATCTGACATACCCTTTACTCACTTTTTCCCAATGATAGTAACATCTTGCATAACTTTGCCACTGATAGTACAACATCAAAACCAGGACACTGAGCCTGGGCTGCTGTGGCTCAGTGGACTGAGTGCCTGCCTGCAAACCAAAGGGTCCTTGGTTCAATTCCCAGTCAGGGCATGTGCTTGGGTTGTGGGCCAGGTCCCCAGGAGGGCGCGCACAAGAGGCAACCACACATTGATGTTTCTCTCCCTCTCTCCTTTCCCCTCTCTCTAAAAATAAATAAATCTTAAAAAAAACAAACAGGACATTGACGATGACACAACCCATTAATTTAGTAATGTCACAGACTACTCAATCAATGTACAAAAATCAATTGTATATCTATATGCTAACAGCAGTTTAAAAATAAGATTTTAAAATTCTACTTACAATAGTGTAAAATTATGAAATACTTAAGAATTTAAAAAAGACAAGGAAGACTGCTACACTAAAAACTGCAAATTACTGAGAGTCAATGTTGTTAAGCTGTCACGTCCCCCCAAATGATCAAGATTCAATACAATTCTCCGGAAAATCCAACAGGCTTTACTATAGAAAGTAATTTGAGATGAGTCATAAATCTAATGTGAAAACCCAAAACTATGAAGCCTGTGAAAGGAAATGCAGAATATCTTTGTGACCTTGAGGTAAGCAAGGATTTCTTAGACTGGGGGAGTAAGGTGGTAGCCATAATAGAAAAAAAAAAATTATTTGGGCTTTATAAAAATTATGAACTTACACTTATCAAAAACACTATTAATAAAATGAAAAGCCAAACCACAACCTGTGAGAAAAGACTAAAAACAGAATTTTAATACTTTCTTGGCGGGAGGGCAAAATAGTACAACCACTTTAGGAAACGTTTGACAGCATTTTATGTAATTAAGTATTCACCTATTCTTTGACATAGCAAATCTACACCTAGCTACATCTACCCAAGATATTTGCCCTAATTTTAGAACTGCTGATTTGCTATTTCAAATAACTGAGATTTTTCTAGAATATTAGCTTTATATAATTTCATATAAAATATAAAGGAGCCAAAATATTTTAAGTTTCAAAATGCAACCTGCCAAGTTTTAAGAGAAATAATTACTTTAAAGTACAGGTATGGAAAAGATAAAAAGATTAACTGGAAAACAGGCTGGTTAAGCATATTTGGGCCAGTTTATTTCTGGTACTATTAGCTACCTTGATGTGTAATTAAGATTTTTATTTATTTCACTGTATACAAAGTAATTATATTTTAGTCTTCTAGGAATATACAAATCACTGGTTTAAAATGCATACATGCTCAAAGAAAATAAAGCAAGTCATTGAGTAACAGTTCCATTCAACGATGCTTTGTTATAACGTTCATGAGGAAAAAAAGATGGATCCCCACCCAGGGCCACTGTCTGTGCGGAGTCTGCCCGTTCTCCGCCGTCTGCGTGGGTTTCCTCCCACGTTCTAAAGATGTGTGTGTGAGGTGAACTGGCGCGTCTCCACTGTCCCGGTCTGAGTGGGGGTGGGCGTTTGTGAGGGTGCCCTGCGACGGAAAGGCATCCTGTCCAGGGCAGGTGTCTGCTCTGCGTTCTGAGCTTTGGCGACAGGCTCTGGCCACCCACCACCCTGGAATAAGGGGGTTGGAAAATAAGGGTCTTACTTGTTCATATTTATCTTTCTTAAATGTATGTGTAGCTCATATTTATCTCGGTGTTTAATATTAGAAGTATTCTGGGTCTTTATTTAGAAGTTCAGTGATGTTTTTGTGACCAGAAACGTGCTGTAGGAACTTAACTCTTGTTTATATCAATCAGCCTACCATAACACTCACATGTTATACCATACATCATTTCCCTTACATTTCAGTTTCCAAGAACCTACCACAACTCTGTTAAGTTAGGACTTACTGTAATTTGTAAAATATATTTGGTTAAATAATATCATATCAAGCCTTGAAAATTATGTATCAGAATTTGGGCTTTTAAGTAATCTAATTGTGTTTATTAAATCGAGGGCTGTTTCCTCTCTCCTGTGCTTTGTTCTGATAATGGAGGAAAGGTGCCAGTTACATCTACTATGCTAGAAAATAAAACAAATCTATGGCCGTAAATAATACTTGAACACTTCAAGACAAATATGAACAGGTCATAAATTCCTTCTACTTTCTTTTTACTACTTATCTCTAAGTAGGAAAATATTTTTAAAGGGATCTCAACCAGTGGTAACTCTTCTCAGAATAAAGTACAGAAAACTTACCAACAATATCAAGTTGGGTTTCTTCATCATCCTCTCTTTTTCTCTTTTTCTCTTTGCTCTTTTTCTTCTTACTGCAGGAGAAATTTATACAGATGAGTTTAGCTATATTGATTTACATTTTCAATTATCATAAGATAGAATCTTAGAAGAATCTTTTAAGCTGTATATTGATTTATACATTATTAATTTACATTGATACTCCTCTTCTAATATTGAGACGTTGCTTCTGATCCTGTTAAAATTAGCCAGCCCGCCTGATTTTAAATCTTAATTCTGTCACTTAGCTCTGTGATTTTTGGCAAAAGAATGACTCTTTGAGTCAATTTCCCCACCTATAAAATAAGGATAATAATTTAACCTAACTCTTAAGGTTATTGTGAGGATTAAGAGTTACTTTGGTTGCTGGTGAGAATGTAAAATGGTGAAGCTGCTTTGGATATTAGTTTGGGGTTCCTCAAAAAGTTAAACACAGAGTTACCATATGACCTAACAACTCTACTTCTAGGTACACACCCAACAGAAAGGAAAACATATGTCCGTACGATAACTGTATAAGACTATTTATAGCAATATTATTCAAAATTGTCAAAAAGTGGAAAAACCCAAATGTCATCAAGTGCTGAATGGATAAGCAAGATGTGTTACATAAATAAATATTAAATGGAATATTATTCAGCTATAAAGGGAATGAGTACTGAATACAACATGGACGGACCTTGAAAATGTTTTGCTAAGTAAAAGCCAGACACAAAAGGCTGCATATTGTACGATTATATTTACCGGCAGTATTCAGAACACGCCAGTCCCCAGAGACAGAAAGCAAAGCAGTGGTTACTAGGGACAGAGAGGGGAGAATGGGAGGAGTGAACGCTTAATGGGCAAGGGGTTTCCTTTCGAGGTGATGAAAATGTTTAGCAGCTATTGACAGAGAGTGGTGAACCTTGTGAATATACTGAAAAGACCCACTGAATTGTACTTTAAAAGGTTACATTTTATAGTATGTAAATAATATTACATTAATTTAAGTAACCCAAAAAACAAACAAAAAAGGATTAAAAAAACCCAGGGGTGGTTTTTAAAAGTTAATATGAAGTGTTTACAACAGTTCTTAGCACATAAAAAGTGCTTTATATGTGTTAATTATGGTCAGTAGTTACGATAATTATAAGACACATTTGTTTGCATTTTCATCGTAAAATACATTTTCAGAAGCTAACTCTCCCTTCCTTGTAGTCAATCCAGACAGTAAAAGTTTCAGACTTATTCAAGGGCGGTACCTTCAGCTTTGTCCCTGACATTTTCTTTCCATTTCACCTAAAAGTACCCAAAACTCTGTTTATCACTGAGACCAGGAGGAAATGCTGCCATTTTAAGAACAGTCAACCGGAGCAAATCTACCAGTTAGAAAAGAGGTGGAGATAGGAATGGGCAGATACCTTTTCCTAAAAAATCCTACTCACCACTACAACCTCCTCTTCGCATTCGGGACTCTAATTCACTACACATTTTATCTTATTTAATCCTCATAATAATCACTTTTGTTTTATTTGTCTGTTTTTCCTTTTCACAGTAATCATTTTAGAGTATAATTAATCCCTCTTAACGAGTAAATAGCAGCTCAAAGATACTAACGAACTTGCCGCAAATCACAATATTGGTTAATTGGTGGAGTCCAGATTCGAGCCCATATCCCTATCAAAATCCACATCTGCATACTGCGCTGAAAATTCTGCAAGGATGTTAAGGTGGAGGGAGACAACGGTGAAAAGCCATTATCCCTCATAAAGGAAGTTATGACCCACGTCTTCAGGCTAAAGCGGAGGCTGGGCAGTGGGGGCGTGGGGTGCCCAAACTTGAGGCTCCGGGGCCATTGGCCCGGCTCTCCCGTCCCCTCCCCTCTCGGGGCGGGTCCCTGCGGCGGGCCCCGCCAGCGCCGCCCGGGCCCCGGGCCGGCCCAAGGCCGCGAGCCGCAGCTGGCAGCGGGGGCAGCCCCCGTGAGGCTCGCCGGGGGAGCGCTGGGAAAGAGAGGAAGGTCGCCGATGCCCACCCCCGGCCTTCCTCACCTCTTGGTCTTGGTTCCCTTGAGCACGAGTTTGGTGGACTTCACGTAGGAGTATTCGGCCATGGGTCTGGCGACAATTCTGTAGACAGGTGGGAGCTGGTTCAGGATAAAATACCTCGACTGGAGCGGGAACGGGCGAGGGAGGCACAACACCGACACGCTGAAAGCGCCTGCACGCAGCGGCGGTAGCGGCTGGGGCTCCGCCGACTCCCCGGTCTTTTTCGCCCGAACCCAGAGTCGCAGATAGATAGAGTTTTACTTCCTGTTCATTGTCCAAGGCTACGGCAGGTGCAGAGGGTCTAAATAGTCACCGCTCGTTCACTCTAAGAACGCCTGCGTGTTGAGGAAACGCGCCCTCTGGTGGTCCTGGTGGGTCTAGCAGCCGTGGTTGGCATCTCAGCCGCTGTCGAGATTAGCCTGCTAGGTCTCGGAGGATTAAGTGCCTCAATCAGCCCTGCAGCCAGCGGCGCTCATTATCTGGCTTTGGACGACTTTACAAGCCATTCCCATTCCATAAACGTTTATTATAGTGATTTAACTAGGGACACGAGTGATGTATTACAGGAAACAATTAGGGAATAAAATAAAAGATAATTAAGTGTCAAAATTTGGGCCGCAGATTTCACAAATGCTGCAGGAATTTGGGTGGAGGTGGGATGGAAGGTTGGCCTTGAAAACTAACATAATCAAAGAAGTCTGTTAGTGCAGGGCGGGTCTTGAGAGAGGCTTTCAACAGCCCCAGTCACTAAATAGCTCTCCTGCCTGCCCTTCCGTAGTGCTACCCGAGGGATCTTTCTAAAGAAATAGCTGATCATTATTCCCACACCTAAAAGGCAGCCTGCTGTTTTCAGGAAGAAAGATCCCAGCATCATTTAATAAACTACTGATGATCTGGCCTCTCTTCCTACCACTTAACCCCTGCCACCTGTTCCAGTCGCACTGTGTCATTGAAAATGTTTGCCCACTCGCTCGGCGTCCCGCTCTGCTGCCTAGAACGCAGCCCTTTCCTCTTACCCACCCACTTCACTTGGCCCTTCCACTCAGCCTTTATGACAAACTCAGGCATGATTTCCTCCAGAAAAATCATCTTTGAATGACCTCCTGGATTTCCCCAAATACCTACATTTCTCATCCTATAGCTTAATCGTGTGCTTTTTTTTTTTTTTTTAAGGGCACGAACTGTAGCTTATTTATCGTTGTTGCACCTGTACCCTACCTAGTATCTGCTTTGGAGCAGACCCTGCATAAATGTCTAGGGTGTGAAGATTCTAAAACCTGAAGTTAAGCTGTGCGTCAATCAAGGGAGTGAACAGTCAGAGTGTATCTGGACAGGAGGGGACAGGTTGTGGTAGAGAAGCAGAAGGGGGAAAGTTTGGGTGGGTAAGGACACAGCATACCATGAAGGTCACTGGAATTCAATTACATATTAATTTATCAGCCATCTCTGCAAAGATGCTGTGCTTGGTGACAAGTGGATACAAAAGATGCTTTGACTCATGGCCTGATCTTAGGGGCCTTTCTCTAAGTAAATAAAGTGCAGTGAGAATCAGTATAGCATATAGTTAAAAGTGTAGCTTCTGGAGACAGACTGCTAGGGTGGACAAACCTTGCTCTCTCTTTCGACACTAGACAACTTTGGGCAAGTTATTTAACCTTCATATATCTACGTTCTTCAGCTACGAAATGGGATATTGCCTCCTAGGATTATGGTGAAGATAAAGAGAATTAATACAGAAAAACTCTCTAAAAAGTTCCTGATAAATAGTAAGTGTATCATAAATGTTAGCTTTATTATTAAATATCGCAGTGCCCTGAGAAAGGCACACACAAAAAAAATCTTATAGCAGATATGGCGGCGACATGCTGCAGGAGTAGGGGCACCTAGCTTGTCGTAGGGATCATGAGAAGCTTAATAGTCAAAGCGGCATCTGAGAAGGATCTTGACGACAGGTGGGATTTTGACAGATGGAGATGGGAGGACTGGCATGTCTGCTGGTGGGGACAGTATGGAAAAATGTGTGGAGGTAGAAAAGTACAGGGCTTATGCAAGGAGTGGTAAGTAGTCCTGCTGGTTGGAGCCCTGGGCATGTAGAATGGTGGGATCCAGGATGGAGAAGGGAAGTTGGGGGCATTTTGTAGCTGGAACATTTGAATGAAATTGGTAAGCAGTTGGGAGTGACTGAATAGCAGGTGTTGAGATGAACAGTGTGGTACTCCCGGGGGGTTATGCTGCAGCAGTGGGGAAGACAGGTTGTGTAAGTGCCACCAGGCCCTTCCCACTTGACCTCTTTATATAACAGAAAACAGGGAGACCAAGTCAGCTTCAAGATTCTTAGGAGATGTCATTAAACTCTTGATTCCAGATGGTGCCATAGAATCAGGATGGGTCCATCTCAAACCTGACTTAGAAAACAAAACCATTGCAAGTAACTTAGTAGATTAGTGTCCTTGCTTGCTATTATATCATCTTTTCTAGTATTTTCACAACGTTGCCTTTTTTCCTAACCCATAATGATCCGCATGTCATGATGGAAAATTCTTAGTCATGAACAAGAGAGGTGGGACAGGAGGCCTATCCAGTTGGGGTTTTTTTTTTCCCCCATGGCTATTTGGCAAAATCCTCAATTTCCTTGCCCTTTAAAATGGGGTCAGTAATAGTAGCCTTAGGGTTAGGGTTTAATGGTACAAGTCACATAGAGTGGTTCTGACCCACAGAGCCAGTGCTCCGTAGATATTAGCTGTGACCGTCACCAGCCTCCTTATCGTTAGATGGTTGTCATCACATAGGCAGGAATGCCGGCAGGCCTTGGGCAGTTTCCCAGGCTTTACTCCTCATCAGGATCACTGCAGGTATTTGTTAGAAAATACTGTTTCCAAGACCCGTCTCTTAGAGGTCCTTATTCAGAAGATCATTGATGGGACCCAGGAATATGCATTTTTGATGTGTTGCAAGTTATCGTTATGGTCAGGCCAATTTGGGAAACATTGACTTACGATTTATGTTTTCATTACCGGCAGCTGGAGAAGGTCTTCCCCCAAACTTCCATCTAAACTTGCAGGGGCGTCCAACCTGCGGCCCGCAGCCCGCATGCAGCCCAGCCTGACTCTAAAGGCAGCTCAACACAAAATCGTAGATTAACTTAAAACATTATGAGATTGTCTTGTGATTATGTGTCACAATGTTTTTAGCGTGTGGCCCAAGACCACTCTTCTTCCTCCAGTGTGGCCCTGAGATGCCAAAAGGCTGGACACCCCTGCGAATGTTTAGTCAAGCTGAGGGGCATGTCTTGGGTAAAGGTCGGAGTCAGGGGCAACTTCCACTGGACTCAAGGAGAAAACATTCACTGTGCAGGAAGGGGGGAATTCGAAGGGCTGTGACTACGAGCGGGCACCACCTCCCGGGACTCGGTTAGAAGGATACAAAAGGCTGGGCAACGAGCGAAGGGCAGAGAACATCCGCCCTGGCGCCCTGCTTCTCAGCTGTGGGCAGCCGGCTCAGGAGTTACGTGGAGGTAAGGACAGAGGGAGGTGCCTGCGACCTACGTCCCTTACTCGCAGCCACTACCCACTGGGCCAGGGAGCCAGTGTTCTTCTGCGCCTGAGCTGGAAAGGGACCTAACACATGCTCCGATAGGACAAGGGAGTCTGCAGGGGCCTCTGGAGGGACATGGAGGCCCCAGAACGTGACGCCTTGGTGATCAGAAGCAAATGGCAGTGGGTGACTGGAAACTTTCCACAGTGAGTGCCAGTACATGGGCAAATAAAGACAGGTTTGGGCACTGTCCACAGACGTCCTCGCAGAGCACTCAGAGACCCGTGTACAGCAGAGACCATTGAGTCCCAGAAGAGGGCCCCCCCACCCCTCACCGAAGGATACACAAATTTTGTCTTCGCACAGATGTCTTCTGTGCAGTGAGCAGCATAGAGGGCAGACCCTTCGGCTAAGGAAGCAGCCTTGGGTTTGAACTTTGAGTGGACTGAGTGCTCAAGAGAATCAATTAATGGGAAAAAGGCCCAGTGCGTTTAATTGGCAGGTTTAAGCATTTTTCCACACTCTACTGAGGAAGAATAAAATGAGATCAGTTACAGAAATAAAAGACCTTTTTAAAACTTTTTGCACATATGTGCAGTTTATGTGACATTTCAACATTTTTACGTGTCACACAGGTAAAGTGCCTTGTAAGCACTCCATAAATATTCCTATTTATTGTTTTACTTCTAGTTAGCTTTATGTATCCTTATTTGTATTTTTAGTTAGCTTTCTCCCCAGTTTTCTGTGGTGACGATTTAATATTCACAGCTTGGGTCACTTATTTGCAACTTTCACATTAGGACCACAAATGTTCTCTTTCTGCTTTCTTTTTCTACATCCATTTCTGTGCTTTTGTCCTATGTAATTGGATTGCCTCCCTGCCCCCAGATGATCAAGGATTATCCCAGTCTCAAGGCCCTTAATTCGATCACATGTGTAGAGCCCCTTTTGCAGCGTAATGTAACAAATTCGTAGGCTCCAGAGACGGGGACATCTTGGTGGGGGAGGGGTGTTATTCTGACCACCACAAAGGCAGAGTTTTGCACTTATTCATATCTATATTTTGTGCGCTTGATTTCAGAATCTGGAACACATTAGACTCTAAATAAATGTTGAGTCAGTGAATAAATATTTCAATTTACAGATTGCTGCCACATTGCAACCCCCACTTCTGGGCGGAACGTCTGTGTAAGAATTAAATAGTCAGAACCAAAAATAAGATCCATACTTTCTCCAGTGGGATTTTCACAGAATGGTATTTTAATGTGAGAGTGTACCCGGTTTCTATTCTTCACTGCAAATAACAGAAATAAATCACGGCCGACTTAAGCAGAATAGAATTTAATGGTGAGATATTATGTTACCGTCTCCATTTTGCGTTCAGGTTGGAGTTGGCTATGTTATTCCTTTCACCTGAGTGGCCTGGGACCCCTTTTCTGTTTATTTCTATCAGCAAAGATCTTACCCATCAAGTCTTTCTCAAATGCCCCTCTCATGAAACATTTTCTGATCCCCAGTCAAATATACTCTCTCCGAGGAATCTCCCTAACAATATGTTTAGACCTATCTTGTGATTTTACACATTCTGTTGCACAATTTCTTCCCTTACTAATGGGTGCTGCAGTGGACAGCTTACCTACCCGTTCTGGGGCACCCTCGGGTCAGGGTGCGGAGGGCTGCAACTTCTGCTACAAAAGCTGGAAGGCGGGGCATGCGTCTTTCTCCAGCTTCCTGGCTGCTCTAGTGTGGGCACAGCCGGGGCGAGACCGCTATGTGTTTCCTGGAATTTTCAACCCAGTGGAGTGTTGCAAAGGACGTGGGACAGTCAGAGATGATGCCGAGTGGCTGTAGTGGAAGTGCAGGGCCGTGCTCGTGGCAGCCAGGGCCCAGGCACAGCAGGCCCCAGCTGCGAGGCCACGAGTGTCGAGGGGCAGCGATCCAGAGGTGGCAGCCTAAGCAGGTGGTTTCTGTGGGAGGGACTTGGCTACGCCACGTTTCCACTGGTTCCTACCTTGGTTTGCCAGCATCTCCCGTGATTTTCTGAACTGCCCAGCACCTTTTTTTCTGCAGAATGGATATTTGTGCCCCACCCCCCATTCATATGTTGAAGCCTAATTCCCAATGAGGTGGTGTTTGGGGGCAGGGTCTTTGGGAGGTGACAGTGCCCTTATCAAAGAGCCCCAGAGAGCTCCCCCACCCTTTCTGCCACGTGAGGACACATTAAAATACCACTCCTTCCAGGCATCCCCACTGGAGAAAAGTAAGAATTTTATTTTTAATTCTGGCTCAGAATAGTAGGGTTAATAATAGAACTAATGGGCACTACTAACAAAGGAGATGAGTAACAAACTTTTTGTGAAACTCTTAAAAAAGGACTTTATTTATTTATTTTTAGAGAGAGGGGAAGGGAGGGAGAAAGGGAGAGAAACATTGTTGTGTGAGAAACACATCAATTGGTTGCATCTCACATGCCCCCAACTGGGAACCTGGCCCACAACCCAGGTATGTGCCCTGACCGGGAATCAAACCACTGACCTTTCAGTTTGCAGGCCAGCACTCAATCCACTGAGCCATGCCAGCCAGGGCTGAAAATTATTCTTAAGGGTGAAAGAAAGTCCGCTTATGGAAACCGTCAATTGTCTCCATAAATATATTAAATAACTCAGTGAATATTGTTAATTTACCACGGCATTTGATAGACTAGTTTTGTATGCTCAAGGTAATTTTTTCCCCTTAAGATAAAGTTTTTGAAAAAAAGAATCCTCTCTAGACCCTCTTCTAAATTGTTTTCATTGCCATAAAATCTATTTGTTGAAGTTCTCTTTAATTTTAGCTCGAGGCATTGCATCATCAAAGTAAAATAATTATTCTTGTTGTTTCTGGAATTACTATGGGTTTGACAATGGACTTATTTACCTCAAACCAACTGGACACACTGCCGTGTAGCCTGCTCCCCTGTTGGGGTCCGCAGGGATAGGAGGTGAGCCCTTTTCTATCCTTTCAGCAGTTCCAAGAAAGATTGCACCTGGCCTGGAGAGCAGGTGCAGGCTGGATCTCAGCCCCTGCTTGTCCCCTCAGTGAGGTTCCTTCGCTGATGCCTGCTCCTGACGCTGGGGGTGGGCTCAGCCTCATGCCCCAAGCCTCAAAGGCAGGGAGGGGCTTCATCTGGGAACACAGGTAATGGCTGAGACATGAAGAAGCGGACAGTGGGTGGTGCACAGCCAAAAGGTATGAGAGGAGAAGCCTGGCTTGCCTTTCCTTGGTCTCGCAAATCATTTCCAATCATTTTCAGTAGAAATATCTAACATTTCAGGAGTGTTAAGAAGACTACCATGAGGACATCTTCTGAAGACCTACTCTGGGACATTCTGGACTGTACTCTTCAAGGATTTACCACTTTGACATGTGGCATTGACTAACATCAGCACATAGAGTGGCAAGATGGCAGGACTTGAGACACGTGATGTTCTACCACCTTCTAACGTTATTTTCTCACTTATCAGGACGCTCAAAGAATCCCGCTTTTTCTTTTTTCTAGCAGATACGTTTCTAAGCAGAGACCAGTTTACTTGTGCCCCAAGAAAGAGAGATTACAAAGTGTGTCTTAGAGAGAGGGAGGGTAGGAAGTGGTTCCAAACAGGCTAATGCCATTCAGGAAGGTCTTGGTGAAAGGCGTTGGTAAGTGATGCCCTTCTCACTGAGAACTTCCCCATCTGAAGGAGGCCTGGGTTTGGGAAGTGGTTTCTGGATTTTGCAGTGAGGCTTTGTGAGGGGAATGGGAAATGACTGACCAAGTATTGTCTCTAAGAAACGAAATGGGTAGAAGCTACATCAGAGAGTAGGTGCTTTAGACACCAGTTCTCCAACTCTCTGGTTTCAGGACTCCTTTATACTCTTAATTACTGAGGCCCCCGAAGAGCCATTGTTTATGTGAGTTATATCTATCTATAGTCACCCTATTGAAAATCAAGACTGAGAACTTAAAAACATTATTAGAAAATAGACATATTCCGAGTTAACATAAAAATCTTATTAAAAATAATTATTTTTAAAACAACAAGACTGAGCAAAGAGTGGCACGGCTTTATACGTCCGCATGTATTTTAATGGCCGCCTTTCTGGAGGAGTGCTTAGGTCTCCTATCTGCTTCCACGTTCAGTGTCTTGTGACGTTACAGGACAGACAGGAAGCTGCTGGGAAACACCAGTGCACACCCCTGGGAGGATGGGCGCGGAAAAGGTAGCAACCCCTAAGTATTGTTAGAAGAGTTTTAATTCTGCAGACCCCTTGGAAGGGACTCAGGGGCTGCCCAGGAGCAGATGCGCAGCGCCCACAGAGGGCGCGTCCAGGTGCCAGGGCAGAGGTCCGAGCTTTCCTAGCTGGTGGGGGAGGGGTTAGGAGTGCAGAGGTCGAGGTCCTGCTCTCGTTTCCTCTCCTCTTCCCTTGTGCTCTGGTTGCGGGAGTTTACTTTTCGGATGATGATATTACCATAAGTCAGGAATTGTGTGACTGGACATTATCGATACTGCCTGAATAGAGATTCTTTTTGGTCTGTCTTCTAAAGTTTGGTACATTCAAAACCTCTTGTCTCCTTTTTTCCCTACCCAAATGTGGAATGTAAAAAGAGTCCGTGCAGCTATATTTAGATGATGGGTCTCCCCGAATACACTTAGGGATCATTTATACATTTATACATTTTGGGATCATGTATAAATCTCTATAAGCAATGCTATGCTGTTGTTTAAATAGGGTGCTACTTCTCTTGTAGACAGAGCTACATAAATCTAACAAAATAGTATTTTCAATACAACCTGATAACTACTCGAGCAACATGGATCCACTTTCTTCCTAATTTGTCCACAAGGTGCTGCTGTTGCCCTTCTAATAATAGATAGCAGCCAACCCAAGAGCACTTGGTACTCTAAAGAACTACCATAATCCCTGCTCCGTAATTACTAAATTTTCGGGGTGCTATTAGGTTTGTCCCGTAGAAGGAATGTGTAGGGTTCTCGTGAAAACATTTTTAGTGACGAGTTAGCCCCAAATTCGACACTGTTTCATTCGTTTTCCGTCTTCCCTTATAATTTCATTTATAATAATTATGTTTTTAGTGATATAACAGCTTTATAAAAACATCATTATATTATAAAACCAATGACTGTGAAATCATCTGCCTTGCAGCATGGCGAAATCATCAATCAGCAAACTGGGTTTAAAACGGGGCCATTTTAAGAAAGCTATTTACACGCTAATTTGCAAGTTGGGTTTGTTTTTTTTTTAAATTAAAACATTTCTAAAATGTACTATGATTGTTTAAAAAAAAGCAACGATTCTTTTTACGGTAAGGAAATAAACTGAACCTCTGCACTTTCCAGTGCAGAAAACAAATCAGCATTCTTTATAAACAGATTTTCCTGCTGGTTTACAAGTTACCTGATGCGCTTTGTGCACGATGGAAATGGAACCAGCCACTGCTTGCCCCGTGCACGTAGCATCCGCGCTATTTCACTCTCGAGAGGATTATGGAACGTTGGGAGGTCAGGGCTCTTGGAAAGGAGAATTCTACGTGGCAAAATGAGAAAATGAAAGTAAGGCCGGCCCAGCCGTTCAGTATCTACCCCGGTGGAGCTGAGGGAAAACCCTGGGTGGGAGCCGGCAGACCATCTTCTGACTTTGACTGAGACGCTGGGGGCCCCGGCAGGCCTGCCGCTCAGCGAAGGTCAAGGCGGCCTGGAAGTCAGGCAGTGGAGCGGGGAGAGAGGCCACTGGCCAGAGGCGATGCCAAGCATTCAACGTTTGGTGCTCAGTGCTAAGCCGGGTGCTGATCCCGAGGGTGAGGCTGCCTCCAGAATCCGGGCCTTGGGGCCAAACCTGAGACCTCGGTTTGCCGGGAAGGATTAAGTGGTCGCAGGAGTCCAACAGAACCCACAGGGGGACCCTCTGCCGGTGTGGGCTGGAGAGCGGCGTGGAGATGTTTGCTCCCCCTTAGCAAATGTCCTTCTGTGGTCTCGGTTAGAAGCAGCCCACGGGGGCAGAGACAGCCTCGTCAGACAAGGGCCGGAGCGCTGGCTGCGTGGTAGCTCCAGAGCGTATACGCCGAGGGAGGAGCGAGAGAGGCAGCAGCTGAGTTTGGAAGGCGACCGCGCCTAAGCTGGATTTCGAAAAAAAGAAAATCTTTATGCCTTAGTCTTAGGGCGTGGGTTGCTTTAACACATTATCATAGACTGGGTGGCTTAAACAAGGAACACTTATTTCTCACGGTTCTAGAGGCTGGGAAGTTCAAGATCAAGGCAGATGTGGTGTCTGATGAGGACCGGCTTCCTGGCTCGACAACTGCTCTCTTGTGTCCTCGCATGGCTGAGCGAGCTCTAGTCTCCTTCTCTCATAACAACCCTGATCCTATTATAAATTCCCCGCCCTCATGCTCTCACGTAAACTTATTTACCTCTGGAAAGTCCCACCTCCTAATACTATTATTCTATTCTAGGTTACGGCTTCCTCGTGGATTTCGGGAGGACAGAAACATGCAGTCCATGGCTGCTTATCTAATTAAGGGGGTCAGTAGTCTTTTGGATTAAAAAAAAACCCCAAAAACCCACTAGTCCTTATAAAAAATTTAAAATAAGACTAGATTTTTGCCCATACCACCTGTCTGGACTTGTTCAGAACAAAGCATACTCGACTATTTCCTCTAAAGATTTATTCATTCTTACCCTATTATATTTACAGAATTTTAACAGAATTGCATAACAAGACACTTAATAACTCATCCTATTATTGGAGGCTTTATAACATTCTGGGTAAAAGCACGTGCTTTGACATTGTGCAGTAGAATGTACGAGCAAATGCTGATGCTAAGCGCCTTACAGACATTATCTAACCCCCAAGAGGCTCTGTTGTCGGTCACTCTTGCTATTCCGGTTTTGCCGAGGAACTGAACTGGGGGGACTTGCCTGAGGTCTGGCAGTTGGTAAGTGGCATAGCAAGGATTTGAACCCAAGTCTACCTGACTCCAGGACGTGTAGACCACTCCCCTGAAATATGTTTTAAGTCTGAGAATGCTCACATCCTCTCTTTTGAAATCTCACTTCTCTCTGGACACAAAACTCTTCCGAGTTTTTTGTGTTCACGATGCAACCAGGACAAGTTCTGTGGCGTTGTCGGTGGATCAGCGCCATTTGAGGGCTGTTTCACGCCAAGGTAGGGGACATACCTGTTCGCCTGGGGCGGAGGGGGGGCAACAGAAAGCCCATCGTTTCCACCCACTCCTTCCTTTTCACTTCATCTCCCAGGCGATGTGCTGCCATGGTTGGTCAAATTTAAGGGTCTTTTATGCACCACGGCTAGAGGCAGAACTTTCCAACTCTTGGTGAAGATTAATGGGCAGGTTAGAGCGTTAAGGTGGCCTGGAGCTACCCCTTTTGAGAGAAAGCCTAATCATTTCTTTCTCTTTTTTTTTTTTTGGAATTCCACCACCATTTATCCCCCTTATACCCAATTCTACCTGACCCCACCCTTTCCCTCTGGTAATCACCATACCGTTTTCTGTGTCTATGAGGTTTTTTTTTTCCTCAGCCCCTTCACCTTTTTCACCCAGCCTCCCAAATGCTGGATGCGAGGTGTCTCCATTCTGGTCCAGTGGCAGCGGAGACTGTCCTCTTTCTGCAAGCTCCCCGGGCATCAGGGACCACTGTCTGGTTGCTTTTCTGGCCTCCGCTCTCACACTGCAGCGGCCAGGCCTCATGCCTGGGGAGAGGCCTGGGGAGAGGTAGGCAGCGGGTGGTCTCTGGCCTGTTTTGCCATTAGACCAAGTTAGTAATAGAGTCCTTCCAGCTTTAACCTCAGCTCAGTCCCTCTCTCTCTCTCTCTCTCTCTCTCTCTCTCTCTCTCTGTCTGTCTGGGGAAATCTCCGGGTAGTAATGATTATTTTTCTAGGCTTTGTTTTCTATACGCCTTTCTAAGGGACATCATGGAGAGATTTTTTTCCCTGGCCAAATACTGTCTTCATCACTTTTGTCATAACAAATTTTATTTCCTTCGTGGAGCTGAAATCTAAAGGGAAATTCGGGAAACAGGCTTGGTAAGAGGATTATGTCATGAGGTAAACCCTTTAGCGTCTTCTTAGGGACACTGATTGTTTTCTGCCTTACCCTTTACCAAGTTCTAGGCTTGCACAGCAATGGAGTTTCGGTCCGAGGCAAGGGCCCTGTTTGTCCTGCAGCACGTTAGACGGCCACCTGTAGCGCGGCTGTGCACCGCCTCTTCTTCAGTCGGAATCCCACTCTTGGGAGATGTGATCTGGGAAGGCTGTTAATATTCACTGAGGACCTGTTTTGTGCCCAGTACTGTGTTCAGTACTGGACATACTAGGTTTCAGGGGTACAATTCTCTAATACATCATCTGTCTATTGTAGCGTGTGTTCACCACCCAAAGTCAAGTCTCCTTCCATCACCATTTATGCCTCTTTTACCCAGTTCTACCTAACCGCCCCCCCCCTTCCCCTCTGGTAATCACCATACTGTTGTCTGTGTCTATGAGGTTTTTTTTTTTTCTCAACCCCTTCACCTTTTTCACCCAGCCTCCCAATCCCCCTCCTCTCTGACAGCTGTCAGTCCATTCTCTGTATCTATGAGTCTGTTTCCATTTTGTTTATTTCATACATGTTTGAAATATTCCATTAAAAAAGTTAAGGAAAAAAAGTACTGGACATAGTAAAAAGTTTTGAATAATTTCACGTTCAACCATTGGAACAGTAATCTGATGTACGTATTATATGATTAGTCCCATTTTAGAGGCGATAAAACAGGATCAGAGAGCCTAAGAACCATGCAGCTGGGAAGACATGGTGCCGTGACTTGCAGCCATTCTAACTCTGGACCAAGCACCTCATTTATGCTGTCTCTTCACTCGAGAGTCCTTTCTGTGATCCTTCAAAGCCGTTAGTCCTCAGGAATTACTCTTCAATGGTAGGTTTCACAGAGTGGGGCGGCCACGTTAAGCTCTGAGGCCGAAAGTGGGCATTCGGAGCTTGGGGAGAAGAATCAGGGGGAGTTTTGTCCATAAACTTAACGTGATTTGTAAGGCTCTGAAAGGCTCTCTCCCACTTCTCTGTCCTGTTGGCTTTTCCATATTAGTGCAAATGTCAGCTGAGACTCTCTTTTGGTTAAATTAGGAAAAATTTCTTTGGAAAATTAAAAACAAAGGGCCGAGGGAGAGACATGAAAAGCCTCCTCAGATCCCATACTTAGGTTTCAGTGGTTCAACCTGAAACAGGCCTTGACTCAGAAGCGGCAGAATTGAGTTTGGTCTTTAGCAAACCCATCTGTGTGCAATGTTCACTTAACGGATTTACCAAATGGGTTAGCTTATATAGTCCCATGGGAAACAGACACAGGACCGCTGGGATTTGACAGGGACAAAAGACAAGTCTGGGGACAGGGAGCCCAGGCAGGCCACTGTGAAGCAGGTAGGGGATGGGGGCAGGTGGTGTGAGGGACCTAGGGCACTGGCCACCGGTGGGCGGCTGAAGGGCACAGAAGTCCACTCACTTGCCCCCAGTGCTGACCACACCTGCTGGAGTTAAACAGAGCTCAGAGGAGGACTGTCCCACGGCCCCCGCATGGGTCCCCAGCTGCCTTCCCTCATCAATATCTTGGCTGGTGGCTATGCACTCGGGCAATTTGCCTAGCGTTCTTGATCCACGCCAGAAAACTTGCTTTTGAAGTGGTTTGGAAAGCTCCAAAAGAGATGTGCCTCATGGTATTGGTTTTGCTGCCAGTGAGAAAAGATCCTGCTTTTCATCGGCCGATTGCTCCAGCAATCTGCGCCTCTCTAGCCCCTGCTGCCCGCGGCCCTGGCGACGCTGACGCACGGGCCGCGTGGCTGGAGCCCAGGTCCAGACGGGGCTGGGAGCGGGCTTACGGACGTTTCCGCGCTCGAACGCAGGTAAGTCGGGATTTGTGGCAGCTCCTCTCCCACGAGGCTGGATTTTCTTTATAGTTTCCCCAGACACAGGAATTGGCAGGGCTTGAAAAAGAATCACTGGCAGGAAGTTCATGTTCTTTACTGCTACCTCCCCAGCCATAAAACTAAAAGCTTTTTACCTAAATCATGTTTGCTGTCTCACGGGAGTGGGAGACCATTTCCTTCGGAGATTTTCCCAGCGGGGGGCTCAGTCCCAGGGATCCGAGGGATCGCAGAGGCCCTTTGAGTTTGATGTTTCTCATAGGCCCCTCCCCCCACACCAAGGCTTCTGATTTTGTGTCATCTTTGTTTCTCCCCTTCTGCCACCAAATCTCAGATTCCTGTGAAATCCTTTTATTTTGAACTTCATCATCTTTCACTTAATTAGCACTTCCTTCACCTATTGCGCTAGCTTGAATTTTATCACTTCAAAATAACTTTTGGAAATTTGAGTTGTCTCTTCTCCCTCTTTGACCCAGAGGTATTTAACTGTTGCAAATAAACAGAAGAGGGAACTTCTGCTTGTGTCTGGTGATACCTGTCACAAAACATTCTGAGGTGCTGACCTGCTGATTTGTACTTCGTTAATGAATAACGGTCCTACTGAGAAATTTCTAATTTTTAAGATTTAAGGATAATAACTGACATTGGTGTCTGATTCAGTCCGCACTTGGGGTGAGAAATCCCGTCTGGAGCCCTGTGATCTGAAGCTGACAGCGTGACCTCAAGCGAACCACTTCGTGCCCTGCCTCTTCTTTCTTCATTTGTGCAATGCGGATGCCGCTGTCTGCCCCGCGGAACGCGCAGGGTGACGGCGTTAGCTCGCGTACGACATTACCTGTCAGCTATAAACCCCCTCAGTCCCGGGGCCGTGGAGGAGGTGCCTCTCTTCTGGTAAAAGGCCCCTCAGCCGGATTTCTACAGGGAGCCTGGGTCCCCGCTTTTCCTGGCTTTTCAGGGATTCTGTTCATCACTTTTCCATTTTTCACCTGTGTCTTCAGTCTCTCTTCTTCTTGATGTTTTCTGTCAGCACTTAAATAAATAAATCTTTCCTGGAAGAAGTATCATCTTTCCTCTTGGAGGGACCCTTCCCTTGACTCTGCATACCTTTCCAGCCACCAAGCCACCTGTCCTCTCTCTTCATGGCCAGATTTTCCTCAAGGGTATTCCACGTTTACAATCTCCTCTTCCTCATTTTTCTTTCAGTCTTCATCCAGGTCAACGTGGCTTTCACTTTTACCAAGTTCATTAAACTACTTTTGCTAAGGTCATTGTATAAGTTTGCTAGGGCCGCCCTAACAAAATACCATACACCGGAGGGCTTAAACAACAGAAATTTATTTTCTTACAGCTCTAGAGGGCTAGAAGTCCAAGATCAAGGTGCCTGTATCAGGTTATGTTTCTTTGAGGCTTCTGTCCTTGGTACAGATGGCCACCCACTCACGGTGTCCTCATGTCATTGTCCCTCTGTGTCCTAATCTCCTCTTCTTATAAGGACACCAGTCTTATTGATTAGGGTGTACCTACCTGACCTCATTTAACCTTAATGACCTCTTTTAAGGTCTTCTCTCCAAACACAGTCATGTTTGGAGGTCCTGAGGTTAGGACTTCAACATAGAAATTTGAGGGGAACACAACTGAGCCCATGACAACCACCAATATCCTTCCTCTGTTTCAGTTTAGCTGTATTTCTGGAACAGTCAGTCGAGTAGACCTCTTTCTCTAGCTTGTACTTCTCTCCTTGGGGGGGCTTCTTTGGCTGATTTTTCCAGGGATGTCCTTTAAAGATTCCAATGAGGTCATGTCTCTTGTCCACGAGGTAGCTCTGCTAGATGGCAAGCTTTAAGGGTGCAGGAACTAGGCTTATCTTACTTATTTCCGCTCACCCTGAACCCAGCTCTGAATCTTCTACCGAGTGGGTGCTGAACACATTGACCTAACTGTTGGTTACCTTTTCAGCCTCGTCTCTGTGCCAGTTCTCATCTGTCTCGGTCGCACTGACCTTTTCTCAGACCTGTGGCGGGCCCAGTCTGTGCTACCTGGGCCTAGAGGCTCTCGCTCTTCCTCTGTGGGCTAGCGTTCACTCACGTCCCTGCTACTCGACGCAGTGGCGGAGGTCAGCAGCTTGGGCACCCCTGGGGGCTGCCTAGGGCTCAGGCCCCATTCCAGACCTAAGGAATCAGAACCTACCAAGTCTGCAGGGGATTCAAGTGCACGTTCAAGTCCGAGAGGCCCTGCTCTGGGTCTCAAGCCTAAGTGTAAGCTCTTTCGAGAGACCTTCCCCAACTGGACAGTACACATCAGGCCACCTAGTGGATTCCGCCACAGCACCTGTGACACCAGACGGGAAAGGAAGTGAAACGCAAAGGAGGATGGCAGGGGCAGTGAAGCCTGCCAAACACAACCGGTTGACTTGAGGATTTTACCCAAATCTGATCTTTCAGACATTTTGGACTGCATAGAGGAGCACGTGAAATTGGTGAATCGTTTAATTTGAGCAAATTGATAATAATTGCAAGAAGTTTTGTTCGCTTTAAAACATTTTCTCGAGTTCATGTTGGAAACCACTTTATACGGTTGTTTTGTGTTGATTTGCCACGTTATGACAGCGTAGGGTAAGCGCACGGCAGTGGGCCGCGTCTGGCTTGGGTTTTCCAATATTCCATCGATCCCTGGTCGTAGAGGCATTGTAGAAAGCCCAGCTAGAGCTCCTATTCTTTAATGTAGTTTGATTCCAGCTTTGTTGCAAATCAATTGTTCAGTGTTTTGTTGCAAACGCTTTAGACGTTGCTGAGTTGCCTTGATCGGTTTGTAGTTCCTGGGGCCTTCTGTGGATCCTGTCAGAAGCCCAATAATAACGTTATTACACGGCCCCAGTGTTTTATAAAGAGCGTGCAATGAGTGTTCAACAAAAAAGCTAAGCCGTGGTTTGTGGCTGAGAGATGAAAGAAAACACATTAATTTCTTTAAAAAAAACAGGAAAAAAACCCCGCCTTTGTTAATTATCCCCGAAAACATTTCTAAGGTGTCACACACGTATGCTTTACTTTAAAATATTTCGTTGCCCCCATTGCCAAGTATTTTGGGACTTTACGGTACCAAAGTATTTTATTAATTTAACTGGACAACTTCTTGGAGTTATTCAACAACCTAAAAGTGTTGGCAGAGCTATAATTTTAAAGTATAATCCCACGTGTTTCTCGAGCATGACAGCTGCTCCTTGTTTGTTTAATGATAGAGCTGATGAGTACTTAATTAGAGAGAAAATCGACGTGCAGGTTCAGTGCCATTTAGATGTGACGGAAGACACATTCAACATCTTTGGCGAGACCTATAGGTAAAGCAAACACAGAAGCCGATAGCAACCTTGTGTCAAATCTACATAGTTTAAAGCCTCACAGTTTTTTGGGGCGGGAGGAATGTGAGAACGAGAGAGACCAATATTTGCTGACTGCCTTCTATGGGCACTCATTTAATCCTCACAGCAGCCCGTCGAGATAGGTTTTATTTGTTCCATTTTACCTAAATAAAAACCCGAACCTCAGACCCATGCTCCTTTCCCCCGGTTACACGTTAGCATCACAGGAGTGGCCTGGAGAAGGCTCATGTACACTCATTAGGGTGGCTGTTATTAACAACAACAACAAAAAAACAGGTGTTGGTAAGATGTGGAAAAATTGGAACCCTCATACATGTCCTGTATCGGACATGCCGACGTGACGGGTTTGGACAGGGGCTGGGGTGTCAGGCCCCTTCTTTGCCTTTAGGCCGCCCTTTCCGGAGCTGTTCCCAGTCCCTGTTGGCTTTCAGTGTAGGCCAGGGTGCTTCTAAAGAGCTTCACCCACTCAGGCCAGCTCTGTGCGCTCCTGTTCTTACGTCCCTCTCTACTCTCAGCCTCAGTGAGGCTTTAGGAAAAAATCAAGGTGACTGAACATTTGCTGCCAAAAAAATCTCAGATTACAGGCTGTTCACCCAACATGACTCTCACGAGAGTGGAATTCAGACTGGGTGATGGATGCCTAAAATCCTTCCACCCAGTCAGGCATTTATGTGTCAACAATTTCTGTATTTGTGCTGATGCTAGGGATGGAAAAAGAGTCAAGAGCAGAGCCAGAAGCTACTCTGAGGCCGTGCAGAAGCCTTCCGGGCCCCTCGCTCCCAGGGCCAGGCGCAGTGAAGGAAACGGGTGGCTCCGTGGTTCTTCCTCCCGTCTGCTCCCTGCTCCTCCCCTGGGTCCTGGGCCCTGAGCCTCCCTCCAATCTAACCGTTACCTTCCTCCCCTTGAATGAAGAAAGTGCTGAGCTGCACTAAGTTACATTAATTCAGGAACCGTGATTTATTTCTCGCAGTTCCGGAGCTTGGAAGTTCAGAATTACGGTTCAGGCAGATTTAGGGTCTGGTGAAAGGCCGCTTCCTTGCAGACAGCCATGTTCTCACTGTAACCTCACCTGATGGAAGGGGCGAGAGAGCTGTCTGGGGCCCCTGGTATAAGGGCACTAATTCCATTCTCGAGGGCTCCACCTTGAGGAACTAATCGCTCCCCAAAGGTCCCACTTCAAAGTATCATTACATTAGGGGTTAGCTGTTTTTCTTTCTTTTTTTTTTTTAAGTAAGTATAGTCTTTATTTTTAAAAATTCTATTTTTTAAAAAACTTTTAAAAGTGAATTTATTGGGGATACATTGGTTCACAAAATCACACAGGTTTCAAGTGTACAACTCAGTAAAACATCATCTGCACACTGCATCGTGTGCCCATCTCCTTAAGCGAAGCCTCTTTTTGACCCCGTTTCCCTCCCCCTTTGCCTACCTCCACCTAGTCTCCACCCTCCTTCACTGTGGCTCTCACCACACTGTCGTCTATGTCTAAGTGTCATATATGTATGTATTTTAAGCTTAATCCCTTCATCTTCTTTCAACATATCAGTTCTGGGGGGCAGGGGTTACAAATATTCAGACCATAACAATCTTATTTTATAGTTATGGGGAAAATAAAACCCTTATAGGAATTATCAGCTCCAAGCTGAGAATATGTGTTGTGCTTTGACATCTGTCCTGCTGTGGCCTGAGACTTGAAATTACGGATGAGGAGAAATCTTCCTGCAGACTGCCTACAGGGTAGAGAACGCACAGAAGCATCAACAGGAAATCCTCGCTGGGACTCTCTGGCGGTTATATTTACTTATTCCAGAGCGAACTTAATATATGATAAGAAGTGGAATATTTTCTGTTGTTATCTTGGGAATTATTACAAGAATCTTCCTTAGGAAAGCAATAATGAGTTGTGAGGATACCGGCTGCTGTAACATCCTTTGCCGTTGGGGCATTGCAAACAACCCGAATCAATCCAGTAACCTTATCAAGCGCAAGCAAACAGTAAAATGAAAACCATTTATCTGCAACAGCAGGTTGGGAACTTCATTGCTACACTTTGAAGGCATCTCACTGACCCTGCCAAAGCTTGGATCCACCAGAGCAGGACATGAATTTTTCATTGACCCCATAATCAAGCTCTTTAGAGTTTCATGGTGTTTTCTCTCTAATACAGCTAATGTGTTCAACATTGTTGACATTCTGCTTTTGATTGCCAAGGATAAAATAAAAAACTTGCTTTGAATGATATTATAAACACACTGAGAGAAATAACTGTGCTGTAGGAACTAAAGTTGAATTATGTGCTCTACACAAAGTCACTTAAGGTGGGAGGGGAAAACCTTTCAAGTTGATTTTAGATAACAGATATAGACATCTTTATTGGATTTGTCTGGAAAAAAGGAATGGAAATTCCAACGTCTGTTCTGGTGCACACGTGTAAGGCTCAGCCCTGTCCTGCCTCATGTCCCCGCTCCCTTCCCCTCTTCTTTAGATCCTTTTTCTTTATTCTGACTCCATGTAGAGAGATGAAACTCAAATGAATATCGAATAGTAATCCTGGAAATTTATCAACTTATTCCCATAACGCTATCGTCCCTCATAAAACATTCTGAAGATTCTTCTGTTGCAGCAATTCTCAACCCTTTCCATCTCATGGCACGCATAAACTAATTACTAAAATCCTGCCTCATGCCAAAAAATATTTATATATTTTTGCCAGTCTGACAAGTAGGTATAATTTTGATTCATTCACACCGGATGGTGGTTATTGTGTTGGCTGTCGTAATTTTTTTTTATTTGACAATCCAAGGGAAAAGAGGTCAGTGGTCCTGACTAAAAAAGTCAGGTATTGCATGTGTTAAAAATTCTTGTGGTGCCCTAGTTGAGAATCGCTGTTCTGTTGGGTCGGTCTTCAGAGCAAGCACTAAGCCTGAGGATAAAGTGGGCCTTCTTGGTTTCGCCTGCATTTTAGGAGGGTCACGTACAGTGGAACTAACATGGGCTCCCGAGCCTCATAACTGTTCAGTATCCAGGTTCTCAATAGAGGTGTGAGGTTTTAGATAGGTTATTTAAGCTCTTTGAGCCCCCAGTTTTCTGGGTACAATAACACATACCTTATAGGGTTGCTGCGTGGATTAAACAGTCATGTGTGTAAATCCAGTATAGTGTCTTCTTTCCCTCCTTTTCTCTTCCCTGCCCCTGATTTCCCAACATGGCTTACTCCGAGGTCTCACTTCTGAGACATTAGACATGCACTCGAGCTGGATGCTTGCTAGAAAATGAGGAGTTAGACTTGGGTGTTCCGAGAAGCAGAAAATGATATCCGTGAAGTTGGAGGCCTCTCTATAGGGCTTTGGAGGAGAGTAAGGCGGGTCAGAGAGTGGGGAGTGATGCTCCTGAAAGCCACTTGGGCAGAGTCACCGGGATTGCTGGTCAAGCTGTTCTTCGTTTCGAGGTATTTGGAGTCTGATGTAGCAGCAGATATGAGCCATGAGTGGCAGTTATTGCCTTGCCATGAGTCCAGTAACTTCTGCTTCTTGTTATAACCAGTTTAAACCCTTTGGTCCCAGTTAAAGTCATGGGCCATTAAAGTTCCTCCTACATGTCAGATCAGGTCTCTGCTCCATTGTCTCTCATCTGCAAGGGCATCTTATTCAGACAAGGGGGAAAGTTTTAGTGCACTTAGCACAGGTACAGACTTGGTCACCTTTTCTCCTCATTGTCAGTGCTGAGGGTTGCCAAGGTCAGGACAGAGCCTGGTTATAGCTGTGTGACAATCGTACCCCTCATTTTTGAATTAATATACCCTTGTCTAGCTTGATCTCCCATTTACTTCACTTATTCACTTGTTCATTCATTCAGCACATTTACTTGTGGCACACTTGGCCTGGAAGGAGAAGGGACTATCCTATAGCATCGAGGCAGAAAGAAGAGACAATGTGCAGAGATACAGGCTTGATTCTTGTATGACTTTTGTCTGCTTCTAAAATAAAATATGATCTAACCTGGAAGGGCAAGACCTGCTATTACTGGAAATGTTTTTAAAAATCTAAAAGATCAGTTCCCAAAAAACTTCCAAAATGTTTTAAGAAATGGTTAGCCATGTTGGAATGACTATGCAGCATTCCAAGGCTTCCAAGTGTTCCCCTAACTCTTTTTATTAGTGTCTCCTGTGTGCCTGGTGCAGGGCAACTGTTTTGGGAAAATCACAAAATGAATTGGAAACTCCCTGGCCATAGGCACTCAATTACCAGACACCCCCTAGAACACACATTCCAGGAATGAGGGTGTGGTCAGCAGGTGTAGCTGGAGGGTACAACAGGAAAGGTGTCATGGGGGGTGGGGGGGAGAGGCATGGTTTGAGTTAGTCCTGAAGAAGGAGTAGAATTTTATGAGGCAGATACAGCATTTTGTTAGTTACATGTCCCACCTAGGCACTTGCTTGGAACTTCTATTTCGATTGCTCTTTGGAAATCAGTTCTTGAGAAACTCACATTTTCTGTCTCAGGATAGGTAGAAAGGAACATTTAAAAATTAAAAAAACATGTTTATTGATTTTAGAGAGCGAGGTTGGAAGACAGAGAGAAACATCGATCGATTGCCTCCCCTACGTACCCCGCCCAGGTCTCAAATCCACAGCCCAGGTATGTGCCCTGACTGGGAATCCAACCTGCTGCAACCTTTTGGTGTAGGGATGATGCTCCAACCAACTGAACCACCTGGCCAGGGCAGAAGGAACTTTTTTGTGCAGCATTTTTTCCACAGAATTTCTTTGTGTTGCCAAGCTGACTGGCGGAGCTGAAGCTTGTCAGAATTCTCCTGTTGCATGTGGATTGAACTAAATCACAGCCCTTTGCCTCCTGCACAGGGGCTTTCCCCCACCCTGCAGTGTGCCTGGGGGGTGGTGATGGTCTCCCTTCTGGGATGTATTTACGGACCAAGTGATAACAAATAACAATTCCCAGGCTTAAACCTATTATAGCGGTCAGAAATAGTTTAAACTTAGTGATTTGCACTAACAAATGGAATCTGTCAAAGCTATTGTTTTCTTTTTCTTTTCCAAAACTATGGCTTTTCTAATATGCCTGAATGTACTGAACCAAGTTGCAGAATTCTCTTAATGTGATAAGGTAATGAAAATGTTCTATACATTGGTAAATTCTAATCTTGTTATTATTATGGATTATACTTTATTAAATATTGAATGATGATTTTAGAAAGTATAGGGGTCTTAATTGTGAAAGTATTCTAAAGCACGTAGAATTTGGGACTAAGTGTTTCCTTCAGAGCACCATGATTGGTTTTTAAATTTCCTTGATTTATACTGTTAGCGTACTGCAAGTTAGCGATTGAATGTACTAGGGACTTTGCAATGTAGTAAGATTTTGTATAAATTTTTTATGTATCAAGGGAAGGCTAGCTAAATAAATAGGATCACACTAGTCTCATAGCTCATCATTTTAAAAGCTGACTTAAGACCATAGGAAATACTGACTCACCTTTTCCAGAGGCAAATATTTTTCTCGTGTTTTTAAATCCAAATTCATCCTGCCTACCTGTGTGTAATTAAAACAATAGGTCATCACAAACGTTAACAGAAAAATTCTTCTTTTTCTTTTTTTATTTTTTACTAAAAAAGAAATGCTTTGCTTTTTTGGACCTGCTTTCTGTACCTCAGCATCATAAAACATTCTTGTCCTTCTGCAATGTCCAACTTCAAATGTTTTTAACTTAAACAATCAAAATGAAATAACTGAATTTCCTCCTCCTCCTTCTGATCAAAATGGAACCCAATTTGTCCTCCTCTTTCCACCCTGGGGGTGTTTCTCATTTCCATGGACCGTATTATTTCCACTCCGTATTCAGGTCAGAGAGCCTCTTTCCTTCCCTCCCATAATTTTTCTTCTTTTCAGTTTCTGTTTATTTTACTTTTTAAAAATCACTTAAGTCTACCTTCATTTCCATGGCTACTGTATACATTTTCATTTATTGTAAGGGACTCTCCTTAGTCTCCCTGCCCCTCCGCCCCTCCCCAAGTTATATTCTTGCTAAAATGTAATGTGAGACGATGACTCTGCTCTCTTGCTAAGAAAGCTTGAATAGGTCCCCAACACATACAGAATCACGTGCCAACTATTTAATATTTTGGGGTGTCCAAACTTTTGGCATCTCTGGGCCACACTGGAAGAGGAAGAGCTGTCTTGGGCCACACATTAAATACACTGTGACACATAATCACCAAAAAATCTGCCCTGGCTGGTGTGGCTCAGTGAATTGAGTGCCAGCCTGCAAACCAAAGGGTCGCTGGTTTGATTCCCAGTCAGGGTACATGCCTCAGTTGTGGTCCAGATCCCCAGTTGGGGGCATATGAGAGGCAACCACACATTGATGTTTCTCTCTCCCTATTTCTCCCCTCTATTCCCTCTCTCTAAGAATAAATAAATAAAATATCTTTAAAAATTAAAAAAAATCTCTTAATGTTTTAAGTAAATTTATGACTTTGTGTTGGGCCATATTCATAGCCGTCCTGAGCCGCGTGCAGCCCACAGGCGGCAGGCTGGACACCCCTGGATCACGGTCCTCCGTATTCTGGCTCCTAATTATTTTCTTAGTTTCAAAGGCACCTCACTGTCCAAACTAATCGAATAACTCGGACCCTCCTGTCTCCTGTTGCACATGTCCATGCCTGTCCCTCTGCGCCTCGATTACCTCCCCCTTGTTTAAGTTCCCTTCGATTGGCCGGTGCCTGACTGTTTCATTGAGCTTTCGACCTCCCACCTGCTGTGTTTTCTGGTATTTGTACTCTCCTCTGCTTTTGCCCTTCTACCTGGCTTGACCTGCCACTTGTACTTCCTCCGGCTTATCTGTCCGATTCTGGTTGATGAGGCTACTTACAAGCTTTGTGTCTACCTGTTTTCTCAACTATTTTTCAGCCACTCCAGACCAGGTTCCTTGCCCTGTATCTAAAAACTGCTGTTGGCTTGACACTGACAGTATATCTCTGATCAAACTATTTGGCCCTTGACAAGGGTACAATACACAAAATGAGTCTTCCTTTGAGTGTGTTGCAACATTCCCTTGCGATCCATAGATATTTTCTTTATTATTACTGTTGTTATTCTTGTTATTTTCTAATGGCAGAGTCAAGGGAGGCAGTCTTGACCGCCAGTCTGTGTTGAGGCTTTAATCTTTCTTAGGATATTTGTGATCCCTGCAGAAATTCTGAACTTCCATATCAACGAGCGACCTGATGAAATAGGAATTTTGTTTTACTATGAACAAAGCAGAGTTTCGGCATCTGACAACCGTATCATCATTTCTACGGATTCAAAATGTGAGCATTTTAATGCGAGCATCCCAAGCCTCAGTCCTCGCCCCTCTTGCTATACACACTCCTCCCCATGCGATCTTGTGAAGCACACGGGCATTAAATGTCACCTGTACGTGAAGGCTCACAAATGGGTGTCTCCAGTTCACCCGCTCCTTGAACCCCAGACTCATATCTCTGACGGCCTCCTAGTTACTGCCCGCTGGAAGACCCCTACACAGCGCGAGCATTACACGTCCACAGCAGAATTCTTGATTCTCAGCTCCCCAGCCTAGGGCCTCGTGCCCACGCTCTTGCCTGCAGCCTTCCCCATCTCAGTGAGTGGCCGCTCCAGAGAACCAGGTGCTAGCCCAGAAAACCCACCCTGACTCCGGTTCACTTCTTACACTCCAGTCAGCAACCACCGTTGCACTGCGTTTAGAATCTTACCTCTTCCTTCCACACCCATTGGTTCACTCCGCTTCATGTTATCATTTTCCTGGAGTATCGAAACGCCCCTTAACTGTTTTACATTTATTCACCTTTGCCCCCTGCATTTTATTCTCCACTGAGCAGCCAGAGTAAGCCTTTAAAACATAAGATAGGTCACGTTTTTCGTCTCCTTAAAACCTTCCAGTGTGTTTTTCCAGATCAAAGTAAAGGCCAATATCTTGCTGCGACTAGCAGGGTTTTCAGTCATCGTGTTTCCTGTCACTTCCCTGATTTCAAGCCCAGGCACACTCCCGTCTCCCATTGCGACCGTCAAAGGTTCCAGGCAGCTGCGCCTCTGCCTCAGGGCCTTTGCATGTACGGTGCCCTGGCCTGGGATGCCCTTCCGCCAGGTGTCGCCGTGGCTCACTTTGTCTCTTTATCCAAGCCCCTTCTTAATGTTACCCTGTCATTAGAAGAGTCCTTTCTGACTATTTCGTTTGCAATGACACCCCCGTTTTCCTCCGTTCCTTATTTTATTTTATCCCTCTTCATAGCACCTCTTCCCACCTGACTTATTTTATGTGCATTTCTTAAAATGTCTTTACTGGTGGCTTCATCTCTCCTCATGTAAACTTCATGAGGGCAAGGCCATAATTTTGTTCATTGCTGTATCTCCAGTATTTAAAATAATACTTAACGTAGAGTAGGCTTGCAGGTAAGTATTGCATGCATGAATAGGTATATTCTAAAGGTTGTTTTAGTGGGCTAGGTGCTGAATACTCACTTGTGAAAAAAAAGAAAACCAAACAAACAATACAGAATCCAAATTCTTCCTGAAAGTTTTCTCTCAGTCTTTGGGCTAGCTTAGTATCCCCAAATCTCTTGCTTTCTTAACTTTTAAAGAGCCACTTACTGAGTTTCTGTCCCATTTATTTGATGATTCTGTGCTCTATTATAGTGCTAATTATTTTTTATGTATATACCCATCCTTTCTAAGGAATCTACAGAATTCTTGGGGGTAGGGTCTGGGTCCTATAATTGCAGTACATGCAAAAATGAGATTTCAACATATAAATTAAGCCTGGTTTTATTAGGATCCATTTTAGTTATATCTTCAGTGCATATAAGTGATTAAAGATTAGGGCCATATTGCACATTGTGTGGCTTTAGGTCAAAATTTGGGGTAAAATGGAACTTAAAGAAGAAACCCAAAAAACAGGGCCTGTACCACTTGCTACCCTAGTCTGCATTTTCTTTGTTCTATATAGTAAGTTCCACACATGACTGAGGAAACCTCCTGCTTGTTGGAAGCTGCATGTAATAACATCAACACCAGCCTTGGTATCAACACTTGAATAGGTCCCAACTGGCAAATGTTTGGGCAGAAGAGTGAAATATTCCATTTTAAGATTGTGAGTGGAGGGTGAAATACTCGCGCACAGGTTGGGTAACATAGGCGATCAGGACGAGGTCAGAGGGTGGGGCAATGCACCCTTATTTATTTAAGAAAACAAACAAGAATCTACAGTGTTATTTTGCACCATAAAATACCCCGAATTACATATAAATGTAAGACTTTAGATTTAGCCCATGGTGAAGTTTGCTTGATGTCTGTTGAAAGACCATAACCAAATTCAACTAAAGACATAATAATTTTTTCCTCAATTTCTCTATCATCTATCTATCTATCTATCTAAATTTTTAAGTAATATTTGTTTTTCTAAAAAATATTGACACTCTATAGATATCTGTAGATAGTATCTCTGTAAAGTCATTATTTAGGCAAACCACACAGATCTGCTCTTTCGAATCTTTCCATATAAATTCTTCCTTGAATTTTAAAATATTTATTACTTTCTCCTCCTGAATTCTCTTTAGTTTTCTGTCTTTTTCTTGCCCACAGTCCTGAGAACTAAGCATGACACTGTGACGCCGGTTCACTGGGTCCTTTTGGAGTCAACAGTAATCACTTCTCAGTGGGGCTGGATGCCTGTGTTTGTACCACCCACACACACCTCAGCCCCCTTTTCTCAGCTGTCATCACTCACAGTAAATCCCGCTTTAGTTTCTTATAACAGTTCTATGTCTCTTCCACTACTATACCTTCACAAGGACCTTACTTCCATTACAGAAAGGTGTTTTATAACATTCCCAACAGAGATATCAGCTTACGAGCCTGGATCTTATTTTTATTGCCTGCCTCCATTTCTAATCTGACTGTGTTACCCAGTTTCATTTCTCAGTTCTGAATGTTAACAATGCTGCACAGATGGATATTGTGATTTGCCTGCAGAGGTTATTAGGATGTGATTGGCTTCTGCTCCCCAAAGTCATTAATAAAGAAGGGGAAAGCCGGCTCAGGAGTAATCCCCATGTTATAGCACAAGAAACTTTCCCCCACCCCGAGACACATTTAATACACCACTACTTAACCTTCCCTTTTATTTTCTTTCATTTGAATCCCTTCTGCTATGTTCATGGCAAAAAGGAAGGTAGCCCAATTTTGTGAGCTGAATTAGATGAGTCCCTGATCTTTGGTCATTGTTCCAGTCAGGGTTTAGGACAATTTAAAAAAATGGACTAGGATTAACTGCATCAAAAGAGCTTAATGAGATTCACCTGGCATGATTTGTAAGGTGATTATTTTTTAGAATTGCTTGAAAAAGAGAAGCCCTTTGATTTGTTATGCTTTCAAGGAGTAGAGAACAGCACCTGGGAGAATATTGAAAACCGTCACAGGGTGCCGAGGCAAGACCGACTCCTTTGCAACAGATTGTTGGGGGAGCGGTTTGTGTTCGAGTTAAGCTGCGACCAGAAGTCTGAAGCAGACAACATGCAGAAAGTGCAAAGAGGGCTTGACCCTCATCTAACCATTGCAAATCTTCCGCAGGCATTGGATGGCAGTGATGGATGAGACAGACACATTCTGTACTCTGCAGCTCGGTTATATGGTGGGTTAGTGGGCAAGTGGAAAGACAATTTCAGTACAAGATAATCAAAGCTCTTACCTAGGAAGTTCGAGGTGCTATAGGAGCCCATTGTGGGAGCACCTGCCCTCTTTAGAAATAACTGATAATGGACACATGTTTTTGGTACCATTAGCAGTTCCAATGGAACTGGAGCGGGGTAAAGAGTTGGGCGCATCTGCCTAGAATACTAATTTACTTGGGTTAGTTAGCACAGACTAATAATTTAGTTGTATGAGTTAGCAAAACAAAAACAAAAACAAAAACAAAAACAAAAACAAATAAAACTAATTTGTAAGACAAAGAAGAAAGAGATATGGAGAGTTTTTAGCACCACTAAAGGATTCTCATAAAAATGTTACAAGAACGTGTATAAATGCAATGCAGTATGAAGCTGAGGAAAGAATGCTGTTGAATATTATGCACTGTTTATTCTTCGCAGAACAACTATAGATGGTTGGTAGATATTCATCTAGCTGGTGAATAGAAGAGGATGCAGAGGGGCATGATTAGTTGAAATTGCAGATAAGCAATGAATGATATATATCATCTGAGGGCAAACTTCATTTGCATTATATCTAATGACCAAGAGGGAGAAGCTCTCCCGGAGTTGTATCCCATTACACCTCTGTCCAAGTCAGAGAACCTGGGTTGGGACCATCCGGGTCCTTCCTTTACACGGTAATAGGTATCTTCCTCCAGTGAATTGCACCAAATGCCCTTCGGGTTGGCGCTTAAGGCGCGTCCCAGGAATGGAACCTATTACGCAACCCTGAAACACTCAAAGATGGCTGAGCCTCCCAAGGAGGGGTTCAGGTTGAGATAAGCCGGGTGGTGCAACTGCCCTGACCTGGCGATGCTGACCTGCAACCTTGTAGAAATGTCCTTGATGCAAAGGGGATGCCCCCCACCCTCTGGGCCCAGCTTTGCCTGTTTCAGTGGAGCAGCCTGTGATGTGTTAGCTTGATAATCTTAGATGTAGGCTGATTGCTTAACTTCAGCACACGGGCACCTTCATTCATGTTCTTAAGTTGCATTTTGCACATGTTTGACTCTGATTGGTTTTCCCCATGTTCTCTATTTTAAAAATTGCTGTTGTGCCAGAGTCTTCCTTGCTTCCTGAAGGTGCAGTGACTTGCACAGCTATTGATAACCTTCTCCTTTCTCCATCCTCCCCTCCTCTGCTCTTTTGACTACGTGTATCCTGTATCAACTGCTGGTCTTGGCTTCAAAGTCTTCCAATGTTTTGAGTTCAAAGTAGAAAATTGCAACTTTATCTTCCTAAAAATGTTGTCAGTACCTTCCAAAAAGTAGGCAAGGATGAAAATAGAGTAACACAGATTAGAGAATCAAAGATGGGGAGACAAAGCAGCAGGAATGAAAGGAAACGACTTTATGGACTGTGGTTACCCACTTTGCTGGGAACTGTCCCGTTTTTCAGTCTTGGGGCTTTGATGAGTTTTGCCATCTCAGAAAGGGTCCCGTTATCTCTGTTCTGACAGTGACGTGCAGCAAGAATGGTCAACTGAAAATAAGGCTTGATTAAAAAAAAATGCAGGTCTACTCTTGATCCTTCTGAGATGGCAGGTTATGAAAAATGGATTTGAAAGATGGACACCATTTGGGTGGCAATTGAATACATGAAAACCAGGCAACACTGGTGTCTTCTGTTTACCACTGTGTAGCTACCTGATGAGTGAAAAATAAATCACAAAGGATTCTTTTGGTGATGGAACTATTCGGCATCTTGACTGTGGTGTTAGATACATAAATCTACTCTGGTGATAAATTTGTGTCAAACTTAATAAATACACACACAAAAGTATAATGGGAAATTGGAATAAGATTATTGGATGGTATAATGTCAACTTCATGTTTGTGATATCATATTGAAGTTTTGTACAATGTTACCATTGGAACAAACTAGAAAAAGTATACAAAGGATTGCTATAATTTCTTATAACTGCATGTGAATCTGTAATTATCTCAATAAGAATTTCAATTATAAAAGACTTGCAGTGAAACCTCTGTTTGTTCTCAGTATTGTATCATGATGATCTTGGCTTCTGAAAAAACATAAATCAGAGCAAACTACTTTAAAAATTAGGGCATAAGAATATAGTTTCAAGGGAAAAAAAATCTCTGGAAATTTTAGTGAACTCATTTGCTTATAAGGGGAATGATAGCTTGACCTAATAGTTTCTTGGAAGGAGGTTTAGTTTAAAATGTTTAGAGTAATATATGCAATTTGGAAATAAAGCATAAAGATGCACTTTCAGTAAATTTTTAAATGATGTGATATGTATTTTCGTATGTGAGACTTTATATGAAAATTGTTAAATAGTAGACACTATGATTTGCTTACATGATTATTAGAGAGCAGAATCTGAATTATGTTTTAAAATCCATAAAAATGAGTTAAAAAATGAGTTCCTTCCCTGCATATCCAGAATGTAACCTAAACCCATAAAATCAAGTAACAAGTCAAGTAATACAAACACTAAGTTTGCCATTCTAGGTCATTGTTTGTCATTTGACTGTGTGCGTGTGCATGTGTGTGATCTTGGGAGGCCATATACTTGTTTTAACTCTGTTTTCTTAGTTCAAAGTATTCTCTGAGTTTTCCTTTTGAAAGTAGCCTTGGACTCTATGACCCATTAATTTGGATATCATCAGGGGAGGGAAGTGTTTGTCTTCTGAGGAGGGCGAAATAGCAAAAATCTATCAAGTTAAGTTTGGTAAATAACATGGTAGGTGAGATCGAATTATATTCTATTGGGCCAAAAACAAGGCCCCACTGTAAAGCAATGCATTTGCTTTTCTTGTGTGGTTTATGTTTTGGTTTTGAAAAGAGCAAGAAATGATTAGAGCTTAGGGGGGTAAGCATATGTGACACTCATTTACTTGGTTATGTTTGTCATAAAGCCAGTTTTATGCCTCTGCAGAGAAATCATATGTGTAATATGATTTGATACATAGGGTATAATTGGTTATCAGCCCATTAATCCAGACATATTTGTTGACTCTCTTGCAAAAGGGGAAGGAATAAAAGAAGGAGTCTTAGACGTATTTTCAACCCAATGAAACAATCCATTCCATGTGTTTTGTTTACTTCGTATACTTTATGGATGAACAGACAGACCTGCTATTCTTGACCCGCTTTATTGAGCGCTCGGGGGTTACTACATCCTGAACTGAGCATCCGGAATGCGGGCCTTGCTGGTGTGTGTGAACCCGGATCCTCCGGGGCGAGAGCTGCAGCGTGGGAGGAAGCCCCGATACCGTGGAGCAGAAGGCATCCCTCCCCCTCAACTCCTAGGATGAGTTGGTACAGGACGTGGGACCACCTTTGCTCTGGACATTCCAGGCAGGTGTCTTCACTCCCAGTTAGAGTTGAGAAGTACCTCTTGAGTCCTTTACCACGGGAGGGCTGTGCAGTCCCATTTGTCCTCCCAGGGCGCCCAAACAAATGCACTTCCCCAAGCTCAATCACCGCTCTGTGCCAAGGCCCAGGAATCAGGGGATCCTCCAGGGTTTTATGTGTTATATCTGAGAATGAACCTGCATGGCCTGAGTTATCGGGAACTAAATCTTAGTTACGTAGGGTCCTGTGAATGACTCAAAGGCTCTACCCTGGCCTCACGGATTGTGGGGTGTGAACAAGTTACTGAATATCTGTGTTGCTTATCCAATCAGCCTTGTTTTCCGAATGTTTGTATTTTTGCTCAAAGTTGCAAAGTGATTTTAATCTTCTTGCTTTGTGTGTTAAAGAATGACTTCTTGCTATCTCAAATTAGTCATCTAAAATTTTAATTTAATGACCTGTTGAGGACTACAGACTACAAAAAAACATTATATCAGTACAAAACATTGCACTTGTAGAAAAATTCCTAATAGAAATATTTGGGCTACAGTTATTATAAAAGGAAGGCTCACTTTTATAGAGAGAAAATTAAATACAGTGTATAGGCAGGTAGATATATTTAAAAAAAAGAAAGGAATAAAAAAGGAGAATTGGAATAAATTGTAATTCTTAGTTTTCATATATCTTTATCTCTAGGTTTTGTGGGATCCAGTTCCATGATAAAATTTTCCTCATTATTGTTTTCCTGATTGGGCCTTGTAATTAGGGAAAACACTCAAAACTGATCCCCCCTGCTATTTTTGGTTGAATAACCGTATTCTTGGATTCAGTCAACATGAACATAAGGCTTATATTCAAATCAAGCTTTTACAAATAAAATGTTCTTTCTTTCAAATTTGCCTCTGTAGCTTCCATCCCTTATCAGATGTTAAGGCTAATTCAGTCATTGGGTACAAGGCTTATTCTTCACACAAGAAAGAAAGCATTGTTTTCTGCAAATGAGTAGAAACTGCTGAAAGATGAGGCCCTAGCATCTAGCTTTTATCCTGAGTTCCTGGGAGAGTCAAGGTGCTAAGAGATATTATCCATCCTCCTCCCAGATATTTTTAAAGACCCTTAGGCCTCCCATGTGCTGGGAGGTGAGAGAGGATTTAAAGTCTTTCTGAGAAGGATCCCTCACATTACTGTGGTTTTCTGTTACAATACCGTGCTTACCTTCCCAACATCTGCGACACAGTTTTTTTTTTTTTTTCTTTCTTTCTCTAAGGTAATGAACACAGGTAACTTACTTTAAGAAACGGAACAGTTCTGTGTAAGGCAAGTACCAGATTGTTTACACTTCGCCCCAAGCGGTTCAGATTATTCGCCTTCTGATTACTTCTTGTTTTCCTAAGAAAAGTTCAGCTAGGTGTTTACTAAGACTACGGAAATTCAGCTTTGGAGAAGGAGTGTACATTTCAGCAGCTGTAGCCTTTGTTGTTAGCTACTGTCTATAACCAGGAGCTCTACCTTCCTTCCCCGGCTCTGCCTCTGGTACAGGGCGCATCAGTGTCCTTGGGTTCTGCTGAAGAGGGAATGAATCCCTTCAGTAGGAGGGGCGCTCAAAAACATGGAATGTAGGTAGGCTCCACCAGGAGAGAGATTTGTGCCCTTTTTTGTTCGCTGTTCTATTCTAACACCTAGTCTACTGCTCGGTACCCAGTAGACCCTCAGGAAATATTTGTGGAATGAACGGGTGAGAAAATGTGTAGGATGCGAGTTTGTTGGCGCTTGATCTCCAAGGACCTCCATGTGGGGAGAAAAGGTTCTCAGTGCGTTGCACTGGTGTCTTTCGATTCCTTCATCCTATGACGAGCTGGCCTCATCTTCTCCCAGGCTCAGTACCTAAGAGGGCAGAAAAAAACTCTGGTCTTAGTTGACCAAACTCAGCAATTCTTCAGGAAACCACAGTTGAGAATTGGAAGGCTTGAAAGGGGCAGTATCAGCCCCGCAGAGAAACACCAATCGGCAGAGGCGCCATCCCTGGGGCCCCCTCAGGTGCTGGCCAGGCAGGGGTGGAAGCCTTTCTCAGACTCATCACGTGCATGCCAACATAATTCGATGTTTGAATGCCATAGGCCTGGTTCACAAAGTATAGAACAGCAACCTGTGCTTATATTTTAGAGTTCTTATTTCATCACAAAAAACTCAAAGTATGTGAAGATAGGTTGGAATGTGTAAAGAAAAGCTAAGAAAGCACATTTCTGATAAGACCAGCATGTGACTTGTATAACAGTCTGCATCACAGTCTGAAGGATGGGATGCTGACAGTTCCTCCTTTCTTACTTGTGATGGCTAGGGTTTTATTTCCCCCCATAATGGACCGCTTTTGAGCCAATCTTGAGATGAGAAAATACTTGGAAGAATTATGCATGATATAGAGTAGATCTCCCTTGTTATCAGTGGGGGCTCCGCTGCTTACGGTGGGTGGAGTTGATGCCCTGTCTTTGGACATAATAGCTTTTGACAGACAGCCCATAATAATTCCTTTTTAGCCATGCAGTTGTCTGTAAATCTGCCTAGTTGGTCATCCAAAGTGATGACATTTAAGATATAGTTGGTACACTGTTTATCTTAAAGAAAGACTTTAAAATTAATTCCTCAGACCTGTGCAATATTTTATCTTTTCAGTTTAATAATACCCAAATGTGCTTTTGGTTGCTTTTGTGAAGCAAAAAACACATGTGTGTTGCTTCATAAATCAGTCATTTAGCTTTGAAAATAAAGTACATTTCAAGTATATAGCAAAGGCCCTCCAAACACAATTATTAAAGCAACATGAGGAGTTGAGTTTGCCTCAGTTTTGGATTTTTAATGGGCTTCACTGTTATGTAGTGAGAACAGAAATATGCTATAGAAGCCGCTGGTTAAGAGCCGAGACTTTTTCTCTTGAACTATTTTAGCTCCTTTTGTTTCTGCTGGGTGCTTAGCAAGGAATATATACATTCACATCGTTGAGTATAGTTGTTAGAAAATACAGTCCCCATAAACCTTCTCTTTGGAGGTCTTTAGGTAAATATGCTGGCACATGAACTCAAAATTTCAAATGATGACTTTTTAATAAATTTTCACGTACTTCCAATGAAAGTACTGTAACATTTGTGTCCTTTGAAGTACACACAGAGGACAAAGGACAACTAGCCAACTAGCTAGAGAGACAGGTAAAAAATAAAATTTTACAAACTCAGGATCAAACTATAAGCACATTTTTGTAGGGGGTTAAACTTTTTATTACTTTAATAATGCGTATTCCCTACCCGAAATGAAAACTTGTTAAAAATGCAAGGCATTGGCCCCTGAAATGGACAGTCACGTGACTGTGGCTTTTTACATTATGAATTTTGGTATGTGGCCCATCAAGCTATTCCTGTTCCTCCCCGTCCCCCTTTGGTCCTGCCACCCCAATATGTGTATTTATTTAGATCTTATGTGACTTTTAGGTAACACACTAGTGCTTTCACAGCCGTATGGGAGGAGGAGATGCAAAGTTTCCTTTCCATCTTGGTGATGAGTTCCTTGTGAAAACATGGCAGCTGCTTTCTTCTCAATTTTCCTTGAACATTTTATATTCAGTCACCAGCCAGTGAGCTAGACCACTGCTTACCAAACAGCCTGAACTTCTTGTGTAAAGACCAGGCAAAATAAGTGGAGAGTACACAAAAGCATTTACAGTTTAAAGATTTCTGGATTCATTGGTCTGTGAATTTATAGCCCCAGAGAAACTGGACAGAATAGGCTGAGAACCAGTTAATGGGACAATCAGTAGAGATTTGCTTTCTTTTCTTTTCACTTGTTACTTCATTTGTGCGGGACTTGCCCGGTGCTCCCTTCCCCGCCTGAAAGCCGAGGTGCTTATGTGTCCCAGGGCAGCGGCCTGATGTTCACCAGAGCCAGGTCTTTGCTCACAGGCAGAGCTGAATTTGAAAGGTCTTGTTCTGCAAGCAAGTATCAAACGTGACTCTGAGGGCATCACTTAACCTCATCGCACCCTGGCTCCCCTCTCTGCCATAAGGAATGATAAACTCTCACTCTGAGACATGATTGACCTGAGAATCTACATTACCATAGGTGCTTGACAAAGACTCATCCCCTGTCCTATGTTTTATCATCTAATTTAGTGGGGGTTTTTTTGGGGGGGGGAGAGAAGGAGACTTGTTTGTTTCAAATATGTTTCTTGCAAATAACTTGTAGCTGAATTAAAAATCAGATCTAAAATTTTAGTTTTATGTTGGTGGTTTTAATCCACTTATTTTATATGATTTATAGTTAAATTTATTTTCATCACTTGATTTTGTGTTTTATATTTTTCTATTTTTTCTGTATTTTCCTTTCCCCCTTCTTTCTTTTCTTTTCTTTTTTTTTACTAAATTTCGAGTTTAAAAATTCCTCTTTCCTTCTGCATTGGTTTGCAATTATAAACATTTTTTCTACTCATTGCATGGTTGCTCTTAATTTTAAAACTCAAAATTAATCTCTCTCTAACAATACTCTGTCCTAATTCTGATCAATCTCCTCCCATCTTACATAATATTTTATATATTACTTGGGTTCCATCTTTTTTCATCATATACTTACATCATTATTTTACATATGCAATGTTTGTTTATATTTATCCATTTCTTTATTTACCAGCTCTTTTTTCATCCCAGACTTTTTTTCCCCTAGAATTTTGCTTCCCACTATTGTGTCTCCTCTAGTAATTCCTTTAGTGAGGACCTGGTTACATTAAACAGTTTTTTGTTTGCTCAAAATGCATTTCTTTTGTCCTGATTATTAAATGGTGGTTTGGCCGAGTAAACAGCTTGAGACGAATACTCTTTTCTTTCAGCAATCTGAGGACAAGTGTTTCATTGTGTCCTGGATGCATTGTTGCTCTTGAAAAACATGTTTTCCATGAAACTGTTGTTCCATTGTAGGTAAACCTTCTTCTCTGGCTACTGTGAAGATCTTTCCTTGTCTTCAGAGTTCTGCATTTTCCGTATGTGCCTAGATGTGGATTTCTTTACTCTTTAAAACATCTATTCCTCTTGAGAATGTTTGGCTTCCCTTGTTTTATCTGTTCCCTGCTCTGGATAGTAACTCCGGCATTTGTTAAACCTTAGCATGTTGCTCTTTATGTAACTCAACCTCTCGTATTTTACATTTCATTTTATCGTTGAGCTTCATTCTGGATAATCTCTTTAGAAGTCTTTATTTCCTCAGGTCTGTATAAATGTTTATCTGACTACTAAATTTTTAACGGTAGTGATTATATTTGCCATTTGAGAGTTTTTTGGGGGGCCTTTTTCAAATTATCCTAAATTTTAAAAACAGCACTATTGTTCCTAGTTCATGATTTCAGTTTCTTTCTTGAATAATTAAAAATACTTATTGTATAGCCATATTTCTAATACCTAAAGTTCTTGGTAGTTTCATTTTATTGCTGATTGTTTCTGCTAACTCTGAAATATAGTCTTTTTATATTTTGGATTGAGCCCATGCTTAAGTGCCTGGGCTTCCTATGCAAGAACCTTTCGGCATGCATGCTACGAGTTTAACCCTCTGCAGAGACTTTGTATCTCTGCTTCTTGGGCATTCCAAGGTATAACCAACTCAGGATGACTTAAAATGGTTTCTTGAGGAGCTCCCTTGCATCTACTATGTAGTATTATTTTAAACTCAAAACATGGAGCATGTCAGTCCTGTAGTAATTGTCACAGAAAACATCCATTTAGTTTTTTCGCCCTGAGCCCAGGCCAAGAATGACATTTTTGTCATCTCTTTTTGTCAGTGGCTGGACATGTTAGTAAATTAAATTTGTGGACCCTGGCTTTATTTGTATCTTAATTTTAACTCCTTCTTTGGGCTGACGCCACGTGCCGCCAGACTCAGAGGCTGGCGCAAATGCCTGCGCACAGATGCCTGCAGTGATTTAAAAGTGAATTATATTATTTTTTTCTAGCTCAGTTATATAGTAAAGTAATTTTAAATATATTGTTTAGTACTTCTATATGTTTTATGTGATGAGGCTGTTTTCAGAACATTTATTCTACTATGGTAGAGAAAACGAAACACAATGTTCTCTTTCTCAGCCGCCCCTTCCGCTTGAGCCTCTTTCCACTCCGTAGGCAATGTGTCGTTAAAACACAAGTACAATCATAGCACTTCCCCGGTAAAAATCCTTCATTAGCTTCCTGTCGTAGGTTGAATCGTATCCTTCCTGGTACCTGTGACTCTGATATTATGTGGAAATAGGGTCTTTGCAGGTGTGACTCAGGTAAAAGGAGACCATCCTGGATTCAGGTGGGAGAAGACGCGTAGGGAGGAGCCAGAGGATGGGTGGAGTTAGGTTGCCAGACACCGGGGAACGCCAAGGGTGGCCGGCGACCACCGTGGTTTCTTTCCCTGAGTGCCCATGCATGAACTAACCATGCTGCTCGTCTGATTTCAGATGCTTGGTCTCCAGAACTAAGAGGTAATACATTTCTGTTGTTTTAAGCCACCCAGTTTATAGCGCTTTGTTATGGTCAGCCTAGGAAATGGCCACACGGCTGAATGAGTGGACTAGTGAAAACTAGCCCAGCAGACCAGAGAAAATGGAAAATGAGGGTTTTCCGAGTCATCCAAGGCCTGAAACAAACTGTCTGACACTGCAGGGCAAACACTCTTCCTCTTAAAATCAGTATAAAATGAAAGATCCTTGGCATGGCCGGTTATGCCTTTTTGACCTTTCCCACTTTACTTTCCCAGCTTAACGCAGCTTCTGTTGCCTTCCCTGGCCTCGCTATGGCTCCTTGAACAAGCCAGGCTCCTGTCTGACTCAGGGGTTTTGTATAAGCTGATCTCTCTGCCTGGGAAACTCTTCCACCTATGTTTTGCTTGGATAGCTACTACTCATTCTTCACGTCTGGCAAAATGTCACTGCTTGCGGACCTCTTTCTTCATATTTCCCTCCATCAGCCATCTGAATTAGGTCCCTTAATTGTATCTCCTAATGCAATTTCCCCCTTTCCTAGTGTTGATCATGAACTGTGACTAGCATATGTATGTTATTTGTGTGATTTTTTTTTTAATGTCCATCTTCCCCACTAGACTGTATGCTCCATCAGGTGGTAACCATGTCTGTCTTACTCTTCTCTACTTTTTCTAGCTACCAGCACAGTGATGTGAGTGCTGTAAATGTTATTGAATGAATGCAAGCACATTTTGAAATATATTTAAAATCCCATATATTAGTGCAATCAGTATTTTTCACTAGTTGCTTAATTAGGTACTTAGTGGTTTAAACTAAATTGATTCAATGTTCAAACTCAGTTCTCTGTTTCTACCAAGATAGCAGAAACACCGAAGATGTTATGAAACATGCACTTTCTTAAACAAATTAATATAAACTTGTCATTTTATGCTTAATTACAAGTAAGAGTTAAGACCACCCAGGATTTTCTGGATGACAGTTCTTAAAATTCTCTCGAGGATGTGGCTGTGAGGTTGACACAACAGAATTCTCCACCTGCCTTGGGTTGGCAGCAGGTCAGCTTACCGATCCTTAGAGCAGGCTGCAAATTCACCTTTTAAAATGGATAGTTCCTGCATGTCATCTTTGTACCTGTGACCTGAGACAGTTAAATTATGGAGGGCACAGTTCTGTCAATGAAAATATATCACAAATAAGGGTGATCCCAAGACCCAAGGAATCCTGAGAGGACACAGCTGAAGGGACAACTACTGTGTTCAGCCCAGGCTACTCCATTTAGGAGCAAGCCTCTCTAGCGAGCCTTAGGTGGGAAGTGAACTGGTAACAGTGTCGAAGAAAGTAAGCAAAACATGGGATCACCATACTTGAAAATTTCACTTTGCTAAAATAACCCTTTGATTGAGTCCTTAATGAATATTGTATATGGACTTAACCTTGAGGACTTATAGGTTTAATTGTGTTACATGTTTTCCAAATTCTGAGAATGTTATTAAGGTCCGAACTTGCATTAAGCAAAACTGTTAACTGCTTTTGATGTAGAAATGATGACAATGGTTGGGGTTGTACCATGAAAATGTGCTATTGAAAGACAGTAAAGGTGTTGATCTACCTTTAGCTGGTTTATGTTAAAAGTTTACTAATAGATGTAGTACCTGTGCATATGGTAGCAGGAAGTACTTATTCAAAAGAACCCTTTCCCGGTAGGCAGGTGTGATTGTGTTGTATCTTTTTCTCTAGAGATGTTCTTTTTGATATGGGATCAAGTGAGATCCAGGAATATGGAGTCCATGATTGAGGGCCCATAAGTGACCTTCTCATGCCTGGTTCCCTCACGTGTCCACCATTCCTCCAAGCCGTGTGTTCCTTACTGCAGGGCTGTGGGCCACTGTTCACTTTGCTCTTCGTCGTGGCCTGGAATTCAGGTGTATAAACCCTCCCACAGCCGCTGTGATACCATTGCACAAAGGGGTGGGGAGAGGTATGTATGAATACAGGGCAGGTCTCCAGAGTCCTGTCCCTGTCACCACCATTCAAAATTATGTAAAAAGAAAAAAAAGTCAAGGAAATTGCAGTGCACTCAGGGGGACTTCAAAACCATCTCCTGAGTATTACTTTTTTTTTTTTTACATCCAAGTGAATAGTGCCCAAGAAGTTAAATGTATGTGTCCCTCCTATTATCAGTCAAAACAGTCCATTAATAAAAATCGCTTGCTAAGGGGATTTTCCAAGATCACAAGGCATTAAATTTATGAACTAATTGTGCTAAAAGTTTATTTCGAAATTAAATTTTCAATGGTTTTCTCCCAGAGGTAGTTTTTGTAAAGTGTAGTTTTAGAAATCGTAAAAGGTATATTAAAAATTTAAGTATGACACTTTGATTTGTTGGGCCTGAAAATGAACAGGACACTGTCATTGTCAACCAAAGTAGGAGAGAGCTAAGGGGCAGGATGCAGAGCCACGGTTCAAGTGATTTGAAATTACCTTGATGTGACTTTAAGCTCATGGGCTCGGAAGAGATTTGGAGGTTAAGAATATATAAGGATATATTAACCTTTTCTCAGAGGTGATATGGCAGATGAGAAGAGCTCTAAAAAGATTTCTGGCTCTAATGCAGTGTATTCAGACAAATAATGCCTCCCAAGGAGGCACCTGAATGAATAGATTGGCCAGGAAATTAAGGTTGAAAATGAACAGTGTGGAAATGATGAGTTTGGAAAATGAATGTGTTTTCACTGAGATGTGAAGTGGAAGGAAAAGGGAAAGGGAATGTGATTTATGAAGATTTTGTGATCTGGTGCTAAACAAGGTAGACTCGCAACAGCGATGCAACCTCCAGATAGAGACTGTCATGTGATGATTTACAGCCGGGGATCTGGGAGTGGATAGAGGATGCTATTTGCATTGATCGTATAGGCGTATTTCATCAGGATTTAGATCTTCAAAATAAACGAAGGCACTTGATGCCATTTGTATAGTAAATTGTTGTGAATTGATTACAAGTGATAAAATAAAAAGATGTTGAAAATGAACTCGTGAAAAAGATTAAAAAACTATAATTGCATGTGAAAGTAAAACTGGTTTATACAGCTCTGGGCCTGGGCTCTATATTCCTATGGTTTGACAGGCAATTTAAACCACAAAATTAAACAGTGAAGGGTGTAGCTCTACAAAGAAATGAATTTAAAGAGCCAGAACTTTATTTTTAATCTCAGAAGAGATGCAAACTTTTTATAACCTACTTCATTATTCCAATATGCCTTTTATTTAGCTAAAGCTTTTGTTTGCAGGAGCTTATAGTGAATGGCCAAGATGGGTTTATTGTGAGAATTTACCACTGAAGAACAGCTTTAATGAATATTGGGAGATGTTATTTTTGACCCCAGATCTATCACCACAAAGTTGTATAAGTAATTGCCACTTGAAAAACCTACTCTGGGATTTTTTTTTTTTTTCAGTATTAGAATGTTTTATTTGCATTTTTTGATAAGTGCTAGCTATTTTTCTTGCCAGCGTCCCCTCTCCCAGATGCAAACAAAAGATGAATTTCCATTGCTTTTTCTTAATAATTACCCCCAAAGTTCATGGGTGTAAGGGTCAGGAATGTAGTTTTGCCCTAGGGCTGATCATCAGGGTGACTTCGCAGGCATGTGACCTGCACACTTGCACAAGACCCCATGCGTAGGAGAGCCCTGCACCTGGTTTAAAGGTTTGCTGTTGAGGTCTTGAAAGTCTTGATGATTTTTGAACAAGGGGCCCTGCATTATTATTTTGCACCAGATCTCACAAATTATGTAGCCAGTCTTGCTGATAGGAATATAATAGCTGATATTTGTTACATTCTTACTATGTTCCAGGCATTGTTTTAAATTTCTTTTATCTCTCTCTCTCTCTCTCTCTCTCTATCTATCTATCTGTCTGTCTGTCTGTCTGTCTATATATCTCAGCTCATTGAATACTATTTATAATGACCCTCTGAGTGGGGTGTTCTTCTCACTTCACAGAGAAGAAACTGAACACAAAGAGGTTACATAGGCAAAAGCAGCAAGCGTGGAGCAGAGGCTCAGGCTCAAATCTCCTGCCTCTAGCGTGGGTGCCCTGCCTGCTAACCTACTGCCGCCACCCCGCTCGCTGTCTCTCCTTGTCCTCACACAAAGCTGTCACTGCCCGCGGTGCACTCAAACGGGCCACGCCTGTGCAGCGCTGCGTAAGGTGTGCTCGCCGAGAATGTGTGTAGCAAATGCAAACGCGTGACTTGGAGTCAAGTGTAATTCCTCAATCTCATCTCAATTAACTAGCTGTTACCTTGCACAGGTTTCTGAGGGAATGAAAGGAAGAAAGGAAATGAGTGAGGGAAAGAGGTTGAAAAAAAAAAAGGTGAGAGTTTGGGCTGCAGACACGGAGGACCTGGCAGCCAGCTTGGGGGGTGGGGGGAGCGGGAGGAGGAGCCTGGCAGGTTGGCCGATAAAGGGAAACATAAGGAGCTACAATCCATGTTGCCTATTTAGCAATTTGATTGTGGCTGGTGCTGGAGACAGATGCATATGGTTTTGAATTGGTTTAGGGGGGCTGAGTGAGAACAACGTTTTTCTGATTTGCAGGTGGCAGAGTATATGAGTGCTGGTGGGTGAGTGACTGGAGTTGGCTAATGGAGGCCAAATGTTGGGAAAGGCCGCCAGACACCTTTGGGCGAGGGGGGGCTGGGCGTTGGATTTGCAAGCTAACCGGTTTCAGGCTTCCCAAGAAGGCCTTCTTGCCGCCCCTCAGATCACGCCATCTAGGACATGGTCACCTAGTCGGCACTCAGTAATACGTGAACAACGAATGGATACATCTAGCAACTGCTCCCTGTGCTGGCGTTTTATCAGGTTCCATACTGAGCAACTATTTTTCGGTCTCACTGATTGGATCTATCAGTTTGTCATACTTTTCCATCCCGGTCCTTACCGTAATTGGTGCACAGGGCAGGGCAGGGACCTTGAGCACTTGGGTTTCATTGGGGATTGCATTCCTGGTGCCCAGCACGGAGACCGGAACGTGCTAGGGGCTTGAGTATTCTCTGAACAAATGACCGAATGTTGTTAATGTGGCCCAAACTAAAAGTCAACATGTTAGGTCTCGGACTCCCTATTTACCCCCCCCAGGCTAAAATACGGTGGCCCAGTTCGCTGCGTTTTGGCTGACTGAGGCAGCGCGCTCGTTCCCGATAGACTCAGACGGAGGCTCCTCATTTTGAGTCAGCTCCAGTGCCGGAAGCCGGGAAGCTGCATGGACCGATTTGCTTTGAAAGGGAGGCAACCAGGAGCAGGCTCTGAAGCACCTACCTTCCAGACAATGTCCTCCGTGGAAGAGCATATATATTTTTCTTCAACACCATCAAATGTAGGACCCAAAGAACTGGCAGCCACGAGATTATAGTCAGCTATGTTAGATGTCTGTGCCATGCCTATGGTTTACAGTTTTGAGCTGGCCTCATAAAGTCCCTTGCAGCACTCCCACGTCTATATTTTTCACAAGTCTGTCATAGATGGGTGCCTTCCTTCTGGAGATTTTACCATCTTTCACTCCTTTTTACCAGGCCTGTATTTCTGAGGAGAGAAGTTAACGACCATTGAGCTGTCACCTCTGCTTACTTTCATAGTTGATTTTAGGGACAGTCTATCACTAGGGTACCTAGTGATATCACATTTAGTGAGCCGCCTTAAATATTCTATCATTTAGGATGGCTTGCTTCTCATTCCTGGTGAAAACTGTTCTTTTGAATTTCAGGTATTGATCTAGAAGGCATGATATACTAAATATAAGGAAGTAACAAAAATATTTTTAAGTGATAAGCATTTTTGAGTCTCAATTACATAAAAATCAAAGAAACTACATGTAGTTTCATTCGTTTGCACATCTGGGTGACCTGAAGATTCAGGCATTCAGACTCCGTGTTCCACGTGGGCAGGGCCTCCAATCATCTTTGTCGCTCATGCCTCCTGCCTCGTGCTGTGCCCGGCCAATACAAGGCACTCAGCATTTGTCCCCCGATTTGCTCAGCATTCTGAAATCGTTTTTGTATTGGGAAACTTCGATCTTAATTTTTGAAGATAACAAAAATTTAATATCGATCATTAAAAAACGGATGTATTTATTGTTATCCACGTCCTACCAGGCATACCTGCAGGAGTGATGTGTTAGTCCCCCAGGCAGGAGCAGGGCTGCTAGATGCCATGAGGAAAAGCAAGAGGATGGGAGGGAGAGGGAAAGAATTGCTGTCACCATTAGTTCCTCCCGTTTCCCTGTTGATGGGGGGCCAGTGGGAGGTCTAGCGAAGGGGCACTTTCATGGGGTATGTGTAGGATGACAGGGCACGTGCGACTTAGGTACACGTGTGAGTTGTCTGCCGTCCAGTTATTTATCTTCTTCTCTGCCTGAGCACCAGGGGAAAGATGTTGTCTGAAAGAGCATCTCAGGAATGCGACACACACAAAGGATGTACATCTGGTCCACATGGGGTGTTCTCTGGTAATTAGTTTGGCAGATGGGAGTGCTTTTGAAAAAAAGAGAATCCTGAGGCCTAGGAAATCAATTTTCTCTTTCTGTAAGAAATCTCAAGAGGCTGTGTACTTACCTACTTGTTATTCAGCGGTATGATTCTTAATGTTTATTAAAGGTGTAAAAGTGATCAGGTACAAAACAGCCCCATGGTGTCTGGGTACCTGGGAGCAAAGCATCTACAGCCTGTGCTCCTTCTAGCCGTGCTGGCATCTGCCATCTCTGTAGGGAGCAGGGACTTCCACCAGAAGTCCTTCGCTTCCTTAAGCACGCTAGAAAGGGACATCCTTCAGAGACACTCCACATTTAGGGCAAGTTTGAAATTGTGTTAAAAGTTGTTTCTGCTAACTCCTCATTGCCCGTAAGCCGCAGACTTTGAAATGAGACGCATTTCACAAATTGGGCTTTCCCATCATTTCTTTCAGGGAAGCAGCTGTCCTATTTCCTCTAATAAGGCAATCAGCCTGGAAATGCCACCTAAGCTCTCCGGGTATGTGATGAGTGAGTCTTCTGCAGAAGTAGCCTAGGAGCAACGTGGCAGCCCTCCCCACACTCCCACAGCCCCTGTGCTGAGGTAGAGGGGGCACTGACTGGCTCTGCCATTACATTTCTGTGGAAGAAAAGAAACGGGCAGAATGGGTGTGAGGAATGTTGACCTGCGGCATCAGAACCAGACTGCAGGGAGCCGTTCTAGAATCTGCAGGAATGTTGTCCTGACATACTTATTTCTGACTACCCAGAACAAATTCTAGAATGACATTATAGCAAGAGCTCTATACCTGGCAACCAGATGGATGCATTGCTTCTGTCCATTGGAGTGGGGGAGGAATTCAGACCAGAATGCTTCTGAAAGGGTAGGCAGCATAGGAAGGAGAAACGGCTCCGCGAGGAACTTGACTTCCCTTGGGCTCTGACGTTTTTCAGATTCAGAGCTCAGGCAGAGCCAGAAATTCTGCAGATTACATGAGGCAGCCGGCTCTCCCCACCTGTCCCCCAGAAAACTCTGTTCACAGATAACCCAGGGTAGGAGATCTTTTGTGACCACATTGCCAGGGTGCTTTGTCTTTGGTCAGTGGGTATGGCAAAAACAAGTTGCACAGTCTAAGAATACTAGCATTCAATTAGCAAGGGCTTGCTGTGTGTCAGGGACTCTCTAAGTGTTATAAAAAGAGGACATACCTCTTTCAGTGCTAACCTTTGCCATATGAGGTAGGTGTTGTCACTCGTTTTCTGTATGAAAAAGGGGAGGCTTAGGGAGGTTAAGTATCCGGTCTAGGATCAATCAGCTAGCAAAGTGACAGAGCCGTGGTTCAAACTTAGGTCAGTCTCAGTCCAGGGCTCGTGCTTATAACCACAGCCTCTAAGATGAAAATACAAAATGGGGAAGTACTACATAATATGTATACAGTGTAGTGGTTTCAATCCGAGGGAGAATGTTCCTCAATGATTGTAATTCTTCCTCCTGTCCTGCCACGACCCATTGAGAACTACTGGTATTACACTTTATAAAATTATAAAGGGCTTTCATTTGCAAAAGTGAATTTTTCTCATTCCCAGATTGAGACCATTCCAGCTTTTCTCTCCCTGACAGCTATCTTATTTCCTTTAATAAGGGAGTAGATTCCTAAAATATAATTTAAATCGTATGGGAGTAGAATTAGAGTAAGGTTGCCAGACTAAATAAAGGACATCTAGTTAAATTTGAATTGCAGGTAACAACGAGTAATTTTTAAATTACAAGTATGTACCAAATATTGCATAAGATATATTTATACAAACATATTATTTTTTTGTTTTTGGAAATTCAAATTTATCTAGGTATTCTGTATTTTTATTTGCTATAATTGGCAGCTGTGAATAAATCAGAGAGGCTGTTTATAAGACTGCAACTTGGGCATGATGTTTCATGACAATTTCTCAGAAACCAAGGGAAAACTCAAGTGAATTGGGCCAAAGAGAAATCCTGGGACAAGTTATTCTGCGTGCTTGAGTCCATTTGCTTTGTATAGTTAGTCTTTTCATCAACTCTTGCTAATTTCAAACAATGTTTTCAGTCATAGATATGTTGGGTAGTATGAAGATAGTTAGAAACTTTATAAGGGTTATTTTACCTTTACTGATAGTTCGGTCAAAGCCCTACTGAGGCAGGATCATCAATGCAAACCTTGTTTTATTATTTTCATGTTTTACTTTTTATCTGAATATACTGCCGGCCCTTTGAGATCTTCTGGAAAGCGGCCTTTCCATCAGCAAGAACACAAACTTGTTCAATTGAGATCAGCATTTCTGCTCTTGAGCGCCGTCACATGGAGAGTTAAGGTTGTCCCTTAATCCACTGATCCCGGTGGTTGATTGGACATAGAAAACTCTGTAGTTAACCTCTTAATAGCTTTGACTCTGATTCCGAAAGCCTGCCTCTTTTTTAACGGAATGAAAACAGTTATACTTCAGCAATGCCCGGTCTCCTGGGCAAAGGCAGCTTCTTTGGTAACTGCAGGGGCTGAGGTGGTGGTGGTGGTGTGTCTGGAGGGGCGGAGGAAATGGGGAGTGTGTTTCCTTGGTAGAGTGCCTTCGACCAAAATAATACTTGGTCCTGGAAATGGACAGGGAGAATATTTTAGAAATAGAAACTTTTGTTGAGTACTGCATATTTCAAGCTGCAAATCAACCTGTAAAACAGCATTGCAGCAACATTTATTAAAAAATGTTGCCCACAGTATAGTAGCAAAACATTAGTGAGGTTTTGGAAATGAAAGAAATAAAGAAAAGCTTTTTTTTCTGACAGTATTTATAGGTTTTTAAGGCCCTGATTGCCATTACTTTCTGAATTGCTGTCTCTCTGATTGATGATCTGTCCCAGATTTGGTTACTTTTCTCCACATGTTAATTTCAGATGTTTCTCACTGGGTGAATATGGATTGATAATATCCAGGAAAGTAAAAACACACAGGAGAATTTTAATATATAATGAAAAGGGGTTTCAGTATAAGTGATCTGAGAGCTGAGTTCTTTTACCCAGCTCTCTCTGTTTTATTTAACAACTCCAAGTATATTAAGACTTTGCTTCACTCAACGATTTCATGTTAATCATCTTTTGTTTTATAGCCCCTTATTTTCCTTCTGGAATCAATATCCCATCAACTTCTCTGGCCATCTACGCTGTGATGTATGACATGGTGCTAGTATAGGCCTGAATTTATACCAGAGCAATTTGCTTGAAATGTGTCCAGCATCTTATCCAAAGCATTTCTTTCCGTTTATTCTCATAATTTTACTACTTCTCGCCAAGTCGCTTCCCTGCTTCTAGAGTAAGGGAGGAACAATTAAATGTAAAATGCCTATGCAGAGGATTTGGAAATTGGACTTGAAAACACAAAAAAGCGAAGCCCATGAAAATGATGTAAATGAACCCCAGAAGCGTTACTTAGCCCTGTTTTCTACACGGTGTGGCTGCGGCAATGCGGACTGGATGAATTTGTTTCCACCTTGCTGGCCGCCGTGGGGTTTTTCAGTGAGGACATATTTTAAAGCAGTTTTGGACCCTGTTGGTATATTCTGATTGCCTTGATTTCTGTAAGATTAATAATCAATTTGGCACCGTGATGATCATCTCAGGCCCCTTTCCTCCTCCCAGCCTCACTTCGTTCTACCCGATGGCAGCCGACCTAGATCGTTAGAGTGAATGCAAGCCACACACCGCAGGGGGCTCTGGGTCTTTGTAAAGATTAATTTAGAAATTAAAAGTGCATCACCCACCTCTAAAAAGATACTATCCAGATTGCGACACCAGCATTTTTAATAAAATAAATGATTGTTACTTCACTTAATCTCAGCACTAAATGGAACTGTTGGTACCACTGAAAAGTGGGCAGTGAATTCTTTCTTGATGCCTTGGAAGACATTTTATCCCACCGAAGGGTTTTAATGGTAAGGATGGCACCTTGCACTTTTTAATGATCATTGTATTTATGTTCAAAGATACTATTTCTTTTTTAATGGAAGAATTTTCTTTCACCATGGTAGGAAGTCTGATTTCCAGTGCCCACATGAGCCAAATCTGTTGTACTTTGTTCCAAGATGCATCCTCTTTTGAGGATATAAGAACACACAGTGAAAACACAAACTCGATGTGTATGTGAATTAATTTTCTGGCTGAAATTGCTTAGGTTTGATCCTTTAAGGGAAGGCTCCAACGTCAGCTCATTTTAGAGGCCTGATTCTACGAAGGTTTTTGGTTTCAACTTTCTCCTTTGTAAAGTGGAAGTAATAATCTCTGTCCTAATGTCCTCTCAGGGCTGTCTGAGTAAAATGTGAAAATGCTTTAAAAATAAAAGCAGTACACAAAATTAGGCTTTTCACAATGAGAGTGGGGCATGCAAGGATTAAGCAAGACAGAGAACATAGCAACATACATCATGTCCAGTTATGTGGTTGGAAATTATTATAGGACTATGTTAATCATACTTTCACTGATGTCTTCTAACTGCAAACATATATACAGATATAGATACATATTTTTCTTTTTCTTTTTCCCCTGTAACTCTTTTACATTTGGTCTCTATATAAGAAAATCCTTTTGTAGTTTCTATCCTTCTCTCCACTCAGGAATTTTGAAGTCATCTTTTACAGCTTGTCGTGTTCGATGGTCACAAGCAGATGTGGCTTACAGTAGCAGAGAGGGCATCAAATTTATCTCTGTGAATCCGAGCGCTCTTGGTGGCCAGCGCGACCATGGTCGGGGCTGGCTTTCCTCCACGGGAAGAGAAGGCCGTTCCACCAGAAGGGTCCCTGCCACACTAATTCAGTTCTGACGTTGCAGCGGGCCACGTCCTCACAGATTCATGCCGAGAGTGGCTACCATCTGAATGCGTCTGCGGAGCGTTTTGTCCCTCGCTCATAAAACACAAAGAAAGTTAGCATTATTTATGAGGCAGCAGCAACTCAAAGGCAGTGCTGTGCATTTACAGGAAAACTCTTGTAAATATAAAGAAGTGATTTACTCACAGTGGGAGTAGATTTAATACAGATCAGCAACATTTTTCCCTCCTTGACTGCCTTATCTTTTGTATTTTTATAAAAGGTTAAGGCCAGCTCTGAAGTATTACTAGTGAGTAGGGTTTGTTTTTTTTTAAACTGGCAAAAAGTAGTTTCCGTGTAATGAAATTGTCCCATTTACTAATGGTGGCTGCCTTTGAAGTATAACTTTTTGATTGAAGGCAGAATTTGTGTTATGGTCATGATGTTGTGCTATCTAGTCTTCACCATGCTAACTTATAAGGATGGGCAGGTGAGAAGAACTCAGGGGCACGAGAAGAATGTCAGTCAGTTATAACGTGTGAGGGTGACCGATTCAGGGATCAGTTTTGAGAGAGAATTCGGAAGAAGTGCGTGTATTTAAGTGTGAGTAAGCAGACCACAACTCCTATTTTGGGCTTGTGGATGCAGAAGCTCAGGACTGCCAGAAAAATGAGGTGATTTGGGAGAATTTGGACTGAACCTGATCCCACTGTGAACTCACAAGAGCACCCCAGGTATTTGGTGTCAGCAGGACCGCCAGGTCTCAGTTGTGCCGTGTGGTGGTCATGTCCTGAGTTGGTCCCCAGCATGCCCCCTTTCCCTGCACCTGCTTGTTGCGCTCCACATCCAGAGGCAGAACACAGACCACCTCCGCTCCTCCACTGGGCCCCATGTGGCCCCTGTGACTACTTTGACCCAGAGAACCTGGTAAAAAACATCTCCTGGGACTACTAAGCACAGGCCTTAGGAGGCTTCTGCTTTCTTCCTAATGCACTGTTTGCTCTTGAGAACTTCACTCTTGGAAATATTGTGAGAGGCCCAAGTCGCATGGGGAGGTCAAAGAACCAAAATGCTCTGCTAGGTGCCCCTGATGAACTAACTCACATCCAGCAGCCGGCACCTGGCTGCCTGCGTGAGTGAGCCATTTTGGGTATTCCAGTCCTGACCCCCAGATGACTGTGGTGTCAGCTGCTAGCACATGGAGCTGAAGAACCACCCAGCTGAGCCCAACAATTGACAGAATCCCGAAGGGCGCTGCAGGATCGCTTCTACCCCGAGGGCGTCTTTTTCTAGTGCCAGAAGGGCCCTTGTAGGTTGGGTGTGGCCCTGAGTGTTAGAATAAATCAAGTGGGATGTGATGTCACTAGATAAGGACTCTGTATACCTGCCATTTACCTGCAGGGAGCTTATATCTTCACGCTGTAGCAGATTTTCACACTTTAAATGAATGATTGAAGTGGGCTGGATGGTGATTATCCCTGGGAGACGTGGTGCCAGGAGGCGCTCAAGTGTAATGTTCTAAGTTAGGAAATTGTTGCTTGGAGAAAGGCTCTTTGCCAGCCCTCGGAGGAGGCTTTTGATTGTGAAAGAGACTGGGGGTGAACGCTGACTCATATCTGGAAAAGGCGCATGAGATTTTGTCGCAGGCTTCTAAAGGAACCTTGATCATTTAAGCAAGAATATAGTGTTTTCATGTTCCAATACATGTGGCAAAGAAATGCAAACCTTGTCCAGGAGCTATTTACACATTTATGCTTTGTGTTCATTTTACAATTTCATATTTTATCTTCTGCTAACATTACGTTTCAGCTTTATTTTTCTGATCAAATCAGGGTTCATGGTTTTATACGTAAATCTGTGAATTGTTTCTCAAATGTTGAATTTCCCCTTTAACTTTCTTGTCTTGTAGGAGGTCTCAGAGGGATAAATGATAATGAAGAAATACAATAAAAATGAACTATCAAAAATGTATTTAAAAACATTGTGAAGTTTATTTCACTAATTCATAGTCCAGTCTGATTTTTTCATTAAGTGTAGGTCATAATAAAGCTACCAAGGTATACAGTACATGTAAGGAAATGAGAGGAGTTTTAAAAATGTTTTATTTGAAAATTGTTTTAAATTTACAGAAATGTTGAGGATAATAACAGTGCATAGGACCCTCGTATTCCCTTTACCCACATTAACCAATTGTTAATGTTTTGTTCCATTTGCTTTATCATTTGATCTCTCTTTTTTCCTTTTCTCTGTGTGTGTGTGTGTAATTTAAATCATACTTTTTATTCTATACCACTTGAGAGTAAATTGCATTCATCACAGCCTTAAAATCTTCAGTTTGTGTTTCCAAAGAATGGGGGATATTCTTTTTTTTTTCTTCCTATTTTCTATACCGTTGACCTTTGAATAACACTGGGGCTGGGGTGCCAACCTTTCCTACAGTTGAAAATTTACGTTTAACTCTTGACTTCCCATTTTCTCTTAAATATGGCACGGTTATCAGCTTTGCTATATTTAATATTGCTACGGTGATTTTATCTAATCCACTATCCATATTTTAATATTTTCAACTGACCCAATAATGTCCTTCGTAGTCCTTTTCCTCCTCTAGTACATGACCTAATTTAGGGACAGATTGTCATGTCTCTTTAGTCTCCTTTAATCTGGGACATTTCCACAGCCTATTTTTGCCTCATAACATTGGCAGTTTGAAGAGCAGTCTCTTTTACAAAAAGAGAATCTTTCTCATTGTGAATTTGTCCGACAGCTTCTCACGGCTCCATATAGGTGGCGCATTTCAGCCCAGAAGTGGTGCGTGTCCTCTGGAAGTTCACAGTGTCCATCTGCCCTCAGTTGATGTGAATTTTGGTTGCTTGGTCAAGGTGTTTTCCACTTTATCCCTATACTGTTTTTCTCCCCTTTGAGACTAAGAAGCTGTCTGGAGAGACCATGCAAATACACTACTGATCATGAAATATTCTCCTGAGATTTGGTATTTATTGACGACTCCTGTCTGGACTAAAAATTACTATGATGGCTGCAAAAGGATGACTTTTCTAGGCTTACCACTCCCCTCCCATTTTCCAGCCGACAATAAGCGTCCTACCAGAAGCAGCAGCCCTCGTTCTTTCCCACTGACCTGCTTATCTATGTGTCAGTCATTTGGACTCATGTTTTCAATGGCCTATAATTCATTACTGGCCTTAATTACTTTAGCGTTTAAATTATCCCAGTTTGGACCACAAGAACATCCTCCAGTTGCCTTCTGTGTCCTTGTGCTGCCCCCATCATTTTAAAAAGCACTTTCTTTTGGGCATAACAAGATGTTCCAGGTTCATCTGGTATCCACTCTACCCTAGCCCTGAAACCAGCCATTTCTTCAAGGAACCCTGGGATTACCGAAAAAGACAGGAGAGGTGCAATCTGCTAGCAGGGCAATTTCGGGTGGGGTTACACTGGGTTTAGAATGCCTTTCACTCCAAATTGTATTGAAGATGGACAAGGTTTGAGAGAAAGACTCAGTTCGTCCTAGAAAACGAGGATCTACGTTTTCTTCCCTTGAGTAGAGATGTTTATGACTTTTGATTCCATTACACGCTTTTTGTCGGGGGACCTCACGGATCATTTCAGAGCCCGGGCAGGCAGGCATTCTCACTGGACAACCCCCGCCACCCCACCCCGGCCCATGGCCGCTCCCACTAATTTTGCAAGCCTGAAGATTGGCTCGCTACACTCGCTGCCCACGCCGTGTTCCGAGGCCCCGCAGAGAGGCCCGTGTATATATTTTGAGTTCCCCGGAGTAAGTGGTCTGGAGTATTCAGTTATGTGTGAAATAGATTTGGTCCCGAACCATTTGAACTCGGGAGAATTAACTATAATTGGTTCTGGGAGATATAATATGTTTCTCTAGGATTTAATGATTTTGAAAAGGTAGTTTTTCTTCTGGGCCAGATAGACATGAATCATCAAATAGGCGCACAGCGCAGTATCTTTGTTTCTGACCGTGGCCAGATGGAGGCCCTGGCTGGTGGTTCCAGGTTTCTGGTTAGTCTCACTGGATTAATAATAATTACTAACATTTGGCTGGAGCTTTAAAGCTTTCACAGTGCCTTCCCGTGCATTTATCACGTTAGATGGTGCCGCTGGTAGTGAATGCCTGTGTCTTCACTTACTGACCCACTCAACCTGGCAGGCGGGTTTTCACTTTCTACGAATTTCTTTGTGAAGTTGATTCAGTCACTCAAAACTATTTTAGAACAAGACAGGCAGGAGCAAACAGCCCCGCGTCCTTGCCTGTTCTGCAAGACCGAAGTTCCCTGCTTGTGGCTATCGAAGACACACTTTAGTTGGTGTTGGGAGGTGTTCTTCCTGTACTGGACCATCTAACTCTGCTCTTTTCTTGTGACATGAAAATGAAGGCAAATACTATTGTCCTGGTTAAAGATATAAATATATGCAAGCGAAGAAGTTAAAAAACATGTCTGAGGTCACTTTTCAAGAACAAGCAATTAAGATTCTGGGTGCGGCTCACTTTCAGATTTGCTGTTAAGGATTTCTTTGAAAGCCTTGCAGTCCATAGGTGTTCTGGAAACGCCAAATCTTAGATGCTGGCCTGTGTTTCCATAGGTGACTAAAAATGGTCAGAATTGGACAGAGCCACCGTCATCAAATCTGGTTTTAGAAGTACATTAGCATATGGTTTCCAAACTCGCATTTCATTCCAATGAAAACCAGTGAACCCTGTCGTAAAAATACTGTCAAGATTTACTGCTTCTTCATGAGACCCAGGACTAAGCCACAAGGACACCAAGCACCCTAAACCTGCTCAGACCTGCTGCCTCTGAAACTCTACCCTGTAATTTGGTAAGTGTTTTTAAAAATTCAGCTAAATGGCTACCACATGCTGGAAAATTAGCAATCTGGGACTGCAACTTTGGTGTGTTGTTGAATTCCCATATGGAAAAAATTAAATGTCATCCTCAATGCCCTCCATGTGTTCAGTTGTATTAAATGAAATGCTTATAAAGTGTGACATTATTTAACTTTTATAAGGTCTGTCACATCTAGTAAAACTTATTACTGTTCTTCTGAAAGGCTTCATACAGGTGCCTTCTGAGCTCACATCAGCCTGGATGCCCTGTAATATACATATAATTTGTTACTGGGTATAGCACCAGGCAATCAGCAGCAGCACTTCAGCCAGGGCAACTTAATATAGCAGAGAACACACTAACTGGCAACGGGCAGTGCCGTGGTGGGCAGGTCCATCATAAACTTCTTTTCTATACAAAGGGTTTTATAAAACACGCAGGGGGAAGTATGTACCATAAACTGTTTTGACAAAATTTGACTCTGTAAAATAAATGACTTCGAGTATCTTATATTTCCCTGAATTTAAATGGCAGTGACATGTGACCTTCACAGTCTGCATCTGTGAATGGGTCTAGGCTGCTGAATAAATGTCATCGTCATGTTGATGCCATTGATACTAAGGATTCTTTAGGGAATTTGTCACTTTAACTCAGTTTACTCAGGTGCAAGAAGATACCTCCTGAGTTTAAGAGCTAGTGGACCCTTTTATTAGAGAGCAACTAGGATGTTAGGTGCTCAGACCTCAGGTGTTCCTGGGAACCTGGGGCATCATCTCTCTGATTTGACAGGCATGTTTCACAGCCCATAGGTGTCAGGGTCACATGGAGGATTCGTTGAACACGAGAGGCCTGAGCTTCATTCTAGACCTACTGCATTTGCATGCATACCAAATTCTCCAGATGATTCTGACTCATTCTGAGGTTAGAGAATGACAGGCCAAAGCCTTTTGATTAGAGAAAATCTAGACCAACAAGTTTATCAACTGTTTCAACTACATTCAGCTAATATATGCAGCGCATAACGATGCATTATCATCAATGATCCCTGGAGTTTTCAAGTATACAGATGTGACCCACAAAGAACTGGTTCCCTGGTATAAGGTGAATTGTTAAGGTGTATTGACTAACCTACTGTAGTGACAGTCCATGTTAGAATAAGTGCATTCAACCCTGAATCCCAGTCTGGTGGGCAATGAACAGGGGGACCATTTTGTTGAGACTTAATACCCAAATGTCTCCAAAATCTCACCACAGGTTTTACAGTGTCTGATGGGAGCCCACCTGCAGTAACTTGTCCTATATTTCTGTAGGGTGTCTTCACAAAGCAGTGGCAAAAACCTGGGCATGGTATAGTTTCACCCCATAAGTACCTGTTTGTTGTTACGGTCCAGGATAATCCTTCTTGGTTTATCTGTGAGGAGAAACCATTAACTTTTCTAGTCTAACTAACTGCCTTGGAAGGTATAACAGAGCCATCAGCATTGGGAGGCAATCCTCTTCTTCCGACAATGGGTCAGGCTGAGTGTTGTAGGACAAAAGTATGGTTTGTCATGTTTTGCCAGGATTGACAAAAAATGAGCATCTGCCCACCAGCAGCCAAGAACCAACAGTTCTCAAAGAGATGAGTAAAATGCATGATTCTTTTGTTTATTGACATTTCTGGTTGAGGGTGCAGAAAAAACTCCTGGATTTTGGAGTCCACTGCATTTTCCAATGAAATATGTGGTTCCAATTGCCAGGCATAGTAGAGTCAGTCATCCAGTTTGGAATGTTACCGCTTGCCCTTGATTATTTCACGCCGGTAAAGGGGAGATTCTGGGCGTGTGGCCCAGTGGGGATGGGCTGTGGCTCCCTTCCCTGGGGCAGGAGTCTGCACGTGCTGGGGTGGTGTGTGTGTGGGTTGGGCAGACGGAAGCTGTTGTATTAAAGGAAGCTTGCCCTGTGTTGGGGCTGCCTTTGCCTGACTAGGGGCCCCAAAGGGAGGCTCCCTGCCATCTGGCTCCGGTACGGGCTAAAGAGGGTGTTCTTCTGCTCTTGAACCCCCTCAGTGCATAGCCCAGGTAAGATCTGCATGGGCCATTAATAGTTTGTGACCCTTGAATGGAAGGAAAGTCAGAAAACACACACCTGCTCCTCCACCAGTTTGGAGAATACTAATCAGGAGAATCATAAAGTATTTCAGAAGTTATCTTACCTGACAAGATTAGGATTGATCATTTGTGGACTAATCAGTACAAAGTCATTTGACATGTAAAATGTATTTGGTTGTATCTATCATCTATCTATCTATGTATCTATCTGTCCATATTTATGCATGTAAATACATGTTATAAACATATATTTGAACTGAGGAAGCATACATATATTTGTTTTCCAATCTTTTGGTGTAGTTCCAAAGGCATTCTTTAGTTGTTCATCAGCTGACTGGAATCCTGATTACCTTTCTTCCAGAAAGTACCCCCGTTAGGCATTTTTCAGTTCTTTCAAATGGAGTAAGAGCGGAAGGATACTTGCAGAGCACTCTGAAGGTAGAATCCTATGGAGCGTTTTCTGTTTTGGTAACAATTTAAAACGGTGACTGTCTCATTCCTATTGAGCTATTCCAAATGTCACCTCGGATTTTTTTTTTTTTTAGCAGAAATAGCAGTTCCCTTTTTGCACTCTTTATCAACTTCAACAATAGTTTCTTAATTTAGGTAGCTATAATTGCAACTAGCATAAAGGGTTTTGGTACAAACTCAGCTGACTCATGGTAACCAAGTCACCCCTGGCACAGGCGGAGAGGGAAGCAGGCACACCAGCGTGTTCTACAGCCCAAGTGGCATTGCTCAGCATGTTTTGCAGAGGAAATGGAGAGCATTGGTTAATCAAAGGATCTGGTTTAAGAAAAAGAGGTTCCGTTGCATGTCTTTGAGAGAAGGAAGCTGAAGTTTATCACCCATCTCTGTGATTTGACCCATAGCTTAGAAAAGTGGGAGCTAAGAAAAGGCAGTGTGTGTGTCCCTGTGCTGTGATTTGTGGCTTGTTTGTGACTTCCGTCTCTTCAAGGGCCTCTGTTAAGAACACAGAGAAATTATTCTAATTGTAACTTACTCAGAACTGTAGGCCCTGAATGTTCACAAGCTGCTGCAACTTCTCTGACAGACAGAAGCTCGGCCAGGTCGGCGGGCACAAGAGTGTGGACTGGGTGAGACCGCCATCCTTGGACCTCGTCTGGCCGAATCTTACTGGAGAGCAGCCTACTGTATGCCGTTGCCTTTCCATACACGACAACTATTGAGACTTGACAACCACATTAAAAAAGGATGTTAGTGGAAAAACAGAGCTGAAGAACATCTGGTTTTGGTCAAGTCTGGCCTTCATGCCCAATTTTACAACTAAGCTGACTGAAGTACCACAAGGTCATGACTTGTCTAGGGTCAGCTCGTCGGTCAATAGCTCAGCTGCCATATGATCCCCAAACTCTCGTAACTTTCAGCCCTATATTTTAACTGTTCAGCTGCATGGCCTGCCCCAGAATAGGCCACAAAACCTCCCAGATGTGCACTGAGAGAGAAATCCTTCCGTGACCCAGCTAACACCAAGCCCCCAAAGGACTTTCTGATTATGAAACCTTCCTGGAGACTTCTTCTACGGTGTAAGCGCATTAACCCGAATTTTATGAGGATTTCCCCACATGACAGTGTTTTGAGGTTTTCTTATGAAGTCACTTCCTAGGAAGGCAGGGATTTAAAAGCTGCCACACGGGCAATGAAGCAAGCAACATGTGGCTCTGCTTTGAGTCTGTCATTTTAGGCAATGAAGAGTTTATATGGGCAGGTTTTCTAATGCAGCCGATGTGGTTCCTTTGTTTGTTTATGGGCTTCGGTTTCACCTGGAAAGCATCCTTTCTGAACATCAGAGTGGACTTCATCCCTGAGCGGTTAGATGCTAACTCCTAACATTTCCTGCTTCTAGTCATGAGGATTTCCAAACCAATTGCCTAGAGCAGGGGGCTTTTCACTTTTAATGGTGCATTTGGAAGGCCACATTTTCCTTTTTCTACGCTCCCTTCGTCCCATTAACTACTATCAGTTTGGATACAAACCATACCTTCTCTATAAAGGGCTTTGGCTCTTTAAGAAAGTATTCAGATCACTTAGGCAACCCACTGAGACAGAATATGAGGACTGTTTGTGAATCTTTTCCCCCCCGAAGCATTACTCAAACCAGTCTCTTATCTCCATTGAGGTTGGCCGGTGGCTTTTAGCGTGGCCCCTTGCGGTGAGATCCAATACAGGGCATTTCTTCAGAAATGTCATGGCACTGTTAGGGACACTCTATTAGCATTTAAAAGACCAACGTAATTTGTTAATTTTTTTCTGACAACGTTTACTGAAGCTTTTTAAAAAGCACACTCACTTCTCCACACCTCCCAACTCTGAAAGATCATTAGAAACACAATGGACTGAGTTTATTTAACAAAAGGCCAGCTAAACTGAACTCTTGCCCTATGTTTTTTTGTTATCCACATGTATTTGCTAAATCTGTGTAATTAGGTCTTTTGTTTCTGCAGAACACATTGCCAGGCTTGTGTGGCCAGTAATCAGCAGCTGCAGGCTGGCGGGCCCAGGGACAAGGGCGCTGCCGGAGAGAGAGGGGTGCCAGGCGGCAAGGGCGATGGCCACCCCAACCACAGACCCCAGGACAGCAGCTTGGCCATGTCCTTGCTGATGCGCTGTGCTTTTGTCAAGGTGATTTGGAGAAAAGTCAGGATGTCACAAATGGCTTCTGCTTCCCAGTCTAACACAGGATTCCGCGTAGAAGCTGCGTGGAGCCGCGGTGTGTCTGACGTCATCTCTGTCAACTTCCCCTGTCCCTGTGCCACTCTGAGGCTTTGGAAAACCACTTCAGTTTCTGTTTCCATCTCGTCCATTGGGCTGTTTTGGAAAAAACTTGACATAGGCTGAAATGATAGAAGTCAAATCTAAGTTTTTCATACAAATAGTGTGAAGAGGGAATTATACCCATTTTAATAAGAAATATCACATTTATGTCTTCCTTCTTCCCTCTCATTCTTCATTCTGTCCTTAAGAAACATGGAGTATGTTTTATGTGCAAACATAGACAGTGGGAAATAAGACATTAAGTATCTTACTTTATGTTGCATAGTATAAATCTTTCAACCATGTATATAAATTGAACAGAACAACTAAGTCATTAGCAACAATATATTTAATTAAGTACTGAATTGAAGTATATTATAAAATTAAAAAAAATTTCTATCAACCATAGTTTATTTTGATTATAATGATTAAGATGGTAAAAGAACATTTGCAAAACTAGCCCGGCTTAATCATTAAAATGTGTTTATTGAATTGGATGATGACTATGGGATTCAGAAGGACTTATTTGGAGAGTTTTAAGAGGAAAATACCACTAAGGATTTTCCTGATGACAGGGTGTATTTGTTTACCATAGAAACAATGAGGAAGCAAATGGGATGCACACATGATTCCATGACCCAGAGACAGCCGACAGCCCTAACATGTTAATGTCTTTCTTCTGGCCTTTGTGTGTGTGTGTGTCTGTGTACATAGAACCAAAGAGAAAAGAAATATGATTGGATATGTTTCTATAAAACAAAGTTGAGATCACGGCGTTCTATTGATTTCAAACTTGTTTTTAAAATTTAATACAGCGCAGGCATTGCCCTTAGTTAATAAAGTGTTTTATAAAATATTATTTTTAATGGACTGCAGAATATTGTAATATGAACATACATAAATTGGACATTAAGATTATTTAAAAATTTTAACCAGTATAAATAACTCCTGGTTAAGGTATATATAACTTTTGTGAATACCATTGATCGTTTTGAGGGTGAATTCCTAGAAGAAAAATTTCTGGAGTTACTGAACCAAGTGGGATGGTCATTATTTAAGGCTCCTAATTTCCCGCTACTATATTTTAATTAACAGTGGATAAGAATAATTGTATCCTACATATTTTTAAATTTTGGTATCAAATTTTAAAATTGTTTTCGTGGGAATAAGCAGAAACTGTATTCAGGTTGTGGAAATGTCAATAGATGTGGTCTGAGAGAATGCATCTTGAAGTATTTTCAGTTAAATTTGCATAAGCGTTCGTTATTCACTTTATGAGATGCAGTGCATAGTTATACAAACTGATCAAAATAAGCTTTGGGTCATAAAGATTGACTTTGAAAGTCTTGAAGATTATGTAAGCCAATCTTCCACCAGAATGGGCCTCTCTCCCATAATACTTCTTATAGAGGGCTATTTCATTTCTGCTTGAGCCCTTCCAGCGAACTAGGAGTTCACAATTTCACCAGGTAACTCGCAAACTTAGTCTTTATTTGTGTAGCTCAGGCTCGTGTGTGTTCATCTATGTCTGGGTCCTTGCAGGCAACCCCAACAGACTTCATAGCCAACGCAGCACGACTGGTGATTTACATTTAGCATAATTTGTGTGTGACGCATATCATCTTCATCCCATATATTAAAATTTACAATTAACTGGGAGGACAATCCTAAAAGCACCCAGCAAAATAATGGCACTAGAGATAGGTCACCTCATTATGGCATTACATACGGCTGTGTTGAGCTCTGTGTCTCTGCCTCCTAGATGAATTTGCTACCAAGGAGAATGTCTTCCCGGACCACATGCATTCCCTGCAATACAGTCCCGCAGTCTGGCCGCTGGGGACTGAATCATGGACAACTTCCTGGTATGCAGACTCCTTGGAAGAAACAGTGTGTTTGTGGGGTTAGCAAACATAACAACAGCTTGTTTATTATTTAGTGTTACCATGATAATAGGAACATTTATATCACACTTTTTATTTACAAATTACTGTGGAAACATAATTATTATTATTTTTTTTTAATTACCAAATAATCCTGTGAGGTAAGTTTTGTTGTTGCTATTATTACTTTTGGGTGCAATACATTTTCTCCATTTTTGGATGAGGATGGCCAATGTCTTGCCAAAAATCACACAGCTAGTTAACTTGAACTGAAATCAGTGCTGAAGTTCAAGAACAGGATGTCTCATTCTGCATCTTGCGCTCTTTAATATAGTACCTAGATGGTCATTGTTTCTTTATGCTTATTGATTTTGCATGATTTTACTGTGATGTAAACACCCAAGAGTCCTATGTAGGTCTCAGGATTTCTTTAATTCAAAAATTGTGTTCAAACCAGCCTGTGAACCTGAGTCAGATGGTCTTTTTTTTTTTCAGAAGTCTGCATTTGTACACTATGTCCACATGGGCCAAACCATTTTTTAAAAAATGTTTGTACAGATTTTATCAGCAGGAGAGAATAAAGATCAAAACCATTCCTGGTTGGATTCGATTGCCTACCACGTTCCTCAGAGAGGAAGTCTAAAACTTGGGAGACCTGTGGCTGGCAAGTGGCAAGTGTATCCTGACAGTTGGGCACCTTCACTGCTGCAGAAGAAAGAGTGGGTCTCTGGAGAGGCCAAGATGACTCTTTTTGTGTCTAATTCGTAGTTATTTGTCTACGTGTACTTCCCACCCATAAACACTGGCATCTAGAGGATGGAAGAAAGAGGAAATACAGGCTGTCTGAGCCACTCATGACCTTTAGCTCCTCGGTGAGAGCACCAGAGTGGAGGTGCGGGTCGGGTGGGAAGTCGGTATCAAGACTTCCATTAGTCCATGAATCAGAATTTTATTTCAACCGGGCTCTTCATGCTAGCACCCTAGGGTGTCGTAAGATAGAGTTCTAGTCAAAACAGCATAATGAGATATCATCTAAAAAGAAATAGGTTTATAGGTTAGCTTTCAAAACAGGTGTTTTGTTATATCTTTTTTAAGATTTATTTATTTTTAGAGAGAGAGAAAGAGAGGGAGAAAAACATCAATGCGCATTTGCCTCTCACACACCCCATACTGGGGACCCAGGCCTGTACCCTGACTGGGAATTGAACCTGCGACCCCTTGGTTCACAGGCTGGCACTCAATCCGCTAAGGCACACTAGCCAGTGCTGTTTTGTTATTTTAAGAATAAAATTTTCTAACTGACAAGCTCTTTTCCCACAGAACTTCAAGCAACCCCATGGTAAGGCACTTAAAGGTCACGTAAATAGGATGAAAATGGGGCTTCAAAATCTTTCATGTTAGAAGCAGCACAGAACGGAGCCAGTGTAACCTTTCCCAGGCACCAGTGTTACGTTCTCTTCTATGTGGATGAACTGATTCAACTCAATTTCTTTATTCAGATAATCAGTATATATTTGGGTGCCTACTGTGTCAAGAACATTATTACAACTTGTACCCTACCTCGTCTTTTCCTGTCACAGTGGAAAAGAAGAGTTAGAAGGGAAAGAGAAAATTGTGAATTGAAACAAATATACCTGATGATTGCGTTGAGCTATTTGCCAAGGCTGTTTCCTCTGGCCCACTGCCTCCTAGAAAAATGTTCAGGTAGGTTTTTTTAATTATGGAAATTTAAGTCCTTAATTCAAGAATTAAAAAGTAATTAGCGATTTATTTATTTATTAGCTTATCAACAACAACATTTATTTCTCGCAGTTCCCGAGGCTTGAAGTTCAAGGCCACAGTGCCAGCCTGCCCGTTTCCAGTTTTGTAGCTGGTGCCTTCTCACTGCGCCCTCATGCAGTGGAAAGTAGAAAGAAATTAGGGATTTAGGTCCTGGATTTCCTCATCCGTGCCCATGTTACTGTTCACTTCTGAAAGCACACAGCTATGAACACTTGGAGTCACTTGAGTCAGTGGAAATGGTCTATGAAGTGGGTGTTTTTATTTTTTTTTAAGGTGGGAAATCACTGTAATAGAACAATGAGAGAAGAGACACAAAGGGTCATTCTGTCCTCAGTCGTGAGGACGGCTTCGGACAGGAGGTCATGTTCAAGCTGACAGAGGACGTTTCGGGCTAAGGAACAGCAGTGACAAAGGCACAGAGGTCTGAAAGCGCATGAAATCTTTGGGGGATAATAAATGGCTCGAGTATTTGGGATCTGGAAAAAAATGCAAGAATATGAGGCCGTGAAGACGTGTATATATTAAGATAACATCGGGTAAAAGAAAAACGGGGACAAGATTAAGAAGGACTTTGAATGTCATGTTAATGTTTAAACTTCGCACATGAGATGAGACTTGGGTTTCAGAAAGAGAACTTTGGCAGAAGTGTGGAGAAGAAACTGAAGTCACGTGGAAGGCCAGTTTAGGAGGACATTGCCCATCCTTTCTTGCAAACTAAGGAAGAGCCCTAGGTGTGGTTCACATGAAGGCCCGCGGAGCCAGGAAAGGTGGGGGAATTCTGTCTCTAGGCCTGAGGCAAAGACAGTAGTATGCTGGTAAATAAACTCTCTGGAAAAATAAAAAAGTTTTGGGATTTGCAGCATTTGCTGAATGTTGTGGCCCCTTTCAAGCTACCAGTGTCTCCTTACTGAGCAGAGTTTGGAAGAGCTTCGCACAGCCTGCTGCCCTCGGCCAGGGCAAGCCCGCTCTGGCGCGCTCCGTGGAGGTGCACGGCCTTCCTCGGAGGGGAAAGGAAGCTAGTACGAGAGCTTTAGTCTGTTGTGGACACCGCAACAAAATACTGTAGACGGAGGGGCTAAAACAATATATATATTTTTTTCAGAGTTCTGGAGGCTGGGAAGTCCAAGATCAAGGTGCCAACAGACCCAAATGCCTGGCAAGGACCCGCTTTCTGGTCCACTGCATGTCATCTTCTCTCTACATCTTCACATCACAGGAGGGACGATAAAGGCACTAATCCCATCTGAGGGCTCCACCCTCGTGACCTATCACCTCCCAAAGGCCCTGCCTCCTAATGATCACACTGGGGGTTACTTAGGATTTCACTCTGTGAATTTAGGGGAGACATAAACATTTAGTTCATTGCAACGAGATTATACAAAAATGGGTTGAAACTGTTATTTTTATGGAGCAAGTCGAAGACCTACTCTGCCCCAGGAGTATCTGAGGCTCTCAGGCACCTGACAGTGCAGGGGGACCAGATCCAGGGAGGAGGAGGACAGAGTCCTGGCCTTGGTGGCCTGGAGAGGAGATGGCATGAAGGACAAGCTGTGCCCCGGAGGAGGGTTCCCCGTGGGGAGGGACGACAGTCCTCAGGAGCATGCAGTGTTGCCCTGGAGGTATTTACAGCTGCTGTTCTAATCGGGGACAGCTGTGACAGGAGGTGGCTTCTGGGAGGGGTTCGGGTCCACAGGCGAGCTAGGCTTTGTGATTTTCCCATTGATTTGCTGAGATGCTGACCCCACCAGGCTCCCAGGGTGAGTTTTTAAAAATTTTCTTTCCACCACATACTTCTGAGACAGGAAGAGCTACCAGTTTGAATCTGGGGTAATGGAAGAAAAACGGTCACAAAGGTGAAAACTGAGCCCCTCTTACACTGTTCTAAAAGCTCGACACATGTAACCTCTTTCATTGGCGCTCATTGTGCCTATGAGGAGATTAAAGCCCAAGGAGATGAAGGAACTCGGAGTCACATAGCTGGCGACGGTGCAGCTGTGGGGTGGGGGTAGGACTGTGGAGCCCGTGTCCCACGGGAGACCCGCTCTGCTCCACTGGGCAAAGGAAAATGCATGATGACAAAATGTGGGTGTCTCAAAATAGCACCCACTTGCATAAACTAGCAAGTCAGACAAGGCCTGCCATATAACAGATGTACAATAAATATTTTTTGAGTAAATTAATGAAAACCTCTTTCATGTCCCTTAATTTTCTGAAATGAGTGTTTCATAGCGTTATATTTCTGTCCTGCTTTTTGAGTATTTCAGAATTAAGATGATTTTTGAGTAGTGCATTATATTTTCCCAAACAACGTTTAGAGATACACCAGAAGGGATAGTTCTTCATTTTTGAAACATTGTGCTAAATCTCCTGATCCTGGCCCATAAAGCTCTTCCTTATCAATAGATTTAATTACTTCAGTTATTCATTTCCAGCTGTGCTTTCTCCCTTGACTTATTTTGCTGTGAATCATTTACGAGGTGGGCCCGCGGGGCCGTGAGGTGATGGCCTGTGGTCCAGGAGTTGGCCCCAATTGACAGACAGGAAGGGTCCCTATATCCTGCCTGCAACATGGTCTCTGGGCTCAACCTTTACCTTCCTCTGAGCTTATATTAAAAAAAAAAGTCTGCTTTTCAGGAGAAGTCAAAAATGCATTGTTCCATCCCTGTGATGAGAGGCAGATCTCTCCCATGGAAGGAGAAACTGCGTTTTCAAAGGCCAAGCAGGTTGGCATGTAAAAGGGAGTTCCAGCCGGTTAATTCAGGGCACCGAGAGAAAGACCCAGCTCCAGAATGCTGTCTGGCAGTGGGCCCACACCATTTTCAGCGGATCGTGAACTGGAAGGCCTTTCATCACATTAGGGACTTTGCTTTTTCAGCATTGTGTTCTGACACGGGAAGCAGGTAAGGATACACAGGTTGCCCTGGTATGGCTGCACTCGTGAGCCTGGGCCCGTGCCAGCTATGTCAGCAGCAAAGATGTCCTCATGCTTGCTGACATATGTGAAGCAAAAAACTGAACAGGACTTTAAAACTACTTTCCCTCATGGTTTTTTAAAATACTTGCCTCTGATTTTCTTTTCGTTTGTATCTAACAAATATATTCTGAAGATATGGAGAGATCTTTAGGTAAAAGAGAACCGCAGAAAGTTGTTCATGGCCTATGTGAATTCTTTTTCCCCCAGTGACTTGACCCACCAGGACTGGACATGAATCCTCACTGGGATCCGGCAACTTTCTGGAGCAGCTGTCGGCCATGCAATGACTCAGCAACCCACCCTGCCTTCATCTTTTTGTCTACCAAGTCCATACAAGCCCCCCGTGTTCGTGGACGAAGAGAAGGGAAATCTGAAGGGTTGTGTACAAGGTCTGCACAGCTCCAGCCTGCAGGTGACACATGGCGCTTCTTCGTCTTCCTTGGCTATAAGTTTTCTTGTGGCCTGTGTAACTGTAATATTTATTACCCCTTTATTTTTGAAATAGCCCATTGGGTTGAGAGGTTTTTTTTTTCTCTTTCATCACTTTCAGGATATCACCTCATTGGATTCTGTGTTTTGTGTTTTCTGATGAGACGTCTACTATATAGCCTTTCCTTACTGTAGACAACGATAAAGGGTCTTCTGGGATTATAGTCTGCAGGCAGCAGACCCCTGAGTGAGAAACAAAGGGCTTTGTTAGTTACGGCACAGAAAGCAGCATGAGTGCCAGCATATTTGCACGTGTTTCTCTTGCCCCCCAAGTCCTACCAGGTTGATGCAAATGGCCCCAGGTGCACTGCGTTATGGGAGAGGAACCCTGAGCTTAGGGGATCCACATCTTTTGTCATGGGCAATAAGCACACCAGCCATTTGTTCTGGAGAGGGAGAGAGAGACATGGGATATTATAAGATTATTTGCTTTGGAAAGAATATCATTTCTGTTTTATAAGGCCGTTTTATACACAGACATCCTCGTATAGATAGTCTGGTATTATTCAATTGGCCTCACTCTGCGAGATGTTCAGAAATAGGAGAGACCTGTATAGACTTGTGTCCCAACGGAACTGTGTCTCTCTCTTTTGTTCCTGGGCACCTTCAGGATTTCCTATTTGTGCTGTGTTTTCACAAATAGGAAATGGATTTTGTAAGACTCCTGGTTACATTTCTTTGACTATTTCTTTCATCCTTTTTTCTCTCTTCTCCTTCTGGGATTCCAATGATACATATATTGGGCCATTTGATATTATCTCACTGTTTCTCTGTGTTGGGCTTTTTAAGATTCCACATGTAAGTGACATTATTCAGTATTTTTCTTTCTCTGTGTGACTCGCTTCACTTAGCATAATGCCTTCAAGGTCCACTGATGTTTCACAATACAACACTCACATGCAAGAGGTGGAATTTGGTCTTGTATCACTATAAGCAATTTCTTTCACTATCCCGGAGATACTATACGTAAATGCCTTTATATAAAATGGCATATGTAAATTGCCTTGGACCTGTCATAGGCTGAATTATGTCGCCCCCCAAAATTCTTATGTTAAAGTCTTAACCTCTAGTACCTCATAATATGACCGTATTTGAAGACAGGGTCAAAATCAAGTTAAAATAAGGTCATCGGAGCGTGCTCGAATCCAACATGACTAGTGTAGCCATGTAAAGGGGAAACTGATGCACAGACAGGTAACAGTGGAGAAACAATTTGAAGACACAGGGGGAGGACAGTCATCTGTAAACCGAGGAGAAAGGCCTTAAGCCGGAACCTTCTTTCATGACACTCAGAAGGAACAAACCTTGGTGACACCTTGATCTTGGACTTCTAAATGTCCAGAACTGCCAGACAATAAACTTCTGTCGTTCGAACCACCCCGTTTGTGGTCCTTTGTTACAGCAGCCCTCAAAAACTAATGCGGGGCCTCTGGCACAGACTTCTTTCAGTTACTCGTGCTGTGGAACAAATTACCCCCGAACTCTGAGGCTTAAAATAGCCATTTTATTGTGTTCATTGATCCTTTGGGTCACGTCCCTGTTATCTGGGTCATCAGCTAGAAAGACTGAAAAGACAGGTGGCTGCAATCACCTGCAAACTCTTTCACTCGCATGTCTGGTGCCTGGGCTGGGACCATGCAAAGACGTGAACTACTGACTGAGCACCTACACGTGGCCTTTCCATGTGGTCTGGTTTCCTCGTAGCCCAATGGCTTTAGGCCAGTTGTCCTTCGTATATGATAGCTTAGGACCCCAAACCTGAACGTTCTAATGTACGCACAGAAGTTGCATACCCTTTTATGATTCTCCTTGGGGGTCACCCAGAGTAACTTGACGTACTCTATGAATCTAAGCTGTCATGAGCTTGTCCAGAGTTAAGGCTGGGTGGGGTGTGGTGGGGGAGCCATGTTTTAAAACCAGACACATAGATCAATGAAACAGCACAGAGAGCCCAGAAACAATCCCATGCCTCTATGGTCAATTAATATTAGACAAAGGGGGCAGACGCATAAAATGGAGTAAAAACAGCCTCTTCAACAAATGGTGTTGGGAGATATGAACAGCCACATGCAAAAAAATGAAACTCGACCACCAGCTTACACCACACACAAAAATAAACTCAAGATGGATAAAAGACTTAAATATAAGTCACCACAGCATGAAACTCCTAGAGGAGAGCATAGGCAGGAGAGTCTCAGCTATCCCACGCAGCAGTATTTTCACCGATATGTCCCCTAGAGCAAGGGACATAAAGGAAAGAATAAACAAATGGGACTTCATCAAAATAAGAAGCTTCTGCACAACTACGGAAAACATCAGCAAAATGAAAAGGGAACTAACCGTATGGGAAACTATATTTGCCAATGACACCTCGGACAAGGGTCTGATCTCCAAAATATGTGAAGAACTCACACAACTCCGCTCCAGGAAGACACACAATCCAATTAAAAAATGACTGGGATAGACACTTCTCCGTGGAGGATAGACAGAGGGCTCAGAGACATGTGAAAGGATGCTCAGCATCACTAACCATCAGACAGATGCAAAAACCACAGTGAAATACCACTTCACATCAGTGAGAATGGCCATCATAAACAAATCAACAAACAAGTGCTGGCGAGGATGTGGAGAAAAGGGAACCCTAGTGCACTGTTGGTGGGAATGCAGGTTGTTGCAGCCCATGTGGAAAACAGTTGGGAATTTCCTCCAAAAACTAAAAATGGACCTGCCTTTTGATCCAGCAATTCCACTGCTGGGATTATACCCTAAGAATCCTGAAACACCATTTCAAAAGCACCTATGCACCCCGGTGTTCACAGCAACACCATTTACAATAGCCAGGAATTGGAAACAACCTAAGTGCCCAACAGTGAATGAGTGGATCAAAAACTGGTACATTTACACAATGGAATACTGTGTAGGAGAAAGGAAGAAGGAGCTACTACCCTTCACGATGGCGTGGGTGGGACTGGAGAGCATTATGCTGAGTGAAATAAGGCAAGAGGTGGAAGACAGGTACCGTATGATCTCACTTATAAGTGGAACCTAATCAACAACACAAACAAGCAAGCAAAATATAACCCGCAACGTTGAAATAAGAAACCAAACTGACAGTGACCAGAGGAGAGGGGGGAGGGGGAATAATGGGGGAAAGAAGGGGAAGGGTCATCTAGGGACATACATAAACGATCCATCCACGAAGCCAAAGGGGGAAGGATTGAGGGTGGGAGGTGGGGATGGGTGGGGCTGGGGAAAGTGGTGGTGGGAAAATGTTGACAAAAAATAAAACAAAACAGAAGCAGACAGGGGCAGGCTAAGAATAGTATAGGAAATTGAGAAGCCAAAGAACTGATACGTACAACCCATAGACGTGAACTAAGAGGTGGGGGGATGATGGGATGGGGTGCAGGGCGGAGGGGATAAGGGGAAGAAAAAAATGGGAAAAAAATAAAATAAAAATAAAACCTTCACTATTTCCCCAAATTAGTTCCTTGAGAGGACAGGCAGGTTTAGCCCAAAACATGTCCCTGCTTGGAAGAAGTCTTTGGAAGCCTTGGTCCACGTGAACTTATAGGGTAAGGTGGGACTACATAAGGGTTAGAAACCACATGGGGAAAGTTAGATTAGGTAAGAAAATGAGGATTGGCTTAGGTTTTTAGACAGAGTGTGTGAACTGCAACGAAGGGAACATTTTTACTTCCTTTTTCAGAGGAAGATCACAAACACGAGTCAAAGTTATCCTCTGAGAGTGGCCGTGCGGGAGAGCCTTCAGATCAGCCTGTTAATCACAGCCTCGTTCTGTGTTCTAAGTGAGAGTTTGCCTGAACCAGAAGCTCACTTGACAGAATCAGAAATACTGAAACTCAGATGTTAAAAATGTGGTTACGACTTGCATTTTTACACAAAAGTCCGTGCCAGACAGATGCTGTCTCTTCTCCCTGAAGAGAAGGAATCCGTGATAAACAGAAGATGAAAAAGGACTTCTGATGTAGCTATAAATCAACTTAACTCCTAGGCAGGGTGCTGTGCTAGGTGTTATGGGAGGTAATGAGATGTGTTAGGGCTTGGACCCTTCTTTCAAGGAAGTTGTAATTTAGTTAGAACAACCCCCCTAATAAGCTGAAATAACCAAAGCACAGAAAACTTAAGTACCTTGGAGAATAAAGGCTAGAGCCAGCTTCAGATCATTCTGTTTATTCTAAGCAAGAGCACTTTCTATTCCCATCATTGCCTCTTTAATGCAAAATCAAATGTTACTTTCTATTTTTGTTTGGAAAACAAGAATCTGATTATTGGCTTTCGATTCTGGAGCTGGGAAGCCTGTAGAAGGAGAGTGAGTTTGCGTGGCAGGCTGTCTCTCTACGGCTGGCGTGCAGTGAGCCTGATTTTGAGTTGAGGAGAGTGGGAGAGTTTCCGACCTTCAGAAAAAGGGTTCCAGGTGTGCCAGGGACACTTAATGCTTCCTGAGTGGCCCTATGCTCACCCACATGCCCCAGCTTCCACTCTTGTTAGCTGGAGCTCTGTCGTTTGTCCTGGCGAAGGCTGAAAGAGCAGGTCATCTGTGTGAGCTCTGGGTGGAAGTGCAGGCTGAGTTTTCCACGTTCACCCTTCCCGCCTCGGCCATGGGGCCCCGTGTTGAGATGGGAGAGTGCCCGTTGCTTGGGTTCTTGAGTAACTACGTGGAGCTGAGCCCTCATTGACCTACACTGGGCCTGAGCGAGAAATACCTGTTTATTACGTTAAGCCCCTGAGATTTTAGAGACTAATTTGCTATCACAGGAAAACATAGTTGATCATGACGAAATATACCAAAGAATTCTATGAAAGACCTGAGAAGCAAAACTAGGATTCAGAAGACGTGGAGACCGATGACTAAGCATATCCATCTCCAAATAAAATCTTTCAAATTACAATACAATTTGTTATAAGTTATGAAAAATTATAAGCCATCTGCAGCTAACCAATATGACATGCACTAGTATTTCAAACAGAGAATTTGTTTTTCAGAGACGAACCTCAGGGAAATGTTGGGCTCTCATGCTTCAGCTCAGACTTTTCTCTCCCCCGCAAGGTGGGGGCTCTGGCTGTGTAACCTAAGGCACAGTCACCATCTGCTGCCGGCCCCCCGAATCGTGGGACCAACGGACAGAAGAGACTAACCAGCCCTGAAGGGTATGCCTTGTCGATTCAGCCTAAGTTTTGGGGAGAAAAGTCAAAATTTCAGAAAAATATTTTAAAATAAGTCAGGCAGCTCTGCTTCTTAGGAATTTATTTCCTAGACGATTTCCATATTTCTACCACAAATAACAGTTTGGAGGGTTTAAAATCAGTGAAGGAGAAAGGATAGCTTTCCTTCTGACTGAAGGCTGGTCAAAACTGTCTTTCCCTGCCTTTCTCTTTCACCAGTTTTGCAAATTTGCTATCCAGTGAAACCTGATGTTTGAAAGATCTTCCCAGGATCCCATTCAAAGGGTTGAGTGACTGTTTAATTGAAAGGGCCTCCTATCTAAGGTGGCCTATTGAATGGACCTTGAGAACAGCGGTACATGGTGAGCCTCTTTTTATAAAAGTCCTGGCACATCTACACTTTCATTTTTCTAGGTATTAACAGAAGCTTGAACACAAGGCTTTGTCTAATTAATGCAGATGAATATACAAATGCATAAGCGATTCAGTTTTAGGTCATGCAGAAATGTTGCCAGGCTGGTTCTGAACTTCTCCAGCAGGACTGACGTCCGGTTTTGCAATTTAAGGAGAGATATACCTAATATATATGTTAACTCAGGTAGTTTAAATTTGTGTTACGTACTGTTCTCTGGGGTAGAATATTTCATTGTATCATATGTTAGATTAGCACTTGAAAATGCTGGGTTTGTGTGGTGGTATATTGTACCTAAAAAGAGTCATACATTATATTACCATTTGCTCAAAAAGCACATGGACACAAGATGCTACCCCAAAATATTGTCAGTGTTTGAACGGCAATTTATCTTCACTCATAATCGTATGTATGACAGCAAAGACGAGCTGGTAGTAATTTCTGTTTTCTAATGTGAGTGTCTGGTGCGGCAGCAGATAAACCAGCGCAAGAAATCCAGTCATTTCTCCGGGCAGGGGCACCACTAAACTAATCACCAGAGAAAACACAAACCCACCACCAAAACGGGGAAATCTGTGGGACCTGGGGACATAGAGGGGGCGGTTTGCCAGGAGATGGGGAAGGGAGGAGAGCTGACATCTGCTAGGTCACCCTTTATTAAACCTGGGAGACAGATCAAGGCTCCATTGCAGCCTGATTAGATCAAACAAGATGCTATTTGTATTCATTCCTGAATGACAACTAAGTTCGTAGTGAAATATCTTTAACACATTCTGGGAGACAGGATGCTGAGGATGCTGATTTGGGCAGGGGTTAAATTGTGGTAACGTTGCATTACAGATCTTAAGCAGGGCTTTCTAATGCTATAATGAATTTGGGAAAGGATAAAATGAGGTAGAAGGCCATTTATGATGTGACCAGAAGAACAATCCTTCACCATTCCAGAGACCAGGGTGCAGAGCCAAGGATGTGCCCAGAGATGGGCCATTTCTGTGGGTGAACATTATCTCCTTCACGGTTACGTCAAAGGCAATTCTTCTCTCCCCTTCAGACCTCATGGTTTTATGTATTTAGTTAGTTTTACATTAATGTGCTCGGCAGCAGCTTTGGTAATGTAGTCACACTCCCAACACAAAACATAAATCTTACAGGTTTAAAAAAATGCGTTGAAGACCATCAGCTTATTTCTACTTTCATAAAAATCCCTCTTAGGGTGTTCGTTTGCTTGAGTTTCCTCAGCAGCGGATACTGCTGTTTTTTTGTTTTTTGTTTTTGCATATTTTATTGAGTATCCTATTACAATTGTCCCAATTTTTCTCCCCTTTATCTCCACCCTGTACCCCATCCCATCATCCTCCGACCTGTAAGTTCATGTCTATGGGTTGTACATATCAGTTCTTTGGCTTCTCAATTTCCTATTCTTAGCTTCCCCTGTGTATTTTTGTTTTGTTTTGTTTTGTTTTTTGTCAACATTTTCCTGCCACCACTTTCCCCAACCCCAACCCTCCCCACCTCCCGTCCTCAATCTTTCCCCCATTTGTCTTTGTCGATGGGTCCTTTATGCATGTTCCTTGGTGACACTTCCCCTTCTTTTCCCCTGTTAATCCCCTCCCTCCTTCCTTCTGGTTACTGTCAGTTTGTTTTTTCATTTCAACTTTGCTGGTTACATTTTGCCTGCTTGTTTGTGTTGTTGATTAGGTTCCACTAATCAACAGATTTGAGCCCCTGTGGTCTGAGAAAATGCTTGATATTATCTCAGTTTTCTTAAATTTCTTGAGGCTTGTTTTGTGTCCTATCATGTGGTCTATCTTTGAAAATATTCCATGTGCATTCGAAAAGAATGTGTATTTTGCCTCTTTGGGATAAAAGGTTCTCTATATATCAATTAAGTCCATTTGATCTAATGTGTCATTCAGTTTCACAATATCCTTGTGGATATTTTGTTTGGAAGATCTTTCCGTTGTTGACAGTGGGGTGTTAAAATCCCCTACTCTAAGTGTGTTGCTGTCTGTATCTTTCTTGAAGTCCTCCAGGATTTTTCTTACGTATTTGGGTGCTCCTGTGCTGGGTGTCTATAGATTTACAATGTTTATGTCTTCTTGATGGATTCTTCCTTTGAGTATTATAAAGTGGCCTTCAGGGTCTCTTTTTATGGCCTTTGTTTTGAAGTCTATTTTGTCTGATATAAGTATTGCTACCCCGGCTTTTTTTTCTCCTGTCCATTTGCTTGGAATATTTTTTTCCAACCCTTTACTTTCAGTCTGTGTAGGTCTTTTGTTCTGAGGTGTGTCTCTTGTAGGCAGCATATGTGCGGGTCATGTTTTCTTATCCATTCAGCTACTGTACGTCTTTCAGTTGGAGCATTTAATCCATTTAAAGTTATTATTGATAGGTACTTATTTGTGTTTTCCCTTTGTACTTGTGTTCCTCTCTTTCTCACTCTTTTTTTTTCATCTTCTTGAAGCAGTCCCTTTAGCATATCTTGCAATGCTGATTTGGTAGAAGTGTATTCCTTTAGCCTTCTTTTGTCAGGGAAACTCCTTATTTTGCATTCTCTTTTAATCGAGAGCCTTGCTGGGTAGAGTAGTCTTGGTTGCAGGTCTTTGCTTTTCATTACTTGGAATATTTCTTGCCATTCCCTTCTGGCTTGTAGTGTTTCTGTGGAGAAGTCAGCTGCTGGCCTTATTGGGGCTTCTTCGTATGTTACTTCCTGTTTACCCCTTGCTGCCTTTAAGATTTTCTCTTTATTTTTGAAATATGCTGTTTTAATTATGATGTGTCTTAGAGTGGGTCTCTTTGGATTCCTCTTGATTAGGATCATCTGTGCTTCCTTGACTCGTATGATTTTTTCTCTCCTCAAATTAGGGAAGTTTTTCATCATTACTTTTTCAAACAAGTTTTCTATCCCTTGCTCCTCTTCTGCTTCTTCTGGTATTCCTAATGCACGGATATTATCACATTTCATGTTGTCCTGCATTTCTCTTAACCCCTCTTCATTCTTTTTGAGCATTTTTTTCCATTTTCTTCCTCTTTCTCAGAGTTGTTTTTTTCTATCATGTCCTCCAGCTTGCTAATTTGATTCTCTGCTTCATATAGCCTGCTTTTGATTCCTTCTACTGTGTTCTTCAATTCAGAAATTGTATTCTTCATTTCCTCTTGGATCTTGTCAATAGTTTCTATGTCCTTTTTCATGCTGATATAGTTCTCAGTAAGTTCCTCATAGTTTCCCTGTAGTTTTTGGTAATTCTCACTGAGCTTGCTGAGTTTATTGAGCTTCCTTATAACCACTGCTTTGAACTCAATATCTGACAGTTTGCTTGCCCCTATTTCATTTAGTAGTATTTCTGATGATTCCTCTTTTCCTTTTGATTGGGGGTTGTTTCTTTGTTTTCCCATGATTTGGCTGCTAGAGCAAAACCACAAAGCTCAGGAAACAAACCCACAACCGAAAAAATAACTCCCCTCTGCAATCCCATTATCAACAGCAAATGAACCAGTATTAATAAGGCTGTAAAGAGGTTAAGACTATTTTAAGAAAGGAGAGAAATAAACTATAGTGTAAAATCTAGTGACTTTGTATAGTATAAAATCTAGTGCACCAACTTGATGGACAAGAAATGAATGTTAAAAAGCTATGTAGTAAAGATAATATCACAAATCATGGAGAAGACCACAGTGGATTTTGTCTCGGTAGCCTCTAGTATTTACCACTGCTTTTACTTTCTGGATCTGACATCTCTGGTGATGTCAGATGTTGACCCCGTCTGACCTTAGGCAGCCTGTCTGAGACATCCAGGGATCTACAGTTTGCGGCTGTCTCCTTCAGTTCTTAATCATTACTCTGCACTCAGCAGTCAGGCTTAAACACCACAGGGTGAGGCAGAATCCCTCCCGGGGTCGGGGCTAATATTTCCCCTCAGGCTGCTGCTGCTCAGGGCTCTGAGGGGAGCGGTCTGTGTGAGCTCAGTGGCTGCTCCCTTATGGGGGAGGATTCAGCACCAGGGTCCTGGTGGCCACTTTCTCAGTTCTCTCCCCAAAGTCTCCGTCCCTAGTTTCTCCTCAGGCATCTCTAGTCCATTCTGCCCCCGCCTTTGCCAGAGCCCAGGGTAAGTGGCTGCAGATGAAAACGTAGGCGTCGGCTCTTTAAACGGCTCTTTCAGCCTCCAGCCACCCGTCTCTGGCAGAGAGCAGCCCTGCCGCTTTTCACAGCTGGCTGTTGTCTGTGTGCTTTTCGGGCTCTGGTGCTACAGGCTGGGGTTCCCCAATTATAGTTGAGACTCCGCTCTTCTCAGGGGGATCCAACTGGCTGCTTAAATATCCCTTTGGCACTGCCGCCCGAGGGTGCCCAGCCAGCCGTCTTGCGTCTCCACTGCACTCCTTACCAGTCAGGTTGTGCTGAAGCTGATTCTTCTGTCTGTCCAAGGTTATAAGGCTTCTCTCTTGCTATTGTTCAGTTGTTTGTTTTGGCTGATTTCTCCACAATTTAGTTGTAATTCCAGGTTGGTCCTGGGAGGAGGTCAGTGTGACTTCCATTCATTCCTCCACCATCCTCCCTCCCTCCTGCCTCTGATTTTCATCCTGCCCTTTGGGATGAAGTACCAACTGCATATTATTGCCCAACCTGCCCAACTGTGGTTGCTTCAGGAGGCTTTGGCTATAGTTGGGTCAGAACATCATCATTATGTCTGTTGGATCCCAGAGGGTTTCTTGTCTTGGCCTTTTCTTAGGATGGGTCCCTTAGGCCAAAGTTTGTTATACGTAAAGAGAACTGAATGAGGCTCTCTTTAAGCTTCTTCAAACTCCTGTAATCACATGGGGAACAGAGAAACTGCCTCGTCCTCATTTTCCTCTGTTTTCTGGCATTTAGAAAAAGTTTGCTTAATAAATGGTTGTATCTTTAATATTTTAAAAAGATTTTATTTATTTTTAGAGAGAGGAAGAGAAAGAGAGAAACATCAATTGACTGCCCCATGCAGGCCCCCTACTGGGGACCTGGCTTGCAACCCAGGCACGTGCCCTGACTGGGAATCGAACCAACACCCTGTTGGTTTGCAGGCTGGTGCTCAATCCACTGAGCCACACCTGCCAGGGTGCTTAATAGGTGGTTTTAGAAGTACAGCTGGGAAGGGACTCTGAGAGGACTCCAGTCTCTTTCTGCAGGTGGATTTAAACTCTTCATCTAGAAAAACTGTTCACATTTGAAGGCAACTGGGGAGATAGAAATGAACAAACATGTAGAACATCACTGTGGTTTAGGTTAACTTGACCCTCAGAGAAGCTGGGGGTTACTGTTGTGCTCGGCAGCGGGGCCCTTGGGCTCAGGGTCGTCAGGGTTACGAGCTGGTCAGAGGCAGAGCCCGGGTTTGCACTCAGCTCCATCTCCTTCTAGAGCCAGAGCTCTTTGCCTTAAACATCCCCTTGAAAGAGTATTCATCGAAATAAGTTCTTAATGCCAAGAATCTGCTAATAAAAGCAATTCATTTGGATGATGATGAAGTGAGGAAGGTGTGGATCTAATACCTTTCCCATCGTACAGGTAGATTCAGAGGCTTGGAAAGGTTATGATTTGTCCCAGGTCATGGGCATGTCACCAAGGGTAAAGCTCCAGATGTTTTCTCCTCGGCTTTCCTTTCTCTCCCTACTGTAGAAATTCATGCTGAGAGAGAGTCCACGGTGCAGCTGGGATCCTGTCTCTGGAGCCCGAGCCATGGCCGAATGCCAGCTGGCCTCTGACCCTGTGCTTTGAGACTGTCCTCTCAGCCGCTAGCGGCACCTGACAATGCGCCCCTTGCAGTGCTATCCTCAGGTTACGCTGGCTAATGCTTGGGCAGAGAAGGGGCTCGGCAAGCATTGTTTCGCTCATCTTCCAAATCTCCTGGGTTTGGAAAAAGAAGACATCAACGGCTTGTGTTATACAGATGTGATTACAATGGGACACTGGATACGCTGGCTTTTCAATGCTCTGAACACAGTAGAAGGCCTCACAGGACTGCATCGCGGGCGTCCAGGCCACTGCCATGGGACAGGCTTGATCACGGCCACAAAATGGTTTCCAAGATAATTCAACACTCTTGAAATGTGCGCATAAAGATTTCATTTAAATAAAGTATTAGCCAAAAGCAAAACCACTCTCTATGAACATACATAGTGTCCTGAACAGGCCTTTGAACTAGAAGTGCCTGCCTTTCCCAGGTTAACGCTGGTGTCTCCTTCTCTTTCGATGTGTGGTGGCAGCCATTATGTAATATCATAAAGAAATGTCAATAGGCATCTTTCATGTTGACAGATTTTCTTCCTTAAATCTGTAAGAACTGCTTAAAAGGAACAATTGCATATTTTAAAAATTAGTCCTTGATTTTAATAATAATAATTTCAGTTAGATTTAGCTGAATGTTCACTGGATTATTTCACCTGTCACAAGGGTCACATATACATGGCTTGGGTTAAGCGCTGTGCGCTAAAGATTGCTTCTTTAAGGTGCCTTCTAGCCACGTATCCACAGCACTTCCCCAAAACACTTCCAAGAGAATGCAGAGAGAGTACTTAGCCTGAGTGTCCAGCAGAGGGCAGTAAAGCCCCAGCTTTCTTTTCTGACTGATTTCCTTTCAAGTGACTGCAGCTGTTTGGTGAGTATTCTGAAGCTCTAGGGAGGCTGACACCTAATTGCAGACATTAAACATTTCTGAGAAGTATAAAATGTATTGTGAGGTCAATGAAATTCTTTGTCAAGACTTCCCTGCAGATCTGACTGACCCCTTTGCATGACAGTGCAGAACCAACCGATATGCCCAGCACGCCCTGACTTGCGGTACCATGCAGGTACTGAACTTCGTTGGCCAAACATTTTTGTGTTGCTTTGTTTTGTTTACAAAACAGCAGCCTTCTCTGAGACTAGTAGGGAGGGTGATCTTACCCGGCTGCCCATGAATTAATTATGTATGTAATTTTCACGTTTTGCCCAGTTGCTTTTGAGCTTCCTGGTTCTCTTGAGCAACAGCGTGCTGGGATTTTTATAAGCTAGAAGGAGGTGTATGTTCTTTCTCCCCAGACCTCCAATCCCTTCCTATTTCCAATTTTTTCTGGGGAGTTGTCTGGCAGTTTGGCTTCAGTGGAAAACACAGGTCGTTTTCTTTCTTCTAAGAGAAATGAGTCCTTGAAAGGCAAAAAGGAAAACAGAACCATGGGGGAGTCTTTGGTGAGTTCTCGGTGTTTTGGGTGTCACTCCTTGATCTGGGTCAGGGGGAACGCTAGGTGTTACTTAGCAGAGAGGTTGCTGTCTCATACAGGGGCCACAGTAAAGCTATTTATATGGTCATTGGAACAAAATGCTATGGACATAGAGAGTTCATAATGACGAATTCCTCCGTTTCTTTGGGGGAGTCATGAAGAGTGTCGACTGATAGTAACAGGGTGTGGTAAACCACATTTTCATCTGTGCTCCACACCCCCAGCAGTTCGTGGTCCATGCTGGCACTGACCCACATTGCAGATCATATCAAAGACATAACTTAAAAGAAGGAGTAAAAAAAATTATGAAGGACACAGTATATGCTCTTAGGTTAGAAATTCCCACAATGACTTCCTGTGGATTGTGGCTCCCACTCAGTGGTCCCGTGGTCTGTGGTGCCAGGAACACTTCAAGGCCAAAGTTCGGGATCTTGTCTCTCTGAGGCAGCTCCTGGCACAGAGGGCCTTCAAAGTGTGCCAGCTTGCTCACTTCAAGGGGGAGATACCAGGACTTAGACCTTAGTAGGTCTTCAGTGCACACCTGGTTAATAAATAAATGGATTACTAATTTAAAAAAATCAGGGCCAAATCAATCGAAGATTCTTTTTAATTAGACATATGTGATTTATATAGTCCCATGGCAAACGGCAAAACTTTTGCATTAAAAATCTTTTGTCCATTTACTAAATTTTTCTCTCACTCTTTTAGAAATGATTGAATCATCATCTTTATGACATGGGTACATTTACACTATAAGCTTAGATGAAATGCAAACATCTTTAATAATTACCCACTACACTAAAGTGTGTAGTATAATTGGGGAGGTGAGGCCCACCCACGTGAAAGCGCTAAGAATAGTATAAGACAGCCTATCATTCACAGTTAGATTTCTTTATTGCCGATTAGGAGTATAATATAAACTAGGAGATGTGGTTTTGGGAAACTTCACAGATGAGGCAGGGCTTGAACCAGTTATTGGCAATGGAAGGCCATGAGACAGGGAAGGGAGAGGGCACTCAAGGTGTTAGCTCCCCTCGGACTCTGAAGCGGTTTTGCTGATAGCCTTTGCTAGCACAGCTATCACCCTCTGCTAAGGATTTAGTGGGGTGGCCCTGCTCCCCTCTGAGAGGTATGAGCTACAGATGGGCAGGGTCCCTGTCTTAAATATCCACTCTGTCTGGCCTGCAGTAGAAAATGAATAAATGTGGACTGAGGAAAGGAGCAGAGGCCAAGAGGTGAAAATGAGGACGGCATGTGTGTAGGTGTGTGTGTGTAGGAGTGTGTGTGTGTAGGTGTGTGTAGGTGTGTGCGTGGGTGTGGGTGTGTGTGTGTGTGGGTGTGTGTGGGTGTGTGTGGGTGTAGGGCAAAGGGAAGAAGGGCTCAGTGAGGAAATCCCACCAGCTGGAGCAGAGAGCATGTCTTGAGGGTATTTAGTAGAAACAAGTGTGAGGCAGTTGATGGCTGTTATTACCAAGGTAACGAAGGAGGAATTTCAATGAGAGAGGGTAGCGATAGGGAACCGCTTAAGCAGGAATGTGATGTAAAAGTAATGTTACAGGAAATTAATCTGGCTGCGATGCACAAACTATCAAAACTGTAGAGCAATAGAATTTGACAATGCAAAGGTTTCTAAATTAGCCATTCTTTTTCTCTTCCCTGAAATGATGGACATACATGAATAAGTTATGGGTCAACATAGTTTCACGGAGACGACTTATTTTTCTATAAAAGAGGTGAAAAATTATCTCTAAAATTGCACAATAAAACCAGATGAGGTTTGAAACAGTGTGGAAGCCATTTCTTTAACGTGTGCCAGGAAGAATGTTACTACTTTGCTATCCCTATTTGCAGTGATAAACACGGGGGTTATAAATGACAGCCGTCAACAAGTAATGAAGAGACGTATGTGGAATATGGAGGAATTTCAGTTTGAAGCGAGAGGTGCTTCGTTTAACAGGGAGATGCTGAAAGTTCAGAGGAAAAGCCCCTTCCATGTACAAATGGTCTGGAGAACAACATTTTTCCAGAGAGTTGGGTTGTAAACAGGAAGTGTCAGACAATGACGTGAGCAAATTAATGTTCGACTTTGGACGCGTGCCCATGAGGTTGCCCCAAATGGGCAAAACAGGCATGGTCACAGGGTTAGGTGCCGAAACAGGTCTGCTGCTGGGCTGTACTTGCCACCAGCAGTTGGATACTTCCATGGAAAGACCTGTGTTTGGTTGGCAAAAGTTCATGGGTTTATACTTTTCCACTCATTTGTAAACATGGGAAAAAATTGCCTTCCAAAGCATACCTGAGGCCTGTTCATTCTTTATGGCCGGCTCAAATCATCCCTCCCTGCTGTAGTTGGTTCTCTGCTTTCTCAACCGGTCCTCCTGTGTGCAAGGGCAGATTTTATACCTGTCTTATTTGTATTAAGGCTAATCATATTTTAATGGCTATTTATATGTCGCTGTCCTCCCACTAAAGTCCGACTTTCTTGAGCGGGGAATTCGCATTTTATTACCATTATTTTTATACCCTCAGGACAATTTCTCAGCGAAGGAATGAGAGTTAACACCCCTGAAGATGGCATGGTGTGCTGGCTGGAATGCATGCTTTAGACTCAAACAGATTTATGTTTGAACATCGGCCTAGACAGGAGCTGAGAACTTAGGTAAATTATTTAACATTCCTGAGCCGTGTTTTTCTTCTCTGAGAAATGAGACTGGAGAAGGGTGGGAAGAGAGAATGTGCACCACTGCGAAGACCTCAGTCTTGACTGGAAACTCTCTTTTTTTCTTAATAGCACCTCTTTCCCAGTCACTGCAGCAGCCTGACCTGTTCACTTGGCCCCCGAGTTGACAGGCGGGTGGGGTACGTCCGTCTGAAACTCACGTCTGAAGTGGAATTCACGACCCTTCCCTCCTTCTGCCCCTGCGTCCCCATCTCAGTGAGTGAAATCTCCATCCGCTCCCTCGGCCAGTCTGCGGACTTGAAGTTTGCTCCTGATTTCGTCCGCCTCCTTGCGCTCTCCACCCAGTTAACCGCCGAGCCTGCCCCTTCACCCACTCCCCGCCGTACCCACTTCTGCTCCCCCAGCCCACGCATCGACAGTTCCTGCCCTGTTCTCCACCAAAACCTACAAATGACTATCCTGTCTCCAAATCATGCCCCGCCCACCCCCAATCAATTCACACTCACAACACATAAGCATGAAGATTGCCAGACCACCTGCATCCGGGCTCTGTGCATCTAGGTAACCTTGTGTTTCCCGATCGCAGAACTTACCACGATATATTAGGACCCATGTTTGGCTTAAATCCTCCCCACGCTCTACACCCTCTGAGGGAGGGGCATCACGGCGGCCTCGCTAGCACCATCCGCGGGCGCAGTAGGTGGTAGGCGCGTCTTAGATATTTATTGGAAGAAACAAGCGACAGCCTTTGAAGGAACAAAGCTACTAGCAGTGCTGCCAGAGCAGTTACTCATCTTCTTTTCTTGCTCTTCTTATTTCCACCTGTTCCTTTTCCATTCACTCCACCTTTTACTTTTTCCCTCCAACGTGTCGTTTATGTCATCACCGGTGTTGTTGTCACCATCATCATCATTACCCTCATGGTGACAGTCATAATCAATCATCGGCTCTTATCACCTCTGACACAGTCAGGAACTGTTAGCAACAAACAGGTAGGCTCTAAACGGAAGCCCAGTGGAAAAGGCCGCAAGGGCTTTGGGGAAGGCTATTCAGAAGAAGACTTTCGGAATGAGTTAGCCCTCGTTGCTTTGGAAGCTTCTTTTGGAGGAGAGTGACACACAGTCTTCTCAGACGGATCTGTCTGGGGCATCGGCCTGGCCGTTCCCAGTGGAAACAGGAACGCTAACTCCAGCTCTGGTGACCTAGGTACGGGGCTCCCTGGGGTGCTCAGAAGGTTGCGGTTTTGAATACAGTAGATGAACTTTATTCTTCGCTTCTTGTACTTTGATTGCCATTTTTTTTCTCTTTCAGAGCCTTCTTACTCTTTTCCCACAGGCATCTGCCCTGTCATGCCTGGAGGCCTGGAGGTAAGCCTCCTGCGTTAAACAGAGATTCAATGAAAGAAGGTTAGCAACTTGCTGAAAGTCACACACGACTAGTCATTTGCAAAACAGGGACGAGAAATTGGGTTTTCTGAATTTCAGGCTAGAGTCTTTGCTCCCAAATTGATCCGCCCATTGAGGAGTCACCGGCTGAAGGCATAAACGAATTTGGAAAGGGGCAATGTGAGGTTGTGTGTGTGTGAGTGTGAGCCTGTGTGTGCATTTTGGAGGTGAGCAAATGCCTTTTGTTGCTTTTTCCCTCCTTGCTGCCCTCTGCCACGGTCTGTGCTCTCCTCACACTCCCCTCTTCCATGGCCTTCCTATCTTGCCCATTCTGTCGTTCTGTCTTCTGCCCGTGTTTTCTCCCCGCCCCCTCAATAAACTGCCCTTCGCTCCCAGATCTGTATCCCCTTCATCTCTTGCCTTCTTATTTCTCCTTCCCCTGACTCAGCTCTGAGGGTTCTATGGGCCCCTAAAAATATAGAATGCTGGATTTTTAAGGGACATTAAAGATAGGTAATTTTGATTAATTGATACTATAGCTAGTTTTATAAGGATGATTTGCTATGTAATGAGCCTTTGAAAAGTCTTAAAGTATTTTTTCTGCAATAGTAACATTACTTTCTTTTTTTTTTCAGTAAAACTAACTCCAATACTTGAAGACCAAATTTTTCTTGGGAACTTTATTTCTTATCTCACAGAAAGGTGTGCATACCCACTTCACAGTTATGGAAGCTGCATGAAATGAACCCTCTGAAATCTGTGAAGCAAGAGAAGACTCTGGTATGCACCTGTGTCCTGTCCGTGAGGGGCCATGGAAGGGCTGGGAGGGCAGAGTTTGAGCACAGATCAAATTCAGTGGGTTGCAGTCAAGGTGGGGTCTGGCACAGGCAGGACTTAGTTGAGAATAATCTGGAAAGGCAAGCTTGCTAGATGGAGGGAAACTTAAAGTATGGCCCAAGGGCCTGGGGCCCCTTGTGACCTACGAGTGGAGATCAAAGCCGGCGCAGCTGCGAGGCGGGCTCTGGCGCTGAGGTCAGAGGTCAGCTACTCGGTAGGCTTCTCTCCGTGCCCGCCGTGCTGGGGCTTTTGCTGCCCTACCGACACGGGCAGTCCACGTCGTCCTCCACCCCTCATTCTCTGAGGTGAAGCCTCTTAAAGGGCCAGGATTAGAAAGACAGGATTAGCACACCAGTGAAAGTGTCCGTGTCCTTATTTATGATGGCACCATATCGTCTCTGGTGCCGGCCATCCCTCTGAGGAAATTGGTGCCCCGGGCCCTTACTTTCTGATTCAGCAATTCGTTTGTCCTGATCATCCAGGCCTGGGTGCCAACCTTTCGGAAATCCATCATGTTCTGTGTCCACTGCTGTCTGGGAACCGGCAAGGACAGTGACAGGACGCCCTTAACTGTGCCCGCCCTCTCTAGGTGCCCTCCTGCAGGGAGGTGAAGGGCTTAGTGAAGTATCAGAACAGCTGAATTAGATGTCACCTGCCTGTCGGTAAACCTCCTTGGCCTGGCTCATGCATCTCCGGGCCTGGACAGTCTGGACGGCGAGGTTTTCTACAGAGTCCGTTTATACAGCATAGAGTTCACGATCAGGTCAGGGAGCTGCTCTGTGACCTCGGACATGACATTTTACCTCTCTGTTTTTTATTTCCTTAACTTTAAACTGGGGATAGGGATAGTAAAAGTAAGTGTGTGCTCGTCTCAGCCATTTGTCGTGCTTACAGCTGTGAGCGTAGTTCTGGGGGCAGGTTGAAGGAAGTCTTTGTGGAGGAAGACTACAATTTCAGGCCTCCGGGGAAGTAATGCCTGCAGGTCTGGGTGGTAAATTAGGTACATTAGATGAATGACCTAATTTGTGGTAAATTAAGGCTGAGCAAAATATACTGGGTTTATATACTGCTTCTGCACCTTCCTATAAGTCAGAAGTTGCATTTCTTAGATGTCTTCGTGTCAAAGGTTCTAGATGCAAGTTGGTTTCTCCAATTAGATTCTCTTGAGTAAGTTTTAGGAGGCAGAAAGGAGAAGGAGGTAGTCACTGCTCACAAGCCCAGGGGTGGAGAGGGAGGGATTTTTGTAGCAGTGTGTGAGAGTCTACTCACTAGATTTTTTTTTTTTTCCATCCTTACCCGAGGACATTTTTTTTTTTTAATTGCTTTTAGAGAGGGAGGAAGGGGGAGAGAGAGAGAGAGAGAGAAATATTGATCGGTTGCCTCTCATATATGCCCTGATCAGGGATCGAACTCATAATCTGTGTGTGTGTGCCCTGACCTGGGAATCAAACCCGCAGCCTTTCAGTTTGCAGGACGATGCTCGAACCAACTGAACCACATAGGCCGGGGCCCCATCACTAGCTTTGATGGGTGTCCAATAGCAGTGCTTCCTCATTCCCCACCTTCCTGATTGGGCTGCCCCATTGGATGGCCAGCTATGCCGGGTATTGGCCAGCTCTGGGAATTCTTCCTGGAGACTCAGCCCAGAACTCACTCCTCCTTTCTGAGCTGTTAGCACCCAGTTTCCTGTATCACACCCCTTTCCGCTGATGAGTTGTGGCTTATGCTTTCTACAACTGCACCTTGATCTTATAGTCTCATGGATGATCATTTTACATCTCAGAGAAGGCTAAAGGAAGGGGCAATCTTGTCTGATTTTCCAAGGTTGTGAGAGCACATCTATTAATGGTATATTCTCATTTGATTCCATACCAAGTACTTTCTTACAATTCCTCAATTGTGAGCTTGGACTATGAGGACTTTCTTCGCCCTTGTTAGATAGGCTTGGGGGCTTCCCTGCATTTACTCAATGTATTTTTCTCAAGTTGGTTCCAGGCAGGAGATCTGCCTATCAGTCATGGTACTGCTAAGACCTATAATTATCTCATGGGACCTGGGTGTTACATAGTAAGTCACTTCAGCAATGGGAAGAATGAAGTGCAATTGTTCTGCTGATACAATACCCAGCATCCTGTCTCATATTTTAGCATTGCCACATTTAGTGGATTGGATAACTTCGTAGTGTGGGTAAAAAAGGAATTGTTTAGGTTGGGACCACTGTTTTTTGTCTTCCTATTTTCATCAGATGTCAACTTAGATCTTGAAAGGTGTGGGAGGGACTCTGCCAGGAGGGTTAAATGAATTGTTGTCCGCAGTTTGGCATCTGGCTGAGGAAGAGCATGGTAGATGCAATTCAAAAGGCACATCCCGCTGTGGGGTTCCCATATAATACAACCAGGTGGGCACAGCTGGGCTGATTCCCTGCCGGGGCTGGGGGCGGGGGGCCATTGTCCATACTGCCTCTGAGAAGGGTCCTTTCTCCCCAGTGTCTGTCCCAGGTAGCTTGGAGTAGGTCAAGTATGTAAGTTAAGCAAATAACATATATTTTTGTTTCCTCAAATCTAGGCTCCGTGAGAGTGCTTGCATAAAGTAAGGCCTCCCGAAATGTTAAAACTAACCACTGGTCTAAAAGGTAGAGAACTGTGGTACAATATTCCGGGATTTCTGCACCAGTGTAAAGGCGCTGTAGGTCTCCCTGTTGCAGGGGCCAAGAGTATCTACAAGTGAGGGGAAGGGTTGGATGACCAATCATCTTAGCTGTGCAAACTGGGGCTGAGTGGAGAGTTGCCAGGACCCTGCTTGGCTGAGACATTTGTTTGGGCGGAGGGCAGGACATATTTTTGAAAAACAGTAGCTATAGGTATATATAATGACCAGAGGGTTTCAACGGGATGAAGGCAACCAGCAGACGGGAGGGTCGCGGCAGCCGCAGCCCGAGGGCAAGCTCCAGACGACAGACCCTGAGGTAGCCCCGCGCCAGCGTGTGCGTCTGCCGTCTGTGTCCTGCCTTGTTTACTTGAGCCAACTTGATTTTTTAAAAAAAACAAATCTCTCTCCTTTCTTTTTTCGCTTCTTCCCTCCTTTTCTCCTCTCCCTTACTCCCTCTCTTCCTGTCTTCCGCTAGTTTTTATTTATTTTTTTTATTTTTGGTTACAGTTCCATGTAGTTTGAAGAGTCAAATGTTCGCATACGGTCTGTTATGAAAAATGCTGTACTACCCCCCTGCTGCTGTTACTTCTTTCCCAGGGGCAACAGCTTTTAGCTTTTACTGCTCTTCCCCCTTATTTGGATCTGCCGCTATACTTAAGAATAACGTACTTTTGTTGCTACTTCTCAAAGTTTCAGCTGTAGGCCCTATTTGCCGGAGTTTGGGATTTTCCTCTCTTTCCTCCTCCTCCCCCCACCCTCTCACAAGCTTCCTTCCCTTAGGCTACACTTTTGGTCAGATCCGTATCCATGGTTTCGAGATAGTGATCAAGTAACTGCCATCCACCGCTGCAGAGCCTGTGCAAAATTATCATTGCTTTTCTTTTCCTATGGGACTTCCTGCCTTTTCTGGATTAATCGCTTCTTTTTGTTTATTTGTTTACCTCTCCATGTTTTTATTACTAATTCAACCCCAACTCTCTGCTGGTTGCCCAGTATTTTCTCTGAAAGCCCCCATGCATTGGGTGCTCTGAGACTTCCATTTCTTGAGCAGTCTTTTCCAGAAGCCCAGGCCCCATCCCAGGCGGGCTCTGTTTCCGCCCCAGGCTCAGATGTCATGAATATCCTGGGATCTCCCGCTGCTCTCACTGTGGGCACTTCCGGTGCTACTTTGCTTCTCTGTTTGCTCTCCCTGTGTTTCTCTAATTTCGATTCCTTTCTTGTTTGGGTGACATGCGTCCTCAGGAGCTTACGCATCACGGATGAGGATGAGGCCTCGGACACCTTTCAGTCGGGACTGGGACGGCAAACTGAAATTCGAAACCTCCAGGAGTGTTTACTGATGGCTCGAGGGGTAAGAGCCAGGCTCCTTTCTGGGTCTGAGGGGCGAGGGGGGAAGCCGTTACTGGAACCCGAAGACAGAAAAGGCATTCGAGGGGTGCACACAGCCTGTGCTGCCCTCAGAGGGATTTTCTCTTTTTTCCTCTTCCCGCAGCTCCAACCCTGGTCATCTTGGTCTGATCTTTATTTTGTGTCTTTTAGACTCTGAAGGAGTTTAGGACATGACACTGCAAATACACCACTTTGATAAATTGATTGTCTTGAGCAGAAGGCACTTCAAAACCAGTAAATATAGGGAGAGGCTTCCTCTGAACTTACTGTTCAAATACGAACCTCCCAAAGGAACTTGTTGACTTTTGTCACAGGGGAAGAGGCTGGAAGTAGAAGCCACATTCAGACAAATTTTGTCACAAACTACCATACGTCTTAACTGTGCTTCTAAGGCCCCACTCATCTTTCCTAAAAATAATTTTCTCTCCCCAAAGAGGCCTACATCTTCCCTCTCTTTTCCATAATAAGATGCATTTAAGCCTGAATTCTAAACTGCCTTAGGGAGTTACTAATTTTCCCCCTGAGTGTATTTTATGTATATATAAAGTATATACATGTTAATAAACTTCTGGGTTCTTTTTTTGTTATTGTTAATCTTTTTTATTACAAAAACTCGGAAGGGTAAAGGGAAAGTTATTTTGCCTTCCCTACTCTAGCATATTGATGGCCCTCTTAAAATTCACATTTGCTCTTACCTTGCATTTTCCTACTTGAGTGGGGACCTGGACACTTGTCCTTTAAATGGACTTTCAGGTATTTGTCCACCCTCAACCCGTGTGCAAAGGTATATGGTTCCCAGAACCTTCAGGGATCTTGTGGTTTCAATCAAATTAATGCTTGGCTTTCTTTCCCACTGGCCGAGGAGTCACTGTTCCTTGGTCCACCAGTCAGTTGCCACCTGTCTTTCTGCTTTCCAGCTCTGGTTTCTTCCATTCTCCCCATCCTGGTCGGTGTGGGTGCTGAGCGGTTCCTTTCATGATGGTTTAGTGGCATTTCTTGAGGGAGTGGAATTCATCTCCTTCCTAAGGCAGTCTTCCAGTCCTGAAAGGAGATGGCTGCACCCTTGGGCGCTCACAAAGGCTGCTTTCTCTCTCGGAGGATGTGGGGCTTGTCTGACAAATTGTTCCCCTGTGGGCTAATAAGGAATCCAGCTTTCGTTCACTGTCCTATTGTCTTCGCAGGTTGCATGCACCTTCCAGGGATGAGGCGAGGGGCTCAGCATCGGGCTCGGCCCTGAACTGGCACTGTCTTCTCTCTGTCTCCCTCCCTTTTTTATTATTCCACCCTCCATTTCTGTGAGCACGGGAAACCCCAGCCGGTGCCCTGTGTCACATGGTCTAAGCGCCTGCCCCCCTGGGCTGCTAGAGCTCATGTTTTGCAGGGCGCCCTGGGCTGGGACTCCTGGGACTTCTCTGGTGACCGTCCCTCCAGACTGCGGGCTAGGTGTTTGTAAAGGACTAACAATGGCTTCATGTGTCACACCTTAAACCCTTTTAGCTTTAAAGCAGTAACACTCTTATGTCTGGAGCTCAAGGAGAGATAGAAGTGAAGTACTCAGACGATATTTTTGACTGAGAGGTTTTCCTCCAGCACATGTTTATGTAAAGCCCACTTCCCGTCCGCCCCAGGAATAACACTTGGGGACTTTGTTCTCATTTAGGAGCTAAACTAACTCAGTTTATTGGGGGCAAAGCAAGGTAAGCCTTCGGAATGCAGAGATTTTTAAGTTGCAAAGAAAAGATGCCACTCCGAAAATTGGTTTCTATAGAGTTTTGATATACTGATATTCCAATCTTACAAAAACCAGGCTGTATTTCACGGAATTTGAAGTCAATTGAAAGACGGACTGTTGGAATCATTTCATGAATTCAAAGCATTCACAGAAAAAGTGTTTGCTCAGCTATGGTGGTTGAGAAATTGAAGGCAGCTAGAGTGATATGTCACGCTTGGTTATGGGCTGCTTTTAGCCAGTTGGGAGTAGAGCTGAACTTTGTAGTTGAAAGCCACCGTGGAAAGTGGAAACATCGATTGTGCATTGCTGAGTGGTGGGGTATTACTCACTTATCCAGAAATAGAAGTGTCCCTGCTTCAGAGGACTGGGGAGGTGGCATCAATCCTCACTGTTACACTAGAGCCCTGTTACCTCTTCTGCTATCCCCTTCTTCTTCTCCTTCTTCTCCTTCTCCTCCACCTCCCCGTTCTTTTTCTTCTCCTTCTTCTGAAGGAGTAAATGTTTAAATAGGTAATATGGGAAAGCTATCACCAGTTTTCCTCTGCAGGCCATGGTTGTGAGTTAAAAAGAAAGAGTCAGGCAGCGGAATTCACAGGCAGGAAAAAAATTATAGAAATTGCATGTAATCTTTTTAAAGCAAGAGCATTGGAATTGATTTGCAATTGGCCAAATTGAGCAAACTTTTCTCTGAAAAGCCATTTTAATAGAAAAAAATTATGAATTTTCTTAAGCCCTGTGATTAGCGTGTAATATGTATTTATGGTCCCCCCAGGCTCCACACAATAAAAATGGTTAAAACCTTTAGTCCTGTTAGTAGTTCACAGTTTTATTGCCAAAGTTACTTTGTAGATTTTATGCTTAAAGCAAGGTCAGTGTATTGCACTGTATAAATTATTCTAAGTAATTGCTCAGTTATTTTATAGCTTAGTCACAGGATTTTTTCATTATTAAACGTAGCCTTTCCTTTAAAGTTAGGATGAGAAGGGCAACATAAATCACAGGGCAGCTTGCCATTGGGGGTTTCAGCTTTACCTGTGATAAGGGTTTAATAACAATCTGGCCCAGACACCAGTTCCCTCTCAATTACCTTTCCACATGGGCATTAGTTCACACTGTTTATTAAAAACTCCCCTTGTAGTTTTTAAATGGAGTGTTTCAGATTAATGGCCCCCATGGAGTTTAACTTCATTGCACTTCATTAAACCTAGATTGTACAAAAGGTTACCTCAATTAAATCCAGAACACGACCTTAAATCTGTATAGATTTTTTCTTTTCTTTTCTTTCTTTTTTAAGAAAATGTGATCAAATTGCTCTGCCAATCCTTTGAGATTAACAGGGCGACATCACTTTCATTCGCCAAAGTGCAAAACTCGTGAGCCTGTTTTGAGTTTCCCTATGGTTTTGTATTTGGATTTTTACAAAATTAGAAACCAAGCCATGGGAAGAGCCTGAGTTACAAGTGGATCAAGTTACTGGAGAGCAGACCCACCACAGGAGACAGAGCATTTGCAACCCTTTTGTTATACTTGAGTGGATGTTGTAGGTTTGGTGCTTTAGACCAGAATACTTTTGTTTCCCATGTAACAAAAATACTTTTCTAAATAGCCTGGTTTGTGTCTTCTCGCATGGAGAGTGATATAAAATTTTCTGAGAGGTTTTCTCCCTTGGCTACTTCAACCTATGAAGCATAGCTGGTGGCCCTTCCTAACTATTGTTTCCTCTGAGAATGCAGATAATTGGAAGCATTAATTACCCATCGGGCACCATGAGAATGTGGCCTCATTACCCTGAGGCAGTGTATGAATAGATGCTCATTAACACTGTAACTCCATAGCTCAGTTTGATCTTTTTGTGGGTTTCAAATGGCTTAGTAAAATTAGCCCAGGTCTGTTTGTCTCTTTTTGGATGGATGAGATGTCAAAATTGTATTTTCTCATAACACATATTTGTATCTTACTTGAAGGCCTCTTCTATTGTAAGTAGTTTTGAAATGCTGTGGAGTTTTATTCTTAAAAAGAGTGAAATTGAAAGATCGCAACTTGTTTAAGGAACTGATGCTGTGATTGTTGGTCTGTGAAAGTCAGAGGCGTAGCGTGCCTTCCGACACCTGAGTTTGTATTTTTGTGTTATTCTGCTTTCTGCTGGTGTATTTTGCTCCTTGCCTCGGTTTTCCTCTCCTTTATGTGAATGAAAGTGGCACTTCTTAAGGGACACACGCAAAAAAATCTAAGCATTTATTCAAATATCTCACATATACACCTGATAATATTCACTGTGCACAAGGTCAGGACTAGGCAAAGAGAGAAAAGACAATGTCATCAGAGGAAAGAGACATAAAAGCCCTCCCATTGGGTGCACTCGCTTGGGTGGAGGCATCAAAGGCTTGAGTTTTAATTAATTAATTATTAATTAATTAATTTTTAGAGCGAGGGGAAGGGAGGGAGAGAGGGAGAAAAAGATCAACGTGAGAGAGAAACATCAATCATTTGCTTCTCGCATGACCCAGCTGGAGGCCTGGCCTGAAACCCAGGCATGTGCCCCATGTGGCAAGTGAACCGGTGACCTTTCAGTCCATGGGATGACACCCAACCCACCGAACCACACCAGTCAGGGTGAAGACTTGAGTTTAAATATGAGAGTGAATGAAGGAGGGCTAAGCCATTACCACCAATTAACAATTTAGTTCATTAAGTCATCATGTTACCTATTTGGACCCTCAGGGAATAACCATAGAATGAATATGTTTTGATATAAAGAAGTTGTCACATTGAGAACATGTGGTCCTACAGAAAGAGCAGCCCCAACTTGGTGTTGCAGTAGGAGAAAGATTTCTGGGCAACCCAAAAATAAGATGAGGATGCTGGTTACCCGGCATTTGAATGCCAGAGGAATGGATAGGAATTAGAAGTGAGCTGAAGGCAAACCTTTTCTATTTTAGAATTTGGGTTTGTGTTGTCCACATGTACTGCAGGTCAGTTGTCCTCAGTGTGGGGTCTGGAGAAATGTGTAAGTTCCCCAGGCCCTTTCATTGGATCCAAGAAGTCAAAAAACTGTTTTCACATAACATCTAAACTTCATTTGCCTTTTTCGCTTACTCTCTTCTGAGTATACAGAGGGGCAGTGCTCTATAACAGATCAAACAGACGAGCAGACAGGAGAGCCCAGATGTCTTTCCCTAAGCAGGATATTAAAGAAATATGCCAAATGTGAAAATAATGGTTCCTCTCACTACCTCCTTTTGTTTTGCAAAACAGGTGGTTTTCGTAAACGTGTCTTTATATTAATATGTGATAGATCTGTTATTGTTATAAACTCATTAATACATATAAAATTATGATTTTAAACTTAAAATTTAGTATGATCCGTTCCAATAAGTATAAATCAAATAAAAATGCTCTTCAAGGTACTAAATAAAGTTTTAGTGGGAAAGGGTTCCGAGACCAAATGTTTGGGAGCCACCTCTGCAGGTGAGGAAAGGACTCGCCCACGCTAGCATCTGTCATGTGTTCAAGTGCTTCCTGTGTGGAATTCGGGCACTTGAAATAGCAAAGTCCTTGGAATACCTCTATGCATGTACTTCACCACATGGAGAGAAAAATTTCACTAGAGAGCAAATACTAAGAAAGATGTTTATGACTGAGCATATGGAAAGGAATAACTAGGAAACATGAGAACTAAAAGGCAGGATTTCGAGGGTGTCAAAAATAGGCTTACCACTTTGGTGTAATATAATCAGGCTTTTTAGCCACTGAAAATATTTTAGAATGAAATATTCATTTGTGTCAGACTTTACAATTGAAGAAGAATAAGCTGAATTATAGTATCTCTAACGAGCATGGACGAGCAATTGTGAGTTGTGGCCTGCAACCGGGGAACTGGGAATGATCGGGGTTCCTTGCCTGGGGCTGAGGGAGGGAGGAGGGAGCTGTGTCGTGATGTGCAGGGTGAGTAAGAGTGAACGGATGGAGCAAAACCAGCTCAAACAGTGGATGATCAGAATTTAGCAATGCTCTTGAGAAACATTTCTCATCCAATTCAGCTGCCCAATGTGGATATGACTAGAAGGTGATTGGTTTCACTTTCAGGTAGGGATTGATTGAAAAATCCCACGAAAGGACTTGGATTGCCTTGGGTGGAATCGCAGTCCAGTCCTTGACCACAGAGCAGAAGCCGGGGAGGGAGTCCCCTTGTGTCAACTTCTCCCAGACGTACAGGTTGGAAACAGAGGGGAAAGATTTCTCCAAGAGAAGGGATGCATTCTTCCCAGACAAAAGGAGAAGCATGGGACAGGAAAAAACAAACAACTTTGGTCAGATCCTGATTAACTTTACAACCAGATTCTTACAAGAACTTTCTCACTGGTCTTTCGCCCTTTAGTTATTCCCACCACTGACAGATTAATAATCTCTCCAGACCCATTGAGTCATAACATCCTTTGCTCAGAAACTTTCGATTACTTTTATTACCCTCAACACAAACTCTAAATTCCTTCTCCTGGCTTTTAAGGGCCTCTTGAATTTGACCTCACCCTGCCTTTCTAGTTTCATCTCTTTGACTCCCCTAGAAAAGCCAAGCTCAACTGATCTTTGAATTTTGAATTTAGTGAGCTCATTCTCATCTCCATTTACTTGACAATGACACACCTTTTCCCTTGCCATAGTTCTCCTCTTACTTAAATGTTAACTACTCGGAAGAATCAAGCTCAGGTAAAGTTGTGGAAAAAGTTGTCTTGTAAGGAATTAGTAGGTCCTGAGATTTCTGATTCAAAGTGTTGGCTGCCTTTCCTGAATCTTCCCAGAGTGGTATCACGTTGGGGAATTTAGGGTTTGGCCCTCAGGCTGGTAGGCTCAGAAATCAGATTTTGTCCACAGACTATCCTGTGGGCGCACAGAAGCCAAGGTCACAAGACTAACGTTAAGGCCACAGTTTTTCCAATGTGAACTACAATTGTCGCATCGACAAGAATGCTCATTTGAACATCACCCTGTGGACAGACCTGTCTTACAAATCAAAACATTTGTAAATGATCACTTGGCAAAGTTGAGGCTAAGAAAGCAACTAAGTCTAATATTTTTATCTCTACCATGCGGATGGTCTTGCTAATAACAGGTCTTGAAACCATTGTACTGAAGTCCTTCAGGTGAGGTTCCCTGACACTATTCCCAGTGTTTGCATGTCTGACTCTTCTTTAGCTGTTTTTGACAGTCTGTTTTACTTTTGCCAAATGCTATGGTTATGTCTTTTAATGTGATTAATCAAGACTAGTTTCTGCTGACCTGCAATTCATTCTGTCTTCTAAAAGCTGATTTACCTACCTTATTTCCGATTCTTTGCATCTTGATTTAATTTAATAATTTAATTAATAGAAATTTTTAAATTTTTAAATGTAATATTATTAAGACATATTTACTGAGGTACAATGGGCCAGAGGCAGATTTAATGGCAGGTGCACTGGGTGCATGCCCTGGGCCCCGACTCCCGACTGCAAAACCCCAACTTCACACTTTTTTCTAATGACACCAAGTTTGGTTTCATATGTGCAATACATTTATTATACTCAAATTTTATTGGAAATAAAACATTAATAGTACATAATATTTTTTATTAAAAATATGGTTAACATGTATTTTTATTTTCCCTGTCCCTCTCTTTTTTTTAAGGGGCCCAGTGTTTTCTTCTGCACCCGGGGCCTCAACTGACCTTAATCTGCCTCTGCAATTGGCACATATCATTGTGCAAGTTTAAGGTGAACAACATATCGATTGGATACATTTATATATTGAAATATAATTCCCACTGTAGTGTTAGCTCATACCTCTTTTGCATCATATAGTTATTTACTTTTATGGTGGGAACAATTAAGAGCTAGTCTCTTAGCAACCTTGAAGTTTGTAACACAGCATTATTGTCTATAATCATAGGCTGTGTATTACATCTCAGGACTTACTTACCTACGAGTTACAAGTTTGTACCCTTAAACAATGTTTCTCCATTTCTCCCCATGCCCAGCCCCTGGCAACCACCATTCTATCCTCTATTTTTTACGAGTTCAGCTTTGTTTTATTTCACTTATGAGTGATATAATACCCTTGGAGAGTGATCTTAATTTTCTCATTTTAAGGTGCCTGAACAGACACTTTCATTATTTTACTGGCAACAGTTATTATTTGAGCTTCACAACAACCCTGTTAGGCAGGCTGGGAAGAGTATCACCTCCAATAGGTAATGAAAATGAATCTTAAAGTGATAAGACATTTGTCTGAACTCACACAGATTAATTGGAGAAACAGCAGTGAAATTGAGATATTCTTACTGCAGGCCCACCTGAAGGAAGACCATTTCTTTTTGTCACTAGAACAGCTAGCAGAATGCTGGGATCATTGCAGGTCCTTGTTGCATATTTATTTAAAAAATGAATAAGAAGCCCTCTGTAAAAACAAATGAAACAAATTATTGGTACCATGAGGCAACATTAATTGTGAAAGTCTAGGATACAGGCTCTTTGCTCCTCATTGATAACTCTGTCTAGGTCCTGAGCTAATATCTGTTTTATGATTTAGAAAGTGAGCATCGCAATTCTTTCTGATGTGAACGAGGGTGTGACTGGACCACGAAGACACAAGACAGGTTATGGGAACGGTCATAAGTCACAGTCACATGGCTAAGTTCAGGAAAATAAAAAGCAGGACATTGAGCGTCACCTCCAAGGCCTTCGGGGGCATCGAGTCACGGTGGAGGTTAGGACCCTGGACAGGTCTCTGATCAATAGGAACTAATTGTGAGAAAACTTTCTTCCAGGCCATCACCTTTTATTTACATTTAGGCTTTCCTGGGTGACCTCTCCTCCAGATAGAATTTTCTGGTGTGGACATGAAAGATTTCTGAGTTTGGAAAAAGATTACATGAATGAGGTGCTCAGGTACAAACATCAGGAATCAGGTCTGGCTAATTGCAGTAGAAATTTGTCAGAAATAATAGTCATTACAAGTGCATTTTGAAGAGTCAACTGCATGCCTGGAGAAACATTGTCAAAAAACATGTGGAAACCAAGGGAAACTAGGCCCCTGAGAACTTAGCTGTTAGCACTGGGGACAGTTGCTGCCCCAGTGCTGCTGGGCTCTTAACTGATGGTTGCCATGGCTTTATGGAATCTCTCCCATCACCAGAGCTTGTATCACATTCTCAAGATCCTGGACCTGGGCGGAAACCCTGATTGCGGAAGCCATGTGACGCAACTCTTTGCTAGCTTCCTGGGAGCAGCGGTCAGATGTGTGCTCTCTCTTTCGCTTCTGTGATGGGAAGTGTTTCAAACAGAGAGTGTGTGGCACCATTTTTTATTTTATTTGGATTAAGATTTTCTGTGAACTTCAGGATTTTCACTCTTTGAAGATGGATGGGCTTTGGGGCTGGTCTTGGTCCTTGTCACTCTCTTCCCACTCGCCCACCCACCCACTCACCAGGCTATAAAAATTGTAGTGAAAGGCCCTTGTGTTTGGCCAAGTCCAAGTGGTCACAACTTGGTGGTAATGCCCTGCTTACCTGGCTAGGTTTCTGGGTGACTTAGAGTTATAATTCTTAGTATTTCTTACTTTCTTGCCCACTCGTCAATGTATTTTTAAAAGATTAAAAAATATTGTATTTATTATTTTTCTGATTGCCAGTGTGTCCATCTAGTATGTCTATAATCATCCATGCAGAAATAGGAGTTAAGACTAATTCTTTGTAACTACCCCACTAAAAGGAATAAAAGTATGCACATGGAGACAGTGAAGAAAATTATCCCTGGAGGTGAGAGAAGGAGGATGGAATACATTTAAATAAATATGCTCAATGGTGAATCAGTAGGACCAAAGGTCTATTAATCAATGCTCAGCAGACAGAGCCAAACAGAAAAATCATGACATAGTTTATTTGGATTATTTATGAGGAGGCTTATATTTCTTCAACTTAAGTCCTTCCTTATACAATAATATCTCAAGTGCACAGGCTGGTGAAATAAAAGAGCCAGACTATCAAAATCTGAATATAACAAGCATATCAAACCAATAGTAGGCATTGGTGTTTAGGGCCATTTATGGAGCAGTGCCTGGCTGGGCTCTGAGCATGTATTTAGCCCTGCAGCTCACGGAAACTCCCGCAGGTAGAGCTGTACAGTGAGAGCCATGACAAGGTCAAGACGGAGGGACTGAAGTTAACTTCCCTCTGGGACAAGTAGAAGAACAACGGGAAGAAATTGTTTCTACCCCTGTAAGTGGTAGGATTAAATTTGGTTGCTTTTCACTAAATTTAAAAAATCCAGCTGATGGAGTGTTCCAATGAGGAAAAATGTGATTCAGTATGTAGTCAAGTTGTTCTGAGCCCACCACAGTAGGTTCAAAGGGACCCTTGATTCTGCTCCCATGTCTGAAATGTCCCTGTTGCATGTGTGTCCGTAGGTATGCGCTGACGTGAACCTGGCCAGCCACGCAAAGTTCCTGTGCCCCTGTGTCTCTACGCTATATTTGCAACCTTGTCTTAAAGCTATTAAAAATATTTACAAAACGTTTAGCTATTGTACACAGTACACTGATGCTCATTGATATAGTTCATTGATACTAATGTAGGACAGATTTTTCATAATTTGCCATTTTAATTATATCAGTTTGAGCAGCATGGAAAATACCATATTAAGTCACACTGTTGAAACTGCCAAACGTCAAATAAATACCTTTTCCACTGTAATATGTGCAATAATGTTTCATTTAACCAGCAATAAGGGAACTAGGTATTCATAAAAATAACCTTTACAGATAACTGAAGGTTACACCTTAAAGAACTTTAACTTTTTAAGCTGCTAAGTTGCTTGAATGGAAAGCATTAAAAAGTGAATTGCCCACCTCCTGAATTTAGAAGTAAAAACACAGAAAAGTATAAAGACTAATCAAATTCATGTTTCCATCGTAGATTTCCCTTTTCTATAAATGGAGGAATATGAGAATAATTTAATATTTCTAAAACAACCTTGGGTTGTTATTGTAAAAACATTATTATCACACCATGCTATGCAGTGAAATACACTCAGAAGTATGTGAAGTATGTGGATGGCTCAGTATTTTATTTACACACTTATAGGAAATATGAAAATGTAGAGAAGAAAGCAAAAATGACTATAAGCTCAACAGGCAGAGATAATCATTGTTAACATTTTGGCATCATTACCATTTCTTAATAAAGTTAATATGTTACTGTATGTATACTTTTCTAACCCTTTTCTAACTTTTTAATATATTGTGACTGTTTCCTCATAGTTCTAAATATTGTATACTTACTTTCTAATGGCTGCATGATATTCCGTTGCATGGTGGCACCATTTTTTTAACCAGTCTCCCATTGGTGGACATTTATATTTTTCTAATATTTAGCTATTGTGAGAAATGCTGCAATGAACACATTTGTACATAAATCTTGGTGGACATCTTAATTAACATTTTCAACAAGAGGTGATGGAGTGTTTACAATTTGTTGGGCAATATTCTCAGTGGTTGGGATATAAAAGTGAATAATCCTTGTCCTTATAGAATTTATATTGTAGTAGGTGAAGATTGAGAATAAACACAAATAAGTAAATTATATAGTATGTTTTAAAGTAATAAGCACTATGGAATCTAACAGTATTCCCTCAGAATAAATTCCCAGAGGACTGCTGATATGTATTTCTAAAGTGTCTTTCAGAAAGACTGTACTGATTCATGTTTGTACCAAAATGTTTGAATACTTCTTTGCCTGACCTTGAAAACAAGTGTTTCTAAAGGGAAAAAAAATACTATTTTGTTAAATAAAATCTCTTAATTTTAAAATTTGCATTTCCTGGAAACTGATGATTTTTGAATGCATTTTCATATGTTTATTGATTATTGGCATAGTCTTCTTTCTAAAACACTAGTTTGCATCTTTTGAATGGTATTCAGGATTTGGGTGGCTGTAGGGCTTCCTAAGGCTGCCATAACGAAGCACCTTAGCAGAAACTTGGGTGGCTCAGAAAAACGGAAATTCATGGTCTCGCCAGTTGTAGATGTCCCAAATCGGGGCGCTGGGAGGGCTGCACTCCCCCTGAAACCTGCAAGGGAATCATTCCTTGCCTCTTCTAGATTCTGGTGATCCCGGGCGGTCTCGGGGGTTCCTCGGCTTTTGGACGCATCCCTCGAATCTTCGTCTTCACGTGGCATTTGTTCGCTTTGTGTGTGCCTCTGTGTCTAAATTTTCCATTTTATCAGAACACAGTCACATTGGATGAGGGTTCACCCTACTTGAGACCCCATCTAAACTTGATCATCTATGTGCAAAGACTTTATTTCCAAGTAAGGTTATATTTGCCTGTACTGGGGGTCAGGGTAGGACTTTGGCTTGTTTCAGGAGGACACAATTCAATCCACCACAGCACTGAAATCTCATTTCCCATTCCTTTCACCTCCAGGTCTTAGGAACAATCGGTGACATGTGGGAAAGAGGATTTGTTTTCTTAATCCGCGTGTGCCTTCCCTGGCTCCTTGAGACTGAAGTGGGCCATGTGGCTTTGTCCTCCAGTCTTGGTAGGCCCAGTCTGCAGCCCAGCTGTGTGGCCAGGTCTGAGCTTGCAGTGCAGGTTGACAGTCTGTCCTCAGACTCAAGGGCACAGATAAGGATGATGGTAGGACTGTTTCCCACACCCGTTCACAGGAGAAACAGAGAGAAAGGTTGACAGAAGCAGACTCCAGATTCTCCCTGATGGACTTTCTGTGAGGTGACAGAAAGAACGGGACAGTCATGATACCCCCTTGGGAAATAAAGATGTTGGCAAGAGAAACTGCTCCATCTGAAGGTCGCAGTAAAGCAACTCGAGAGCCTGGTTCTTTATTCTGAGGCCCAGAGACCTGCCAGCCAATCACAGGGGCGAGACTGCTCTGACACACCATTTCCCCCTCTTGGAAAGAATAAAGGAAAAGAGGGAGAAAAATGGAATTGCTCTCCTTGACATCTCCTCTCTTCTCCCTGAATAGAGTCAGAGTTGCAGTAGAAGTTTCTTCTTCTGTAGAGATGTGAAGGAAAGGGATAAGACTTGTTTTTTATTGCTTTCTGTTTCCTACTCAAAACTCCTTTCTTTCTGCTCTACCATCAGGCCATTCGCTAGCACTTGTTTCTGGTGATATCTGCTTCAGGAAACCTACTTTTTGTTCTCCTATGCAGCAGCCATGTAATCAGACTTGATAATTTTACTCTTAGTAATGCTTAAAGATAGCAGTATGTCTTTGTGTAAATGTTTTGGAGAGCTCTTTTCCAATAACGGTGTTCCTTTGTGTCTGATTCTGAATCTGCAGCTAGTTTTAGGATGGGGTGAGGCTGCTGGAGAGCCCACTGCTAGGTAAAGTAGAATGTTCTCTCTCTCTCTCTCTTTTCATATATAGTAAATATTATGGAGCAATAACCTTACTGGTGAAACAAAATATAAATAGAAGACAATTTCCTCCTAGAACAAAAGGGCAGCAACTGTTAAAAAAACAAACAAACAAAAAAACAAGAACACAAAACAAGTTACTAAGAGAAACTTTAAAATAAATGCTATCCAAACACTAAACTTTGAATCACTCCAGGAAATTCAGGTTGGAAGAAGTCATGAGGGAAATCAGAGTTTTCACATGGCAAAACATGATGACAAGAACCACTGACATTAGTAGACAGATGAACCGAACTTGCAGTTGAATTATCCCAGGCAGGACGGAGGCTGTGCAGTAGTTTCTCTCTCAGTTCTCCTGTTGCCTGTGTTAATGTTGGTGGCTCTTGAGGTGAGAATGAGCTGGTTGTTGAAATCCCCTGGGACTCGCTTTCGTTTGTAAAAGGACTGATGTTTTCATAGTAATTTAACGCATGCATTCTGGAAACCTTGCTCTTCCATTGTTGTTATTTTTACACATCTCACAGATTGAATACTGATGGGTGTGCTTTTATTACCTCTTTTTAAAAATTTGCATTTCCTGGAAACTGATGATTTTTGAACACATTTTCATATGTTTATTGATTATTTGCATACTCTTCTTTTTGCCTTCATTTGTCCTGTCTGTGTTGCACCAGGAATAAGATTCAAAAAAAAAAAAAGCAGCTAATGAACCAAGTTCTCCAACAAGTATGAATCCTTTTTGGAAATCTAAAGAGTTTTTTCAAGGGACTACATTATCTGTGGAGCAAGAGCAGGAGAGCAGTCTGTATCTCTACTCTGTATAACCCTGTACTTGGAGATTTTTATTTGGAGGTCTAACTCTAAGGTGAGAATAAAAGAAAAAAAGACCAGCACATGTTCTCAGGAATTCTCTCAGCCCCATGACAGTAATTCTTCAGTATACTTCTTTTTTGATATTTAAAATTTTCAATAGTCTAGAAATAATATCAGAATCAGTGAACAGACAGCTTATCAAAAGAGAGAGCCACCACTTTTATTAAACAGGATCCTGATTTCAGCAACATATTAAGATTTCGGATGAAGACTATGCCATTCATGTTGCACATTCATCCAATCAGCCAGCGTGCGGATTCCGTCTTCTGGCCCTCTCCCAGAAACCTCTTCGGTCGTCCTTCTGAGCCTGCCTCTGTGTAGGAGCCCATTGTGCCATCCCACCTGGACCACAGCCAAAGGCTCCAACAGACCTTTTTGCTTCAGACTTGCTGCCTTCATTCCTGGACACAGCTCCATGCTTATCTTCCTAAAATGTAAATCTGATCAGATCATCTCTTCCTTAAAATACTGCAGTTACTTTTTGTTGGTGGTGTTTTCAGGGTAAAGTAAAAGCCCTAGCCAAGTACCCGAAGCTTCCCATGACCTGGCCCCTGACAAGTCACTAAGCATCATCTTTCTGCCTTAGAGCCAACGCTCCATCGATTGTATGTGGTGGGCGGCACTGATTGATGCCGACAGGGGTCTGAGTGCCCACAGGCGGGCCCGGGCCCTTCAGTTTCAAGCCGGCATCCGCAGTAGCTTCTTCCAAGTGACAGTGACATATTTCGGAGCAGTGGTTCACAAACATCTTGTTTTCAGAATCCCTTTATGCCCTTAAAAATGATTGAGAACCTCTAAGAGCTTTTGATTTTATGGGTTCTATCTATTTATATGTACTATATTAGAAATTAAACAAGTTTAAAAAATGTTTGTAACTCACTTAAAATACTAAGTCAAATGCATTTTAATGCACATGGTATATTTTTATGAAAATAACTATATTTTCCTAAAACAAGAAATAATTAGTAAAAACATCAAAGTTGTTTTATATTTTTATAATTCTTTTTAGTGTCTGATAAAGGCTGTCTTTTTATATCTGTTTCTGTATTTAGTCTATTGTGGTAAATTATCTGCACTGATGGATGCAGAGATTTGGCCTGATATGGACATGTAGCTAGAAAAAGGAGGAGGATTTTAACAGCTTTTTAACATAATTGTAGACATTCTTCTGTGGTAAGTCACCAAAAGTTGATGAGTGGTAGTTTCTTAAAAGTTGTAATGTAGAATCTGAATATATATCAATGAACTTTTATACTATTATGTTAAAATCCACCATTCGCATTTGAACTGGGAATGAATCTGTTCTACATGCATGGTTTTCGAACATTATGCATTGTTCAAAAATATTGGTTTATGGCTTATATAGATCTTCTAAATATTGACCCATTTAAAAACGTACTCCAGAATCACTTGCACTCATATCGTCAACAGCCTCATTAGGAAAGCCCTGAAGTACTGGAAAGCTTTCAAGCTGGAAATTTATCGTTAGCAATAAGCACGTTCCTTGAAGTGACGGACTCACTTTATTCAATTTTTGTGAAAGTGTCTGCCAAATACCCACGTCTGAACAACCATAGTTTATCTGTCATTCTTCAACTAAAAAATCAAGTTTCCTTGGAAAAACGAGCTAGTTCAGCCCACAACTCAAACAATAATCCTGTGGTGGTTATTTTTTTTTTAAGGCAACTATCTTCATTCAATATGTAGCTGAATTGTTTTCTGCATACTGCTGTTTCTCACACAGGATATTAAAGTAACCTGTATCTAAGGACTGAGTTTGATCAAACTGGTAATGTATGTTATTTCTTTAAGGAGAACCCTAAGTCAATGGGCGTGTTACTCTCACGAGTACTTGGAGGTGAAGAATAAATACAACAATGGCTGGTAGAGTTTGCCGTGTCCACCTTGGTTGATGCTGAGTTACCCAGCAGCCTCCCTGCCATTGCTATTGCACCATCAGTGTAAATGTCAATGCGGTGGAAAAGGCAGAATAGCTTAGACCTCACTTACCCTGCAAGGGTCCTGGGACCTCCATGGGTCTACGGACCCCACATTGAACACTGCTGTCTAGAAGAGCAGCTGTAGAATATCTGTTCTCAAGGAAGGGTATTTTTATGAAGCTCAAGAGAGATGATATTCAAGCAGTTGATTTGACTTTTCTAACTCTAACAGGGAAAAGAACTTTTGATAATTATCTCTGTCAGAGGTTGAAAAAAAAAAACAAGCAAAAATATGCAACAATGAATGCTTAAAAGAAAAAGGGTAGCAATAATAATTTATTGAGTGCTTATAAACTCCAGGCACTGTTGTCAAACTTTAAATACACTTCCCTTAATACACACATCAACCTTAATGGGTAGGTACTATTTTGTTTCCATTTTAAGGAATTTAAGTAGTATTGGGGTTAAATAATTTGCCCAAGATTCTCATGGTTAGTTAAGAGGCAACTGTGAGCATCCAGCTCTGTTCTTTTTAACTGGAAGATTCTCACTATTAATCACTATCTAAAGTTACAAATAAAATATTTTCTATCCTAATTACCTAAATGAAAATTTTGTGTTCTTCCAGGCATATATTTTAGTTTATCATGGACTTCTATATAACTATAGTCATTCAAGTGTTACCTCTTCTAGAAAGTTTTATTGTCCACCTGACCTGATTTAAATTTCTCATTTTAGGGACTTTCATCATTTCAATTATTTCATGTATCACTGTTTCTCATAATTTCTGTTATTCTTACTTCTCCCTTATTCCCACTTACTATAAGCTCCTTTAGGTCAAGCATAATGTCATTCACATTTTATAGGGTACACCCCAAACTAAGAGCTGCTGGGACAGTCCCCACCCACTAACACTCTGTGAGTTTCGGCTTGGCTGTGTGGTGGATTGCAAACCGCCAGGACCTGTTGCAATTTCTGTTATCGAGAGGTAGAGCGTGTTTGGTTCCCCCCGGGATCTGGTTTGACCTTGCGTTTGTTTTGGGCTACACAGTGCCGTGGAAGTGACCTGGTGCACACTCTGGCCTAGGCCTCCAGGAGCTTGCTGAGCTGCCGTTCGTCCCCCTGGAAGCCTGTCCAGCCACCACGTGAATAAGGTGAGGGATGAGAGGCCATGTGGAAGAGAGACAACTTAGCCCAGTTAAGCCCTCCTGAACTAGCCAGCCCCCGCCCACCCAGCCGCTGACCTAAGATGCACGAGTGGTTAGCCCAGGCCCGTTTGTCCGGCCCGGATGACCAGAGCTATTCTGCTGAAGGCAGCTCAGACCGCCAGCTCACAAACTGTGAGGCGAATAAAGGTCATTTCCTAGGTCTCTGTATTAGTCAGCGTTCGTCAGACAAACAGAACCAAGAGGCTGTGTATATTTATATATGTATATAAATCTGTGTGTGTAATATATAAGGCCTAATTGTGGGTGTGTATGTGTGTGTGTGTGTGTGTGTGAGAGAGAGAGATTTTAAGGAATTTACTCATGTGATCGTGGGCTGGCAGGTGTGAAATCTTCAGAGTAGGTGGGCAGCCTACAGACCCAGGGAGGAGTTGGCGTGGCAGCAGCTCGGGTCCAAAGGCAGCCTGAAAGTAGAATTTCCTCTTCCTCACACCTCAGTTTCTGTTCAACCTTCAGTTTATCAGATGATGCCCACCCATTCACGGAGGGTAATCTGCCTTATGCACTATCTACTGACTTAATACTCATGTTAATGTTAATCTCATTTAAAAAAATACCTTCACAGGGAAAATTTGACTGGTGTTTGATCTCATATCTGGGCCCATGGCCTAGGCAAGTTGACCCATAAAATGATCATCACAACCACCTGGTTTAGGATAGTTTCTTAAAGGAATAAAAACTATCTGATTTACTTTGTAACCATCGTGTTTTCTAACCTCTCAACTCAGCCTTCTTAAGAATTATTTAGCAAAGAGTTGCAAAGATTACTAATTCCAAAAGACAATGTTATTTTTTTTTACCTCCGAGGGATTTTAAGCATTTAAGTATTTATTAGCATGACCAATAGTTAAAAATGTTGCAATAATGTTCTGTAACAAACTTCTTCTCTTTGTGAACATAGTTGGATGATACATTATTCAAGAGCAAATGAAGACAAATAGTTCTTTCCTGTAAAAAGGATTTAGTTGTCATGTAGAAAATTCTTTGGGTATTCTTCTGTTGCTCATCTAGTAAACGGTAATTGACCTCCTTACCTATTAAATGCTAGACCCTGTGCTAGACATTCCCTCTCATCATTAATCTCTGCTCTCTCGGTGCAAAGCTCAACTAGAGCATCTTTTCCCCACAGGAGTTAATTCTCTTCTGAAAGCAATTTGCTGTATTTTATGTTCTGTCTTTATTCTGTGTGTTTAAGTACTTTCACTAGAATAATATGCATTGGCTGTCCTCATGGAAGAAATTACTCTTTTTTCCCCATCACTTCAAAAACAATGTAGTACTGAGCTGGCCCAGCACAGTCCTCCTTGCCAGCCCTTTGTTTCTTCATTCTCTTCACAGATCTCTGGAGGCAAGGATTAGAGACAGGGCATTGTTTGTGTTTTTGTCTTTTGGCAGCAAAAAAGAGTTTAAAAATGCTCCAGTAAGGGTATTTGCCATGCCCAGAAATAAAATAACTACTAGACAAAAGTGCTACCTACCCACCTGAGATCTGCTTAAGTTTCCAGTGGCAACTAAATCTTGGCTTTTGACTCTTCAGTCCTTCCTACTCATAAATTGCTTGTTTGAATGTAAGCATTCTAAATGCATTCTAATATTTTTGAGGGCAAAATTTATGTTAGTAAATACCACTTATAGGAGCTTGAATATGTGGTTACACAGGCTAAACACTTCGCAAACATTATCTAATTTAACCCTTATGGAAATCAGGTACTTTAGGTGCTAGATTAAGGGAACTGCAGCAAAGAGATTTACTTAGTAATTTGTCTAAGGATATTCAGCTGGTAGATGGCATGCTGGGAATGAACGCCGAAGTCTAGGCGACAGCAAAGCTGATGGTCTTGATCACTCCATTAGCAGCCCCGCAAGGTTAACAGACCGGAGCACCGCTTACAGGTGATGGTGCAGCTCTAGCTCGGAGACGGAAGGTGCGGGTCCCAGACCATGACCGCCTTGCATTAATTCTTTGCTTCTTTATTTATTAGCTATTATTTAATTGCTCTGGGTCTCAATTTCTTCCTCTTTAAAAGGAGGATAATATATTGCCTTCTTATGGGATTATTATAGGGATTAAATGAGTTAATACATATGAAGTACTTAGAACACCAATTGACACGTGCTAAATGCTCACTGAAGGTTACTTATTCTTATAAAAACGTATGAAGCTTTTCCATCAGAATGTCAAGTTTTGAATTTCCTGTTCAGCTAAATCAATAATCTTACATTCACTTGCTAATGACTTTTAGATTAAGGCTGAGATTTCTACGTGATGCCAAAGGACACAAAAAAGTCAATTTGGAAACAAGAAGCCAAATTGCTAATTCAATGAAAATATTAGACTCGTTATTTGACGTCCTGAGGAATAAAAGCAGCCACTCTTTGTAACAGACTTTAAAAAGACTTTCAATTGGTTGCACAATTATGTCAAAGACAAATTTCCATTTATTAAGGAAAAGAAGGGACATTGGTGGGGAAGTGAAGACTTGGCCAGCATGGCTCCATACCATGTCCTCCAAGTCTTGGAGCAAAACGTGGGCAAAATGACATGAGTCCAGGACAGTCTTTTCCCAGGAGTGCCCAAGGGTATGTGAGCATCTCAGGCAAACCATTGCTTATGCCCTAATGTGGCTTTCTCTGTTGTAATTAGTGAACCAAAGTTCCTTAACTCTTGCCTGTGTAGGTCTCAGGATACTTGTGTGCTGAGCCACCTCGTGAGTGGTTCTAATGTATAGAATAGAGACGCAGTGCCAATTGGAGCTTTCGTCTTTTTTTAGAATGTTCCACATAATTACAAATGTTTCACATTATTAAGTGTATATACTTTCAAAAGGTTGTGACAGTTTTAACAACAAATTTTCTTAATATTTTAGAATATTGGGAAAATATAGAAAAGCATAAAGAATAAAATAAAAATCATATGCAACCCCACCATAATATGTCGGTACATTTGTCTTCAGTAAAGTGTTGTTTTAAAGCGTTTGTGTGGTTTGGTGACGTCTGCCGATGTAGGATGAAATGACGGTTTGATATTTCAAGTCAACCCCAAGAATGGCATTATCTGGTACTTGATACAGCTTATTTTATCCTAGTTCTAAAATCTATTTTAGTTTGAGCTGAACTAAAACTGAAATTTATTAACCTGAAAGAATGCCTCTGAGAGTTGTAAGTTAGAACAGGGCTGTATTGTCAGACGATTTAAATAGTGATAATGTGATGAGGAATTTGAGCAGTGCATACAGATCATGGCTGCGCTACTTTTCGTCAGGCAGCTTTCTGCTTGAGGCGGGGCTTCCAGAGCTGGTGACTTTTGAGGACCGACAACCTTGTGAAAAAACAAGGGCACGGAGCTTGAAGGTGGATCTAGGAGTTTTGGTTCCCCTGGGCACAGTCTCACAGCGCTTGGGGAAATGGTAAACCACCCCTGTAGTGGAAATATATTTTAAATTTTACGTAAAATAGAGGATGTGCTTCCCACTAATGCAGGGGTGTCCAATCTTTTGGTGTCTCTGGACCACACTGGAAGAAGAAGAGTTGTCTTTGCCCACACATTAAATACATCGTGGCAGGTAATCACAAAAAATTCTAATGTTTTCAGTAAATGTACGATTTTGTCTTGGGCCGCATTCACGGCCATCCCAGGCTGCACGCAGCCCGCGGGCTGCAGGGAGGACACCCCTGCACTAATGGGTGGAAATGTCGGACTGGGCTGCCCAAGGAGAAATAGCAGTGAAGTCATAGCCGTCGTCTGGAGCCACACCTGCCCTGAGGCCTGATCGACTCTCAACGCACTCTTCTCTTGGGCTCAATAGATAAGCACATTTGAGCTTAAAGTTAGATTTCTGAAAACGAATTCACTTCATATCTTTTCCCACTAAAACCAAAATTCTCCTGGGACTCCTTAGAGAAGCTTAACAACTCAATTAGAACAAGGCGAGGTGGCACCAAACGACCCCTTGGGGTCAGTCTGTGACGAAGCTAACATGCCAGTTGGCAGGGATGCTGTGTGCCTGCCTCCCCAGAGCAAGCCCGAGCCTTTATTTGCCACAATCATAACAGACCAGCCTGTCCATTATGTTTCCAGGCTGTCCCGGGAGTTCAGGGCCGACTTGTTCTTTGCAGCACGCTTCATGGCTGTGGCTTGGGATGAATGAGATATTCTCGCATAGGCAAATCAATTACAGTGTCAAGTTAATGGCCTGTACCTGAGGAGAATGAGCAGGACAGTCAGGGCAACAGGTGTGGGCTATCATTGCATTCGATGGGTTATGCTTCCTTACACAGTGCCTGGAGATTGGAACATAAATTTCTGAATACTAGGCATGATAAAAGATAACTTATAGCTTTTTGTTTGTTGAAGGAGAAGAGAATTAGACCATGAACACATTTTTTTTCTATAAGTGCCTCTAAGTCTTCCAGTCATGCTGACACCTGGAAAGAAGGATGGGAGGAAGGTAGAGAGAGAGACAGTCAGCAAAGGGAACACGGTCCTCCGTCTTGGTTGACTACTCAGCTTGGGCATCCTTAGCCTGCTTTTCCAGTCAGCGGATGAACTGCCGAGTCCTAGAAACTACTGGTAACAAGTTCAAAGGAAAGAATATTAGCTCGGCGAGGCACCTGAGGTAACTCCTGGTTTACCACCCAGTTGACAAACAAAGGGGCAGGTGACGTCAGGAGCAATTAGTGACTGGTTGAAGGACCGGACCTACCGACCTCTGGACCTCTGGGCCCTCCGCTGTGTCCTCTCATCTTTCTGGGATCCCCTGCAGGAACGGATTTACCTTCCAGTTCAGTTACGGTAGTCTCTAGCTGGGAGACTTTTGTTTGGGACTTTCTTACATCTCCCACCTTGTAATTGAAGTTCTCCCTGTATTCGTCCATGCCTCTCCCACGTCCTGTAAGCATCTTTACAACCATTACTTCAAACTCTTTAGCAGATAAATCTACCTACCTTTGTTTTATTATTTTATTTTTTTCCTGAGGTTTTTATGTCATTTTTTCATTTGGAACATATTTTGTTTGAGCCTCTGTGCTTAAGATGAACAGTCACCTTTCCCAGTCTTGAGGATTGGGTTAGGAGGCGAACCTTATTTTCAGCCCTGCCCTAGCTCTTGGTTGTCTCTCAAACCTCGGTGATGGCCCAAGCAGCCTATTATATTTGGCATAGCCCACAGTGGTCCAGGGTGGGCCAGGACCTGAGCGTGTCCCCAAAGGGGAGGATCTCAGTCAGCACCTAGATTCATGCTGGCTGGAAGCTAGACTCTCAGGCCGCGGCTTTTAAAGCATGAAAATATACAGTCCCGTGGGACTGCAAGCGTAAGCCCTGCTGGCTACCCCAGCCAGGCCATCTGGAGATGTCCCCTGGGCGGCAGTCTCAAAAATGGGGCCTCCGGTTGAATGCATAAGCTCCTCTCTGGGAGGTACCAGCGGCTGTCGTGAGGCTGAGGGAGAGTGTGAAGGTGGCTGCGTGGGCCCCTGGGTGTGTGCCTCATGGGCAGCCTCCCCTCAGGCCGGACCTCCTGTACAAGAAAATAGGTCGCATTCACAGAAGGACCGGGGGCCTGTTTCAGTCCGCTCTCTGTTCAGTGCCTGGTGGGGGTTTTGCCAAGAGCTGTGTCTCTGACTGTCGTAATCCCTCAGAACCCCCAAAACACAAGCTCCCCTGGCCTCCAGAACCAGGTGACAAAAGAACATCCCCTGGGCAGCAACAGCCAAAATCCAGGCACCAAACATGAAACCTGGGCAGCAGGTAGCTGTGGAAGCTCCTCTGGGAGATGCCGGAGGCCGGCTGGGTGCATGGCGGCCAGTGGAGGCGGAGTCTGCTGGTTGGAATAGGCAGAGGGGAGCCTGTGGATGGCGCCTGCTGGGAAGAAGGAGAAAGAAGGAGAAAGAAAGAGAAAGAAGGAGAAGGCACTTGCCAGCTGGACCAAGGCAAAGGGGAACCCTGTGAATGGCACTGGCAGAAAAAGAGAGAAAAGAAAGAAGAGGAAGATGGCGCAGCCCCTACCCCGCGCCCCGCTGTCCTCCCAACCCAAGCCAGCAGACCTCTAGATGTGTGCTCAGTGAGATGCCCGCCCCCCGCCGAAGCTTTCACGTCAGCAGAGGAGCCTCTTTCACGGGAAGTCTGGGCGCCACATGGGTCTCAGGGGTATGAGCACCATTGGTTTTGAAAGCTAGATGTGTTGGGGCCCATCTTTAAGGTGCAGCTCTTAGAAGTTGCGCCGCCAGATGGGGGCTTTAACCCTCCGCTCCTCAGGGAGCAGCTCGAGGCTTTGAGCTCTCCCCTGACTGTGGGCCACCACGTGGGGTGGGGTTTGCAGTGGGATTGTGTCTCAGCCCCTCCTGTCTTCTTCCATGTGGGCCTCCCCTCCTTGGCCAGATGCGCAGGGGTGGCTCACACGGCTTCTAGGTTTTGTCCAGGGGAAGCCGTTGCATACGCAGCGGCAGACTCGGCGTGTCTGTGGGAGGAGGTGGGCCCCAGACGCTCCTGTCACCACCTGGAAGGAATGGATTTATAACCAGCGCAAATTGTTTCCTATTCATCTGCACATTCAATTTAAATACCTTGACACTTAAAAGAAATCCACTGTTCAAGAACTTTTTTCACAACACAATCAAGGGAACTGGATTTGAAAGTTCAAAGATTATAAAAGCATTTATAGAGGTATCTTCTTGGGAGACTCATTTTATAATGAGTTAAAGGAATCTAGGATGTTTTGGTGCCTGTTTCTAACATTTGGTGATTTATGGAGATGATTACATTTTATCACTTTTAGAATCATTTTCAACAGGAGAAGACTGGAGTGGAGAGGGAAAGTTTGGTCCTTGTTTTGCTTGCTTTTAATTACTGTTGCCACAGCACCCAGACTTGTATTCGTGATGGGCATTCACACGGACATCTTTGTGGGGAACAGATTTTTGTCTTGCCCTGAAAATTTATTCCACAGAGCAAATAAAAACAATACTGGTTTTCTGAAAGGTTTCTTCAATCAACTCGTTTGTGTTCTATAGAGCAATACTTCACTGTTAGAGATGTCTGCAAACCACTGGGGTCTTGAGGACATATGTTTTGAATGTCAACAAAAAGAGAGAGAACAAAAAGGAAAAAAATAGCTACTAATCTCTTGAGCAGTTTCTTTCAGGGAAAAGTTAACAGCTGGGTAAGTTTTATGGTCCTTAAGTCTGCACGCCCAGGGGCTTGACATCCCCCCTGTTCACCTGAATTTGCATGCCCACAGCTCAACAGAGCTGTGTGACTTTGTCATTCACAGCAAGCATGGAAAAGATTCCTGCCCTCCTGGTGAAATAGTTTTGGTATCTAGATTCAAAAGGTATACAGACAATAGTTTTTGAAAAGCATGCGTATTTAACGTGTTGATTGGGAAACTGAAAGGCAGAGCTGTCTACAAAACACTCAAGTGCAGAATCACGGGAGGCGCGGAGGGTGAGCTCTGCAGCTTCTTGGTGGGCACGTCTCATTCATTTCACTACAGCACGTGGTGTATTTGCCTTCTCTTTGTTAAGAATTTGGTGCCAAACCTGGTGAACAATTATTAGGGCCAGTGACAGGCCACATGTGTGGAATGTGAGGACTTTTGCAGATTTTATAGATTTGGTGCAGTTCCACAGCAAACTATAAAATTATTATTGCAGCCCAGAAGGTTGTAAAAGTTAAAACACAAATATCAGAATTATGGCGCCTAGCAGGACGTGCAGGCGGCAGTTAAGTCAGCATGTACCTCACCATCACTTAACATTCCAGTGGTTCATCGGGGTAAATATTTTTTATCAGCTCTTTGCAATAATGATTCCTTGAAATAGACTGATAATTTTATTTTATGAAAGAGAATGAGATCTGTACTTTTAAGATAAAGAACTTGGCATATTCTGTGAGTTCTGCCTCATCAGTTATATTACTTATTCTTTTATTTTTTTTGTTCCTCATTTTATTTTTGAACTTGGGATCTATATATGTCGATAGCAGTGGGTTAGAAACCAGTTTCTGCCATATGTCTGTATATTTTTGTTCTATACATTTTAAGGCTCTTTTAGTTGGCATATTAAAATTTATAAATGTTGTATCTTTATTAGCTTAACAGTATAACATAATACAATGCTCTTTTAACTTAAATGCTTTAAATACTATGCTGCCTGAAGTAACATCGCCAAATCTGCTTCCCTTTTGTGTAAGTTTGATTAGTTCAAATGTATCTGACCCTTAATTCGTTGCCTTCTATTTCTGCTTTCTCTGTGTGTTTCTAGTAAGCAGCATCTTGTCGCGTTGTACCATTGCTGGATTTTTTTTTTCCAGCAAAGAAAAGGCTTAGTGTTAGGAAGTGGTCCACCGCTGGAGGCCTCGGTGAGCTAATGCTCAAAGACCTGGCCACCTTTTGGCTTCCAGGGGACGGCCTATATACGAGAAAAAGGATTTTGATTTAATTCAACTTAAGATGCTGCAAACACGGATAGAAGAATTCAGGCCTTTACTGCCCAGTGCCAATTTATCTTAAACTATTTAAGACTCATGGTCCTCAACTGTATCTCCTCCAGTGTGGCATTATGGGTAGAGACCTGGGGGCAGTGCTAAGAGATTTAGGAATGGAACCAGCATATTCCTGACCTCCACACAGAGCCTTAGTGGTGATAGAAAGAGACCAGGTCCTTCCTTGTTTTGCTTGCAAGATTATCACACTTCAAGTTCTTGAATGTTCATATTCTTATATTTTTATTCTCACTTCATACATTCACATCTCACATACACTCACGTATTTAGTATTTTCTGGTTCTGTAGCATTTAAAACTTAGCATTTAAGGGTGACAGATGCTTCCTGTGTAGCCTGCTGAGCAATGTTACGTGACTGCAGGCATTCGAACCCCTCAAGATGCCAATTTGGAGAGAAGTTGGGAGTGACTGTGGAGCTTCTGTCTTGGTGAACATCCTGTGCGTCTGGGTTGTCGTCTTTTCAGTAGAGGGGTTGATGCACTAATGTGCCCAGAGTGAGATGAGCACTTAATTTGTTCATCATTTATATCACTGGTAAGCAGAGCTTTATCTCGATCATCTATTCCATGGGCAAAATGTTTTATTTCTGTGTTATCAACCAAACTCTGTACATTTTAGTTTATACAGTAAGAAAATAATATTCCTAGGTCTCAGGGAGGTACCTGTTCATCTCTACCGCTGGAAATAATTTCAGCAACAATATTGAGAACCATTTAATGTGCCAGTCCTAACCACATGCCTAGGATACATTATCAGTAGTTCTTACAGTCTAGGACAGGCGTCATTCCCAGTTGGTGATGAGGAAACCGAGGCTCAGGTCGCTCATGAGCATCAGAGCACAGACTTGGCTTAGTGCTTGGCTCTGAAGTCCTTAGTTGTTCAAAGAGGGCCCCCTTTAAGGCGTGCATGAGGTCAGGGTATGACATGGGTTAGGGAATCTTACTTTTGGCGGAAGGCAGACACTTAGAAAGCCAGAGAGGAGAAGAGGCAAGGACCTCCCATGCTCGCATTTTCCCACGGAGACCATGCTGGGGTCGAGGGGCTTGGCTGACCAGTGGTACGGATTTGCGTTCTCTTGGGGGCCCTCTGCCTTGCTAACAGGGTGAGCCTAAGGGCAATCTTGTAGGTGGGGAGTCATTAGACCCCCTGAGCATGGGGCGCTCTGGCTTCGGTTTCAGCTGTGTATGAGAGTTGCCTGGGAACAGTGAGTGCACCCGGGGATCCTGGGGCCTGTGGGATGTCACTTTGGGGAAGGAGGGACTAGGCCACTGTGGGAAGCGGAACCCCTCCCACAGGGGAGAAGCTGAGAGGAGTCTCAGCCACCACTCGTCTGGGTGAGTCAGGGCGAACACCTGGGGCCACTCTGCGACATCTTGCTTAGTGCCTCACCCTCTTTTTATAATACCACACGTTTTCATGTTGTGCGGCAAGTTTATTTTTAAATATTTCAGGAGGAGAATGTGCATTTTGTGGAAGAAATGACCAACCCGTATCAAGCCCTCCATTTGTAATAACATCCTTGCCAGATTGGAGTTAATAGGCCTCCAAGGAAAGGTTATTTAGAATAGAACCAGACAAAGTGCTAAATAATATACCGTCCAGCATTAATCTGCTGCCCTCAAGGGAGAGAGCTGAATGACTCAATGTGGGTTTTCCATCTTCAGGTTTAATAACCTGATGTCAGGATCAAACCACAGAGCACGTGCTGCCTCTGCAGGCTCCCTGCAGTTGAGGGTCCTTTTCCTGTGGTCCCTTTTGCTCCTGTGATACCATCACAAGGAGCTTAAAGGGTACAGATATGAAAGTCTTTCTGACAGTGGCTATATTGTGAAATGAGGGGGAGAAGGACGCTCTAACGAAGTGCAATTGGATTTGGGCCACAGAGCGATGCGTGGTTAGTGCCACAAGCTGAGCTTTGGTTGTTTGTTTTAACTGGGATCGTTACATGGACTTACGATACGTCATTCTGAGCATCAGTGTGGCTCTCTGTGGGGTGAGGAAAAGGAATAGTAAAATGAGTTTTTTAGTTCAACGTCCTAGGTATTTTCAAGATTTACTCTGTGATGAATGTCTTCATGGTCCTTCCCTGTTTTCTGGAAGAGGTTCAATTTCGAGTGCCCTAAGGCATTCAAATTTAACTTGGAAACAGCATCTCTGGTGATTTCCTAGGAGGGAAAAACTTGTACTTAGCTCACGAGGAATTTCTGTGGGTCAGGAAGCTATGTTCTGGGATGGAACTTGGGAGGAAATATGTTATCTTGCAGGTACTGGATATAGAACCAAACTGGTCTTTGCTCTAAATGAACAACTGGTTTCATATCTATCTGTCTATCTGTCTGTCTATCTATCTACCTGTAAGTCTGATGTTCATATGAGTAATTTGGGGCAGAGACAGAGGGAAAGATGGTGGCTAATTTTCCAGCAAGAGGTCCCGGCCAGCCTTACTCTGACAAGTTTAATAATTTATATCTTTTATTCTTTTTATCTGCTCTTTTAAGGAAATACTTGAAAGTATATTTTGAAACATCTGGTAGATTCCTAGACACTGGAATTAGGTAGGGGGACGTTCCGAAGCACATAGACCTCGCCAGGGCACCAGCGTTTGGGAGGAAAGGTTGCTGAACGACCTTCATTCATACCGGAGGGTCCTTGTGACCCTTCCTGAATGCTATGAATGAAAACCCTTTGCCCTTTGTCCTTTATTAGGGAAGTAGGATATAAAAATCAGGCTCATTTTCTATGTGAAAGGAAAGAGTTTTCCAGCTTATTCTGTTTTAGCTGTCTGTAAGGCTCATTCCGATATTTTGATACACACTTAAACACAGACACCTTTCTGGGAGCTTTTATAAATGGCTGCTGAATGAGTGATAGTTCCAGCTGCCCCAGGGTCAACTACAGAGCAAATTTAAAAATTAATCTTCTAGTCTCATCTTCAGTTAGTAAAACTAAATGCTTGTGAAGAAATGCAATTACATTGTGATCTATTTTTGCTTTCTCTAATGATTTACATTGATTATTTTTTAGAACAGTTTTATATTTTATATTTACAGGAACGTTGTCAACTTAGACTACAAAGTTCACATATACTCCTCACTAGTTCCCCTACCAATAACATCATATATTATTACATTAATTATTATGGTACAAATATTATAGTTAATGAGCTAATATTGATGCATTATTATTGACCAAAGTTTATATTTTATTTGAATATACTTAGTTTTCACTGAATGTCATGTTCCAGGATCTGATTCAGATGGTATATTCCATTTAATGGTCATGTCTTCTTAGGCTCCTCCTGGTTGTGACAGTTTCTCAGGCTTTCTTTGCTGTGGATGACCTTAACCTTGACTGTTTTGGGGAGTACCAATCAGGCACCTCTCCTGGAATTTTTCTCTTGTGTTTCTCATGATTGGACTGGAGTTACAGGCTTTGGGGAAGAGAACCACAGTACATGACATCATCGTCATGTCGCATGAAAGGTACAGTGTGTACCATCAACACGACTCATCACTGTTGGTGTTGACCTTGATCATCTGACTAAGGCAGCACTTGTCGGGTAAACTTAGTCTGTTTTCTTCTTTTCCACAGTGTATACTTTGGGAGAAGGTTCTTTGCACAGCTCAAACTTAAGGAGTAAGGGGCTCTGCTCTACCTCTTTGAGGGTAGAGTATCCACGTAAATTATTTGGAATTTTTCTGCAGAGGGAATTTGTCTCATTCTCCATTTAATTATTTACTCAATCATTTATTTGTATTAACATGGATTCATTATTTTATACTTGGGATCATAATCCAATATACATTTTATTTATTTTGTTGCTCAAATTATCCTCGCTATGATCATTGAGCATTCTTACGTTCCCTTTGACATATGCTCATTAGCAATTTTTATTTGAGCATTTCCTTAATCTCTTCTACTGTAAGATGATCATGGATCATGCCCTCACCCTAAAATCAACTACCCCTCCAAGGAGACCTGACTCGTTTTGTTGGAGAATGTTATCAGAGCTCTGAAGTATAGGTATACTTATGGCTGCCGGGTTATCACTGCTTTTACGCACTCTCAGCTGACCGAGCAAGGGAATATATGTGTGTATACAAAACCATGTGTAATCACACATCTATAAATATTTCTACATGAGATCATATGTGTCTATATTAAGTGAAATATGAGTTCATACTGATGTACCCAACTCTAATCCATTACTATATAATTATTCTAGCCTCTTACCCATGTTTATCTATTAATTACCGCTCCGATAGTGAGAAGCCCCTGGTTCCCACGATCCATGATTTGTTTATTTAATTGTTCCATTGCACGGTATAATTAAAATCGTTGACCTGTACCTCAGTGGGAAACAACATTATTGACTAGAGTGTGGTGCTCATGGGCAGGTCCCTTTGCCTTTGTTCTTGTAAACTCCACTCGTTTCCCAAAATACTCCGGTCAGTGCCATTCCCTGTCCCCATCCTCTTCAGTAAGGTTGTTCCAAACATTTGTCATACACTTAGATTCTTTTATCACAGCCTGCCCTCTTCTAAGGGATTCCCCAGCCACCTACGTTATTTGAAATGTTTGCATACATTAAAGCTTACTCTTTGTTCTGTAAAGTCTTATGGGTTTTGACAAGTGCAAATTATCATGTATCCACCATACAGCGTCATACAGAATAGTTTCCCTGAACTCAGGGATTCTCTGCGATTCACCTATTCAACCCTCCAACCCCCCCGGTAACCATTGATGTTTTTACTGTGGCTTTAGTTTTATTTTTTCCATATCTGAAAAAAAAATCTAAAATATACAACATCATATAACTGAAATCATATAGTATGTAGCCTTTTTCAGACTGGCTTTTTCCACTTAGCAATATACATTTAATGTTCATACATGTCTCTAATGGTATTAATAGCTCATTTCTTTTTATGCTGGAATAACATTTCCGTGTATTGTTATACCTTGTATAGATGTTTGTTTATTAATTCACATATTGAAGGACATCTTTGTTTCTCCCAGGTTTTGGAAATTATGACTAAAGCTGTCTTAACATTTACACACAGATTTTTTTGTGAGGACTGAAGTTTTCAAACCCGTTGGGTAAATACCTAGGCGTGTGATAACTGCATCATGTGGTGTGACTACATTTGACTTTGTAAGAAACTGTCAAAGCTGTCTTTTAAAGTGGCTGTGCCATTTTGCATTTCATCAGCAATGAGTAAGAGTACTTGTTGCTATGCATTCCTGCCAGCAACTGGTATTGTAAGTTTTTCAAAAAACTTTGCCCATTGTGATAGGTAGGTAGTGGTATTTATTGAGATTTTCATTTGCAGTTCTCTAATGGTGAGTTATGTTGGCCATCTTTTCATATTCATATTTGACGTTGTATACTTTTTTGGGGGGATGTGGTGTCCTGATCTTTTTCACATTTTTTAATTGGCATGTTTATTTTCTTATTGTTGAATTTTAAGATGTCTTTGTATATTTTAGATATAAGTCCTTTTCCAAATGTTTCGAAAATATTTTCTCCCAGTTTGTGGCTTGTCTTTAATATTTTTTAAATGTATTTTCATACTCTACTGGGACCTTTGGAGAGGAAAAGAAATTAGTTATAAGAAATTAATAATGTCTCTACATGGGAACGCTCCACGTCTGCTCTCTAGGAATCCTTTCTTCATTAGGTTTTCAAGGGTATTGTTTTTTCTTCCACAGTGTGAGAAAGATATTATGAGAAGCCATCAGTACCCAAGTAAGTAAAGAGAAAGTGCATTTTAGAAAGTTTGACTCTTACAATGACCCTCTGATATAGATAGGACAGGCTTTAGCATTCACATTTTATTATCCACTTTGATAGCAAAGTTTCCAGATGAGGAAGCTGGGGCTCAGTAAAGCTACGTGACTTGCGCAGAGTCACACAGTCAGCAAGAGATGGAGGTTCGACCAAACTCCTAGCTACTCTGTCCTGTCCCCAAATTCTTGTACATGATTCACACAAAAATCATGTCTTGCTAGCCAGAAGACCATTAATGACTTTGTCTGAAGTGCACACACAGTGATGATTGACTTATTTTAATGGTTTATTTGATGTGTGTGAGCCCTAGGTCTCTCAAATAAATTACATAGAAAGTGGGATGAGTTAAGTTCTCCATGAACCTTTAGCTTGCCCTTTGCTTCCTCAGTATTTTGTAGGTACAGTGGATCCTTCATATTCTATAATCTGATTCTTCTAGAAGATCCCTTGTTTTTAAAAAAGGTTTTATTTATTTATTTTTAGAGAGAGGGGAAGGCAGGAAGAAAGAGGGGGAAAGAAACATTGATCAGTTGCCTTTCATATGTGCCTCAACCAGAGATCGAACCTGCAACTCAGGCATGTGCCCAGACCAGGGATAGAACCTGCAACCTTTTGCTTTGTGGAACGATACCCAACAAACTGAATCACACCTCTCAGGGCTAGAAGATCCTTTATTGTGCTCAACTTTCTAGTGGAGATAGTCCTTGGTATTTGCTAATGCTTTCTTTAAGAGTTTTGGAGGAAAATATCTGTTATTGAACCAATTTGGAAATTGAAAGGTCCCGTAGTGCAGGATTTCTGAACCTTGGCATTGTTGAATTTGGTACCAATATTTCATGTTGTGGAGGCTGTCCTATGCACCATAGGATGCTTAGCCACATTCCAGGACTCTGCCCACTAGATGCCAGTAGCATCTTTCCCAGTAGTCACAATAAAAAATGTCTCCAGATATTGCTCCATGTCCCCTGGGGTGGGGAGGGAACCCTTCTATCAAGAACCACTGCACTCGTGTTTAAACTGTTTAATGACTAATGATTTAAGCAGCAGGTCATATTATGTTAATGTTAAGTTAATATGAACTGCATAAGTAAATAGAATTTGTTTCTCTATAATGTCATAACCTTATTTGTATAGTAATTTGATACAGCGAAAGATACTTAAAATTTTATTTCAAAGTTGACAATAAAGTGAAAAGAATAAGGCTAAAGTATGGGAAGGCTACAAAAGATGAAGGAGAGGTCAACTATGGGTTAACTACATTTTTGGATAAATGAAACAACACTTTGATTCAACACAAAGTTCCTCATGGGAACATCATTTTTTCTTTTGTGTTTTCATTGGAGAACCATGGAATTTGATGGTCTTAGAGCCCATATAAGTCATGTAGGTAAGTGCTAGGAGAGAGAAAGGGTGAGGCATTACTGATGGATGCATGTTGCCTTTTAACATGGCCTATTAGCCTGAGTGCTATAATATATATGGCTAATTATAGAAAATCTATAGTTAATTATAGCATTAATTACAGCGTAGACATAATCTAGGACTTACACATAATAACACATGGAAACTGACTTTAAAAATTATCCCTCTGAACTAGGGACATAAGTGATTCTAGGCACAGGGCAAGGAAAATTCATGATGAGTGAGGAACATTTTCGTGGCCCCAGAAAGTCAGGGGGGAAAAGCAGTAGGACATGTCAAAAGAACACAGGAGCCTCCTTTAAGCACTCCCAATGGCCAAAGCTGGAACGACTCAAGCAATAAAAGAAATAATAAATGTGACTGCATTACAATCCCCTAAAATAAAATAAACTCCTGTGAATTCATACCAATATAATAAACAATTGAATGGATAATTAAGGGGTGGAGAAGTGACACCTCTTCCTTACAGAACCCCAAATGGTCGTTATGGGAGGGACGAGGGCAATGGGAAAAGGCCACCAGAATACTAGTTATAACCGCTGCAGGTGAGAATCATGGGCAAATGCTAAAATTAGTACCTGAAATATTAAGGAGCAACAGAATATTTGTTCAACTATCGCCCACAAATATTTATTAATTACTATAGTGAACTGAGCACGTTGTCTATAAATTCCCTGCCTGGGAGGTGGGCTAGGTTTTGTGACTTGCTTGTGTTGAGTGGCATATGGGAAAGGGGAAAATAGTAACTTTATAGGCCAAAGCCCTCGTGGATAGCAACTAACCAAGTGATAAGGTTGGCAGCATCACGTCCGCCCTGATATGATGCAAGGAGAAGGGTGATTCACCTCTGTGGTGTAATCCTCCCAAGTCCATTATGAGAAAACATCAGCAAAGCCTGATTGAGGAACATTCTACAAAACATCTAACTACTGCTCTCCCAAAGAGTCAAGGTTCTGAGTAACAAGGAAAGGGAGAGAAACTGTCACAGACTGGAAGAGACTAAGGAGACATGCTAACGAAATGCAATGTGGCAATTCTGGATGGGACCCCAAGCAGAAGAAGGGCATCATTAGAAGAACTAGTGAAACCCAAAGACAGCTAATAGCATTGTACCAATGTTTATTTCTTTGTTTTGATAAATGTACTGTGATTATATAAAATGCTAACATTAGGGGACTCTTTATGCTATCTGTACAACTTTCTGTAAATCTATTATTTCAAAGTTAAAGTAGAAATTTTAAAATCCATTCTTTCTTCAAATACTTATTGGATGTTTATTATGTGTTTGGAGAGCCTAGGAATCTCACTTTGGTGAACAGAAAACATTGAGCAAAATTGAGCACGTACGTTCCCCATAACCCGGCAATTTCACCCTGTAGATACTGAAACCCTTCCCCGCAACCCCGCCCAAAATCTTATACTTGTTCACAGGAATTCATACAAAAATGTCATAGCCACACTGTTTGTAATAGTAAAATCATACGGGGAAAAAGAAACCCCTCTGTGTTCATTGACAATCTGATGGATAAATTGTTGTATTTTCACACAATAGATTAATACAATGTAAAAGTAGAAACTAATGAGTTATAGCTGTAAATATAAATAAATATGGATCTCAAAGACCAAATATAGATTGCTAAAAATGGACAGAAAAGTAGTTAAAGTTTGATTCAATTAATATAAATGTCTAAACCAAGCTAAATTGAATAATATATTGTATAGAAAATAAAAAAATTAGAAAAATTATTTTCTCTGGATGGGGAGAGGGGCATACAAATTTTTCTAATTATGGGAGGGGTACAAAGGGGTTTATTTTAATGTTATTCTTTAAACTATATGCATACATATTAAATATACTTTAAATATATGAAATATTGAGTAATAATAAAGGAAAAGTTACTTAAATTTATTCTATTATCCTGTTACTTCGTATCTCTTTGATGTCCTCCTCTCCTATTAATCTCCCCTTCACTCACTCTGTTACAGCCACACTGGCTGTCTTGCCCATCAATAAACCCGAAAGCCCGATCCTTTTCAATGGGTTTTGCTTTAGCTCTTCCATCTGAATTCAACTCTGTGCTTATCCTGAACCCCCTACTTAATACTGCATAGTACTCCACCTTTTGTTTTCTTCTCCTCCATGGGAGGTAAGCTTCATAGGGCAAAGCTTTTTGTCTCTTCTTCATTGGTGTATCCCCAATGCCAGACGAGTTCCTGACTCATGTAATAGATTATTAATACATGTTGACTGGATAAATGAATGAGCAAGAGGGATATAGTTTATTGGGAAATATGGTCTTTATGGTCATGTAGACCTGGGTTTACATCCTGTTTCTGCTTCTGAACAGTTATGCGAGTTTGGTAGGTTATTTTCTCTTTGAGCCTAACTTTTCTCTTCTGTAAAATCAAGACATTGTGGAATGATTAAATGAGACTTTATGGAAAGCACTTGCTGCTTACAACAGACACTAAATGACTATAAATTCTTGTCCTTATGATCAAAGTATTGATCTATAGGGCTACAAAAAATGAATCAGACATACACCCTGGCCTTGCTGAGCTTACAGATTGGAAAAAGAATGAAAATAAACTGCATAAATAACAATAATACAAGGTAGAAAATATATACTATAAAAATGTGCTGCCGTGCTTGGGGGAGGGGAATGAAATTAAGGGATGGCATTAAGCAGACTTTAAAAGTAAATTATATTTATAAGAACAAACTAACCCCAAAGGTAGTAGAAGGAAGGAAATAAGAAAGATCAAAGCAGAGATAAATAAAATAGAGAACAGAAACACAATGGAGAAAAATGAATGGAACCAGAAGTTGATTTTTCAAAAAGATTAACAAAATCAACAAACCTGTAGCTAGCCCAATTAAGAAAAACAGCAAGAAGATTCAAATTACTATAATCTAAAATGAAAGTGGGGACATTAGTATCTATTCAACAGGATAAAGAGGATTATAGAAGAGCATTATAAACAATTATATACCAACAAATTGATAATTTAGATAAAACTAACAAACTCCTAGATGCTCAAACCCTATAAATATGAATCACAAAGAAAGAGAAAAATTGAATAGACCTAAAATTATTAAGGACTTTGAGTCAATAATCCAAAACCTCTTGACAAAGAAAAGTCATGGATCTTATGGCTTCTTTGATGAATTCTACAAAATACTTAAGGGAGAACTAAAACTAATCTTTTTCAAACTCCTCCAAAAAATTGAAGAGGGAAGAACACTTTCAAACTCTTCTGTGAGACCAGCATTACCCATTACTAGAGTCAGAGAAAGACACTACAATAAAACTACAGACCAATATTCCTGAGGGATATTGATGCACACGAGTCCTTAACAAAAGACTAGCAAACTGAATTCAGAAGCATATTAAAAGTATTATATATGTATATGATGACCAAGTGTGATTTATTTTTGGAATGCAAGGATAGTTCAACACACAAAATTGGTCACTGTAATAACCACATTAACAGGATGAAGGGGAAAATCACGATTATTTCAACTGATGTGGAAAAACTATTTGGCAAAAGTTAACACTTCTTCATGATAAAGACAGTTAAGAAGCCTGGAGTGGAAGAAAAATGGGTCGATATAATAAAAGCCATATATAAAAAACCCACGACTAACATTATGGTCAAATGTGAAAGACTGAAAACTTTTCTTCTAAGATCCAGAATAAGAGAAGGATGCCCATATTTGGCTCTACTATTCAACATTTATTTTAAGCCTGAGTCAGAGTGATGAGGCAAGAAAAAGAAACAAAAGCCATCCAGTTGAAAAAGAGAAGTAAAAATCTCTGTTTGCAGATGATATAGATGACCTTAGATAAAGAAAAACCTAACAATTGGACAAAACACTGCTGAATTAATAAACACATTCAGCAAAGTAATAAGATACAACATAAACATGGAAAAATCAGTTGTATTTCTCTACACTAACAATGAATAATTTGAAAAGTAAACCAAGAAAATAATTCTATTTATGATAGCATTAAAAAGAACAAAATACTTAGGAATTAATTTAATCAAAGTGGGACTTGTACACTGAAAACTATAAAATGTTGTTGAAAGAATTTAAAGAAGACACAAATCAAATGGAAAGACATCTTGTGTTCGCCTATTGGAAGACTTAGTATTGTTAATATGTCAGTGTTACCCATAATGATCTACAAATTCAATACCATCTCTATCAAAATCCCAGTGAAATTTTGCAGAAATAGGAAAATCTGATAAGAAATTAATATCTAGAATATAGGGAGGGCCCCCAAACCTTAACAATAACAATAACAAAAAACAAACGACCCATTTAAAAATAGACGAAAGATTGAATAGACACTCGTCCGAAGAAGATGGGCAAATAGCAATAAATACAAGAAAAGATGCTCCAGAGCACTGATTGTGCGGGAAATGAAAATCAAAACCACAATGAGATTCAACCTCACACCCTTTAAAATGCCCAGTGCCCCCAAATAACTGTTGGTGAGAATATGGAGAAACTGGAGTACTTGTGCTCTGTCGGTGGGGAGGTAAAATGGTGCAGCTGCTGTGGAAAACGGCATGGAGGTTCTCCAAAAAATAGACACTAGAATGACTATCACCCTGTAATTTTGCTTCTGGATATATCGACAGGCGGTAGGCGAAGAGACATTTGTATCCCCACGTCCACCGCGGCGTGGTTCTCAATAGCTAAAATGGGGAAGCAGCCGCGTGTCTACAGGTGGCGGAATGGATAAACAAAATGTGACATGTGCATGCAATGACAGAACATTCAACCTTTTAAAAAAGGAAGTGAAATTTTGATACATACTACAGCATGGGTGAAGCTCGAAGACGCTCTAGGTGAAGGAAGCCAGTTACAAGAGGACAAAATTAAGGACAGGAGGCGATTGTGGGTAATAATATTCTTAAGCCAGCGGATTGGTGGTGTATGGTGTTGAGTTGTTGGAGTAGGTATCCTACAGTGAAGTGTGCTGGGAAGATAAATAGACCTAAGGGGAGAGTGAGATGTTCAACTTAGTATCTTGGGGCTATTGTATTAATTGTTACATGGCAAGGTCCAAGGCATGCCATGAAAGCGGGCCTTACGGTGTGGCCGAGGAAAGCATTTCCAGTGAAGAGGCGAAGGACTTGAGAGTTCACTGCTGGGGGGTGGGGCGGATTTCCGTATGGCAGCTGAAGTCACAGAGACTGGCAACAAGAGCTGGGGCAAGGGAAAAACAGAACAAGGTGCTAAATTTCTTGGTAGATGAAGGAAAGAACATGGGAAGTCTGAAGATGGTGACAGGTGATAGAGCAGATAGAGCCTTTCTCAAAGGAGCTGCGGCTTCGGAAGGAGAAAGGAGGAGAAACAGCTTAGGTGAATTAGTGGGAGCAAGGAGGGTCGCTATCTCACCTGTAGGTTGTTAGGTATTTGGTGTGTGGGAGGAAAACACCTGTTTCCACTGAGGGGGAAGCTGAGGAAGTAGTCTTCACCGATGGCAAAGAGGATTTAGGGAGGTGATAGAGAATAGTATGGGGACGAGTTAAAAAACTTAATAGTTTTGAAAATCCAACCATTTGAAAGTATACAGACTAACGCATAGAGATACACAAAACTGTTGAGTGAGTCTGGTTGCACTACCTCCCCAGTACCCATCTCCAGTCTTTTTTAAACTCAGAACTCTCACCCTTCTGAGCTTTGATCGGGCAGCTGGCTGCCCCTGGGGAGACTACACGTCTCAGCTGCCCTTAAAACAACAGCGTTGCCTTGTTTCTAAGCTCCAGCAAGGTAATGCCCTTAAAAGGAGATGTTTTGTGCCCACATTCTCTCGTTTCCTCGTCCCACAGGATGGAACGTGGATGCTGGGAGACAGTTTTGACTGAGAATTCCCGAAGGGACGTTGGAGCCCCTGGATGACGTCATAGAGCAGACACATTTGCCCACCTTCAGAAAGTGATGTGCAGGAGAAGTAAGTTCTCACTTATCTGGGTCCTAGATACTACACCCTGGGTCCAGGCTCTGGTCCTGAACTTACACCCTTTACATGCCAGTCTTATCATGCTGCTTTCATAGGATCACCTAAATCGCCTAAATTTAGGAACCTGAAGTGTTCCTGGCCACAGTTAAGATACATTTTCAAGATGTGGACAAGGCTGTATAATTAAGTTCAGTTTTTTGTTTTTTTTTTTTTGTGAAGTTGTTACTACGGGAGGGATTAGTCAACAACAAAGTTTAGTAATGAATCCACACTTGGACTAAAAAAAAAAAGAAAAAAAAAAAGACTAACAAGTACCACTTCATTCTCTTTTCTTTTTTGAGCCACATGCCAGGTACCATTTGGGCCTGGTCACCTTCTGCATTTGTTTGAGAGAAGGGCATTCCAGCATTTCCCTGATTTAGAGGTGAATCCTGCAGTTTTCATTCTGCTGCGAGCTCATGGAGTGAATGGGCCTTCAAACATCACTCTTTCCTCCTGGTGGCAGGAGCTTGGATTCCCTTCACTCACTGCAGGCTGAACAGGTCACCCTGCCCATCCTTCAGCCACTTACATGAGTCACAGGTCAAATGTTTGGTTTCACTGTGGCAGTTTAGCAGTCTCTTTTTATTGAGTTGTGTGAACAATGTGGACTTAGGACTGTAGAAAACAATAGTGCAAAGTGTCTCAGTTCTTTAATGGACTGACATTAGTCATATTTCTGGCTTTTAAAATGCTGTTGTGGGCGAAACAGTTTCCTTTGTTTCAAATACAACAAATTTTCTGCAATTCAATTAGCAACACCTCTTCCGCAATTCCCATTTTTATAAATGTGTCCATTTGCTTTGTTGCTTTGAGAAGTGACATTATCTTTGTCTAGCAACGTCTGTGGTTCTTAGCAACAACGTTAATTATATAGCTTTGCTAACAAGTTAATGGTTAGTGCATTCTATGAGCATTTTTTTCTCTCCCTGCTGTGCAATGTTTTTCCTTAACCTTTTTTTGTACAGGAGGGGTTCGAGTTTTGGTGCAGCTGTCTGCATGCACATTTAGGGGAGCAGTGAGCAGTGCTTTGGGCACGCCAAACCTGAGTTTCACCTTATAAGGATTCTCCTTCTGTGCCATGGGCGCATCGAAAAGCCCGGGATGGATCTGAGAGGATGTGGAGTGTCTGCCAAGGGGAGAGAGCAATTCTGCCATTTTCACAGATTTGTCCAGTGCAGGTGCCACCCCCTCTGCCTGGAATTCTCTCCCTCCTCTCCAGCTGTAGTACTCTTTTAAAAATGTTTTTTCCCTCTGTTTCTTTTGTAAAACACAGCTTATGGCGATGTAATTTACATACCATACAATTTATCCATTTGAAGTGTATGCCTCAACAGATTTTAATGCTTTTACAACTATGTGCAACCACCGCCCTAATCTATTCTAGAACATGTTAATTACCTCATGAAGAAACCTCGTGTCCTGTAGCTACCACCCCTTCACTGCCCCATCCCCTTGACCCCAGAGCTGAGCATTCGCAGGCCTACTTTCTGTCTGTACAGAGTCTCTATTCTGGATTTCTATGCAGAAGGAATCGCATACTCTGTGGTGTTTTGTGGTTGGCCTCTTTAGCTCAGCACGGTGTTCTCCAGGTTTCACCATCTTGTAACATGTCGCAGTACATCATTCTTTTATTTTTTTTAGTGACTGAGTAAGTTTCCATGATGCAGATAAGGCCCTATTTTGTTTGCCCGTCACCCGTCGATGAACATGTGGTCATCGCCACCGCTCGGTCACGGTGAACAAGGCTGCTATGAGCGTGGCGGTGTGGGTATCTGTTGGGGATTTCTGCTGTCAGTTCTTTTGGATTGTGGATAATTAGGACATTTTTATTCTAAAATTTTTAGTAGCCACACTTAAAAAGTCAAAACTGAAGCAGATAGAATTTTATAATATATGAAAAATATTAACATTTCACATGTCACCAGTTAAAAATTTAAAGATATGTGCATTCTTTTTTGTCATACTATGTCTTCGAATTATAGGGCGTGTTTTGTACTTCTAGCGCGTGTCAGTTGAGACTGGCGCATTTCGGGCAGTCCGTGTCTGTAAGAGGCTGGTGGCTGCTGTATTGGACGGCACAAGTCTAATCACTGAGGTGCCTGGGATACAGGGAGAACTGGCTGTATCATGACAACTGCTTCTGAACTCCAGATTGTTCTTTCTCTCACGTTCCTTGAGAAATGCACACACACACATACACACTCTTGACAAAACCTGCAAAGTCCAGATCTATCTGACTTGATTCTGTAAGAAGGACTATGTGACCTGGTGCTCAATGTTATGAACTAAGTTCAACTTGGTTTTCTCCTAAGAAACTTCTGAATCTGAAATACAAAATGTGACCCAGTGAAATATGCCTTTGCATGCGTATGGTCAGTCACTTTGAAAATCATGACAGTGCATGATTGACACCTTGCTATTGTAACTTTTGTTAGCTCTAATGACTGTTTTATTCATAGCTGGTGATAATGCTTTTTGTAGGATGGGCCCTTCCATATGGGTTGGGGGTTGATGTGAGAGGGTTAACAAGACAATTCCAGCACATGTTTTTATGTGGCATGTTGTGCATTTTGAATAAATGCCTGAAACCATATGACATTATGGATATAGAAGAAGAAAAAAGAGTTTCTTCTATGACAACTATCGCAATGTTATAGTTATTCATATAATATTGTTCTTTTTCATTTGAATTATTTATTCAAACACATAGTTAAGGGAGGCTGTGTCCATAATCGATGCTTTGATCTATGCTCGTTCTGTGTCTATATCTTGAAATGCGTCTTGTGTTAAGTGAAGTCTTTTAGGAACAACCTTCTAGAACAACTGATGATGCTAAAACTCCTGGCTTTGCTAGAAACCAAGGTGCTAGTGCACAGCCTTGTCCGTCCCTGCTTAGAGGTGGAGATACGGGGTCACACTGAGGGTTTTTAGTACAGCAGGGAAAATGCCGCAGAGATAAAGGCACTTTTACCTTCTTTTATGGGCTGTTGGGGCGCAACTGGATTTAAAATTTACTGGGCCAAATTTTGTGAAGTATCCTAATCATGTTAACATCATACAAGCATGTGACCTTGTGCTTCTGACTTGGGGTGGGCAGCTTTGGACACGAGGCCTCCCAGACCACAGTCATGCACCCGTTTCACCGCAGACTGGCTGCGACCCATCACTGCCTTTCTGCTGCCAGGGAAGCCATTTTCCGTGACACCGGGGTGGGGCAGGATGGCTTTGATTCTGAATCACTGCCAAAGCAACTTTTACGTGTTGAGCTGCACGGAAATTTTATATTATGGTTGAAAAACGGCAAACAACAAGGCAATTTAGCAGTGAAAAGAGACATATGAAAATGATAAATTTAGCTGTGTATCTCTCTGACCTAATATGATAACATTTCAGCTTCAGAAGCCTAATTACTTCTCAGGGAAACTCTTTACTTGGCCTACGCAGCTCAGTTAAGGAGAATTAAAACAACCCCTTGGGTATGCCCAAGATAGAGCAACTTTATTAACCGTCATTTATTAATTGCTTCTTAGGTTAAGAACAGTGGTAAAGGAAATTTAAATTTTTTAATAGTCATTAAAATAGAATAGATTTTAACATTCACTCACTAATTCACCTTTTTAAATTGCAGGACCTTTTTGTACATTAGGTAAGTTGTCTGGAGGTTTTAAAACATCTTTAAACAGAAGTTGTTTCTTTTAAGTTTATTTTTCAAAGAAACTTGGCAGACCAGTGGGAAATAAAGTTCATTTACTTGGGGGGATGTACAACTACTGAATGTCAAGTGTTTATTTTGGAAAGATAAAAATGGCATAATGCATGAAGTGCTGTTCAGTTCAATATTTTAAACATGTTGAAACAAATTACTCAAACATACCGTGATTTTCAAAGTTATAATGAAATTATCTCATGTCCATATAACTCTCCTTATATAGTGTTGATATATGGATTATATATATTATAAACTGACATATATGATGTAGTATTTTATGTGTAACCACAAACACTATTTTACAGGAACTGCTTATCCAATCAGAATGCCATGTTTTGTGGAGATTTTATATAAACTCTACCTTTGACTAATATTTATCTTTAAGAAATGATACAGTCCTTTGGACAAACAAAGGCGGACAACCTTTTCTCATTTGTTTTCCACTGAGCTGGGTTAGTTGAAAACATTTAGTTTTTTAAAGCAACATAGATATTTTAGCATGAATTTTATTTTGACTTAGACCAAGTTTAGGTTTTATCTGTTCTTTACTTTGAGGTTGGGATTAAGCCTAAGGAATAGCCTTGGCTACTTGGAGAAGCTGTCAGAGGCAAATGTGTCAGCAAGAATAAAAAAAAGAACAACAGAGAGTATTTGGGGAGGGTGCTTAATCAGCTGAGCATTGCAATCGAGGGAGCATTCGAATAGTGTAACTGTGGTAGACAGGGGCCTGGATTGCACCTGGTAATGCCTGACGATGAGTCGACACCCACAGTTGGAAAAAAAAAGAGGGAGAGAGAGAGAGAAAGAAAGAAAGAACCAAAAGAACCAAGTTCATTAGAGAATTATGCATAATATCTGCTACACCTGCCTGGCGGGAACATGCTAACGTTTCAGTCTCTGCAGTTATAGGTAAATATCATAAGGGCATGTGGTCCCTGCCTCTTTCCTTAATGGAATGCAGCTGGTCTGCCCACTCACGCCTTTGCAGTGACCTTGTAAGAGCCTTGGCTTTGTCTCTGGCATCTCCCCCAGATTGCCCTCCCACTTGCCTTCATGGTCCAACGTTTCCCTTCCCTGGATTGTCTATCACCTGGATACCAGTGTAGAGTTAAGAATACAGATTTAGGTCATAGCTCCCACTTGGGCAAGTTCCTTAGCCTCTCTCTACCTCAGTGCCTTCATCTTTGAAAGAGTTTCATTTATTAAAACTCCAAGCCTCGATAGGAAAGTCTAGAGATCATGGGTCTTTTTACTTGCAAGGGATGGGGAAGAGAGGAAAAAAATGGAGAATTTAAAGGTAATAGGATAAAGTTAGAGGACATATTTAGATGACAATTATGTTTTATTTGAAATAATTTATTTTATTCATTGATTTTTACAAGCTTTTAATATTTAGCATCAGCTACTTACCAGGCACTCCGTTGGGCTCTGGATATACAAAACTACGCAGGGCTCCTACTTTTATACAAAAAATCCGGGGCTTCTATTTTCATGGGGGTGGGGAGGCGAGGGACATATGAACAACTAGCTATAAACAAAAATGTTATGAGTTACATATCAGGCAAGGAAGAGGTAGCCAGAGTAGCATGGAGGTCTTTCTGCCTGCGACACAGCTAGCTGTCAGGAGGAGATATTTGAAAGTTGGGTAAGTGTCCGTTCGGTGGGCCAGTGGAAGGGACGTCTGGGCAGGGGCATTGGCATGTGCAGAAAAGAAGAGGTTAGAGAGCACCTGGGCTCTCTGGGCATCAGCAAGTGTTTTGTTTGTAAGGCAGCGGGCGGAGGTCCTTTGGGGTTGGTTCACCGGTGGACGTGTAGACAAGGGCCGTGGGAGTCAGGCTGGAGTATTCAGATTTTACCCTGCAAGCACCAGCGATGATGCCGATGATGTGACGAGGTCATAGAAACTGACAAAGAACACAGTTTTGGAAAGTTACCTTTGTTGAAAAGCAAAGCAAAGAAGGGAGAGACTAAAGTATCTATAAAAATTTTCTGATAATAACTGTGTGGGATTTTTTCAAGAGCAGTGTGAGTGGAGCAGAGAAGGCAATTGGCAAATCCTTGTGGGTTCAGCAGTGAGTTGGGAGGGAGGTGTCGAAACCGTTACATGTCGACAGAATGGCAAGAAGTCCAGCTATAAAGTTTAGTGAGTGATGTCTAAAGCAAGGTTCCTAAGGGCCAGCATTATGGGCATATTGGACCGTATAATTCTTGTAGGGACTGTCCTGTGCATTGTAGAATGTTTAGCAGCATTCCTGGCCTCTACCCACTAGATGCCAGCAACAAGTTATCCCCTAGTTATGTCTCCAGACATTGCCAAATGTCCTCTTGCAAGGGTGGGGGGGGGTGTTACAAAATCACCCTGTTTGAAAACCACTGATAAATAGGGAGACACAGAGCTGAGAAAGGGTATTTTTCTTTTTTTAGTTTGGAGAGAGATAATTGTCCTTGAGAACTAAGAAGAAGGAATGGTGGAATAGAATGAAAATAAAGGAAAGAGGTGGAGATGGTGTCTGTGGGGGTAGAGGCGAGGGAAGCTTGCATCCGGTGAAAGTCATGGGTCATGCTCTCATTTCGGTGGTTCTCCTTAACCCTCTGTGCACAGTGAACAGATAGTTGCTAACTGTCCCTCTGCATGGCCAGAACTCTCATTTTCAAAGTGTTTCAAGTCTAGCCAAGCCACCTTTGGTTATTGCTATGTCCTGGGCCCTGCAGCTGATCTGTAAACTGCTGCTTTAACTCCTTGGGCAGGGTGACATTTGTACTAGACTGGGAATGGTGGCGGCTGGGAAAGGCTCCTGAGAGTAGGGGGCCCTTCACAGCAGAGCAAAGGGAAGGGGATGCAGAGATCAAGTGGGGAATTGCATTGTACAAAGCAGGGAAAATGCTGAAAGGAGACTTGCCTCTGACAGTATATTGTGTTACACTAGTTTGGGCTGCAATACGCTCTCTAACGGATGAATACCTGTCCATTGCTTCCTAGTACCTTGTGCTGCACCAGCTGCTGGCAGAGCCATCCTAATAACTGTAGGCTGAGAACAGCTCTTAGAATCAAAATATAAAGTCCTCGGTTATCCTTATGGTTAGCAAAATTTTTGCTTATATTTTTGTTTTTGCTTGAAATGATGAGAAAGATGAAGGGCTTCCGTATGCTCTTGAGAAAGGACGGGACAGGGTGGATTAATTTTTCCCATCCAATGTTTATATTCTCTTCCTATATAGAGTAAGCTAAAGTTTTTATTTGGACACTAATCATGCTTAATTCCTATAGCATTTCATTTTGGTTAAGCTGGCTAGATTTATCTCTAATCATTGCTTTGAAGTATCGAGTTTTAAAATAACTCGTTTCCACTGTTAGTGACCTAAAATTGTTTTTTATTTATACTTTATAACATGAAATTATTAATAGAGGGCTTTTAAAAAGGTTTATTTGGCTAGAGAGATGTTTTAATTTTTCCCTTTAGTGTTTAAATGATGATTATGTATCTACAGTAACTGAAGTTCCCACTGAGTACTGGCTCAGTGTGGTGACAATAGCCTCATTGTTCTAAGGGTTAATAAAACATTAAATAACTTGCCTCTAGGAAATACCAATTTAACAGATAATCACTTATTTACTTTTCTGCTGGACATGTAAGTTTCTGTGCCACAGAATGAAAACAGATGAGCAAATTGGGCCCTGGGCTACAGAACTCGTGCAGGCTAAAAGCGGCCTCAGTGAAACCTGGAAGTTGCAAGTGGAGAGCAGGGGTCCTTCAGCCAACTGGGAGCTGGTGACAAGGACATCTGCCATGGAACCATGGAAAACTCAGCAAATAGCAAGAGTTGAGGGGAAAAAATTTTTATGTAGGGAAAAATCTAACCAGCCAAATAATCAACATGTAAAATGTCTATTGAGAGAGATTTCCATAGTAGGAGACCAGTGCAAAAAGTACTTTTTTGGGGGATACAATTTTATTTAAGCAGAAAGGTCACTCATGATTTTTCCAACCCTCCTTATCTCTTTTAAGCACTGCACTGTGAATCAAAGTGGTATAAACAGAAAAGCCAGAATCCTGTAGATTTCTATCCCTACCAATGCTCTTTGACTAAATAAAAAATCACTCAATTTTTTTTATTCCAGCCTGCTTTCTAAGTCATACTTCCCTCCCTAATTTCTTTACTAATCTTTTACTTCATCGATATTTACCAGCTTTTCTGAATTTAGGTTTCTACATTTGTGTTTCTACGTATTTATCTGAATTTCCTTCAGATCCTAATTTTCTTCAGTTCTTGAATAAAATATATGAAGTATAATTTTTCTGGTTTTTTTCCCCAAGGGCTAACATGTCCCTAAGCAGAAATGAGGTGGTTCTCAGTGACCATTCCTTTCTAACTTGGCATTTGTGACCAGAAATGGTCGCGTGGAATTAGCTCCCAGGCCCTGGTGCTCATCCCTCCCCCTCCCTCCTTCCCTCCTTCCCACCCTCTTTCCTCTCACACACATTTATTGAGCTCTTACTGCGCACTAGATTCTGAGTGTCCGGTGCTGACGAAGGGAGATCCGACCCCATCTTTGTGGAACTTGAAACTTTCTATTTAGAGGGGAACACAAATGTCAGCAGGGCCCCGTAATACATGGCCAGGGTTTTACTTAAAGTTCTTTGGTTTCCAACATTTGAAAATAGCACTAAAGGGAAGGGGACTGTATTGGAAAGACTGGTGGTAGTGGTGGGAGTGAGGCTCAGAGTCAACTGGGGGCTGGAACACTAGCCTTGGAAATACAGAGAAGAAAAGCACCTCATGCGGCAGGAAGGCTTGCACCTGTCTCTGAGCAGGAAGAGTCAGGCCAGCGCCCTGTTGCTACGATTAATATTGACATCCTGTGACAGGGTCCTCGTATCACTGAATTGGGAATCAAAGCCGTGAGGGAGGGGACTTGCCCTCCTCATTATGGTCACACACCGCCGGCCCGCCGGAGCCGGAAGAGAGACCAGTTTTGATTCCAGTGCGAGGCAGACTTCTGGATTTACCTTCTGAGAAGCCAACCCAATAAATGAGGGGACGAAAATCAGGGCTCTGTTAGGGAGGACAGCAGGGACTACCCTCTGCCACCCCAAGCAAAAGCAATAAAGAGACAAATATTTTCTATGAGGATGTGAATTTGTAAGAGAAATAAGCCCATATATGATGGCGATCTCAAATTATATCTTTATTTCAACTATACCTCAGAAAGGATTTCAGAGGCTTGCAACAGAAAATAGAAATAAAATAAAATCGTTGAAATGGTAGAGAGAAAACAACCAAATACTACTTTCGCAGAGTTCTAAGAATTTTGTCTGTCTGTTAATAGCTATGGCAGCAGCTTCTGGAAATTGGCCTAATATAGCAGGTGCTTAATAAATATTTACTGAGCGAATGTGGGCTAGAAAATGGGAAATTTTCTGTTTTTTATATAATTTCCTTCCATTTTGCTTGGCTGCCTGGGAGGGGACCAGGTAAAGTGGACCAAAAGGGAGACCCAGGGTTAGAGACTGACTTCAAGAATCTGGGAGCTAAGGGGCTGGCTTGGGCAGTGCTGATAGTATTGATTTTCAACACGTACTGACGCACTTTAGTGTCTTTGGATCCTGGAGGGAATTTCAGAATGAGGTTCTGAGCAGGGAATGCCCGTGCGTAGCCCTCAACTTGCAAGTGAAACAAACTTCAGCAAGTTATTAGCCTCTCTCTATCTCGTTATTAAAATTGGGATACACTTAGCTCATAATATGATTATCAATGTCAAATGAGATAATGAATTTGAAGGCACTTTGAAGACATCAAGGTAAAAATATTGTTATTCATAAAATCACCCAAAGGAAACATCTTTCTTTGCTTTAGAAGAATAATTTTAAATGTGGACCCCAATCACAAAATTAAGAGCTGCCTGTCTTATAGAAGGAAAAAAGCTTTATATTTTGTTTTAATCAGAATTAGCTCCAGGCAATCTTTCTTTCAAGCAACTCTGCAGGGATAAAATTGAACAAAAGAAATATTTCTCATGAAAAAAGATTGGGTTGAATTAATTAGCACAAATTTGGTGAGTTTGTTGACAGAATGTGGGCTAGTCACAGCAACCCTGATAAATTGACTTACAGCTTAAGTGAAAATATTCAATTTCTTATTAAAATTGTACAGGGCTGGCCAAAAGTAGGCTTACAGTTGTGAGTATGGGAAACACAGAGTTTATTCTTGTATTATGATTTATTAATTATTGTATTTTTTTCCATATGAACAGCTGTAATCCTACTTTTACCTACCCCCTGCATTCCATAGCCCAGTGAACAAATACCATTTCCTGTGACAACATCTTTTCTAAACTTTGTGGTTGTCATAGAGACACAGCACATGGGGCCAAGTCTCAGGGTTAAATGTTATTTGACTGCTTTCCTGGAAGATGAAAGAAGAAAGAAAAAGAAAAGGAAAAGAAACAAAACAATAATAACAACAATTAAACAGGCCACACATTTCTTTTTCTTGAATAAGAGCAAACAGAGAACTGTAATTGTAAGAAGTGATAGAGCGTGTGCAGTTTTAAACCTAAAAGTTCTTTTTTGTTTGTTTGTTTTACAAATTTTTTTGGTACATTTTATTGATTATGCTATTACAGTTGTCTCACTTGTTTCTCTTCTTTCTCCCCTCCACCCTGCACCCCATCCCATCATCCTCACGTCAACATTTTCCTGCCACCACTTCCCCATCCCCACCCCTGCCTACATCCCACTTTTCATCCTTCCCCCATTTGGTTTTGTCTACGGGTCCTTTATGCATGTTTCTTGATGACCTTCCCCTCCTTTTTCCCTGTCATCCCCCTCACTCCTCCCCTCTGGTTACTGTCAGTTTGTTTTTTATTTCAATGTCGCCGGTTCTATTTTGCTCACTTGTTTATTTTTGTTGATTAGGTTCCACTTATAGGTGAGATCATATGGTATCTGTCTTTCACCACCTGGCTTATTTCAGTCAGCATAGTGCTCTCCCTGGTGCACTCTTGGTGGAGATGCAGGCTGGTGCAGCCACTGTGGAAAACAGTTTGGAATTTCCTCAAAAAACTAAAAATGGAAGCCTTTTGAGCTAGCAATTCCACTGCTGGGATTATACCCTAACAATTCTGAAATACCAATTCAAAAGAATTTATGCACCCCAATGTTCATAGCATCACAGTTTACAATAGCCAAGAATTGGAAGCAACCTAAGTGCCCAACAGTAAATGAGTGGATCCAAAAACTAAAGCAGTTCTTACCTGGTTGATCTCTAACAGTTCATTGTCCTAAATCAAGAGAATAGAGTTTCCAGCTTTCTCTCTTTTATCTTGGTGAGGAGAACTATGACCCACATATCAGTTGAATTTTTAAAGTAATTATGGCCGAGACATACCTAATATAATGATTTCCTTTTTAGTGTCCCCATCAAGCAGCATTGGGACATGTCATCTTCTATTCATTTAACCCCAAAACTATTCAAATTATTGAGGCTTCCAATTCCAATGCCCCACTTGTCATGTTTCTTTCACACCTATTACAGTGAAAGCTCTGGCAGCACAATAAACAGTTTTTAATGCTCAGAAACTAACATTGTTTAATAAATCTGTTTAATGCAATGTGTAATTAAATGGTGAAAGAGGAAAACTTCATGGACCTATCCTTCTCACTTCTTTTAAACATCAATTTGCCATGTCTTTGGAGAGTTACTTTCAGTCTTATTCAATTTAATAATTAATATTAAGCCCCTCCAGGACAGACAGGACTTTCAAAGCATTATAGAGGACTTTCAAGACAATATTAATAACTATGTTGGGGACACAGCTCTATATTCCAGTAGCTTTCAGACTAATCAGTAGAAAGAAGTTTTATATTTGAAACAAGGGCTAGACTTGGTATAGACTATAAGCTTATAGGAACTCATAGTAGGGAGTAAATTTAAAGTCCTTGACAATGACCTGTGCCAAACTCATTGACACCTTGCCAGCATTTTGTAAGACTGTGAATAAAGAGCTGTATACAATCAATGATAAATTTTTCCATAGTAGATTGATACTTAAAGGATATTTAAAATAAAATAGCTCTGGGTAGAATTTTTCAGATAGAAAGGTTCTTTGAGATCAAATAGTCTAATGCTTTAATTTGAAGATAACAGCGAAGGCACAGACAAGATTCCTAGCTACCCCAAGGTCACACAGCACACCAGAAGCGCTGAGGCCAAGCTCTTTAGTTTCCCCATTGTGTTCAGAAAGGTGTTCAATTCCTGGTCAGGACACACGCTTGGGTTGCAGGCCAGGTTCCCGGTTGGGGGCATGTGAGAGGCAGCTGAATGATGTTTCTCTACCTCTCTTTCTCTCTCCCTTCCCCTCTCTCTAAAACTAAATAAATAAAATCTTAGAAAAAGAAATATGTTAGTGATATTTCTCTAGAAATAAATGAGAAGGGGCATTGGTGGGGTTCTCTCCTCCCCAAAGTGATAGGAAAACCCCCAGCCTTTGTGGAATTCCACTCTGGCGATACTATGTTAAAGTTTTCCCATCAAATATCACTGTAATATGTAGTTTATTTTTATTTAATCCAAGGAATACTGAAACTATTGAGATATTTTGGGGATTATGGGATATATATTATGGAATACTACAGATAATATAAATAACACTAATGTGTTGATGTCGGGTAGGTGGCACGGCATAGAGATGCCTCCTGTATTCCTTTCTGCTTTTAGGTCACATCACTGGGGTCCCTGAGAATGCTTCAACTCAGTGGAACAAACGTTAACGGAACGTCAACTACATGCAATGCGTGTGACTTAATCAGAGCCTCAGGGTGGTCAAGGACAGCTAAGGGTTGTTCTGGGCTCTTAGTAATCCACATTTACCTTTCTTGGGAGCAATGCATGTATCTTACCATCTTTCTCAATCCAACTGTCTGTTGTATTTGGAAGTAGAAGTGGGTCGATAACCACAAGTGGGGGCAGTGTACCAGATATCTTTGACTCTTTCTCTTCTTCACCTACCTGTTGCAGGTATGATCTGCAAGTACCTTACCTCAGCTGCACTAAGAAAGCCTCTCCCGCATGCCCTGGGCTTCTCTGATGCTAGGTTCCTGTGGGCACCATCCTGGCACCTGCACATCCGCACATTGGGAGTATAAGGGTCTCAACAATGACTAACATCGGAATCACTTGGGGATGATTGAAAAATACAGATTTCTGGATCCCACATGAAGATATTCTGACTTAATTGCTCTGCTTTCTAGCCTGTGTCTGAAGTTAAAAGAAAAACACAATGCTGCGTGTATTTCTGATCACTAACCAAGGTGGAGAATCATTGCATAGTTAGGGCTACCTGACCAACGGTAGATAGAACTGGTAGATAAATACAACTCTGGGTGGAAAAGTCCAAGCACAGTCTACAGAAACAACTTATGGTTACCCCTCAACGTCCCGGCAGGACTGAGTGGTAACTACCCACAGTGCTGATCAGTTAGCTTATGCACCTTTGAAGTGATTTTTCCTCCCTACTTCACTCTTCCAAGACCCTCACGCCTATTCCCAGGGATTAATTCAAAATATAAACTTCTACCCTGGCTGGGTGGTTCAGTTGGTGGAGCACCATCCCATATACCCAGAGTTTGTGGGTTCCATCCCCAGTCAGGGCACATATTTGGGCTGTGGGTTTGGTCCCCAGTCAGGGCACGTTCGGGAGGCAACTGATCTATGTTTCCCACATTGATGATTCTCTCTCTGTCACTGCAAGTATATTTTAGATACCCTAAAATCTATAAGTGTATCTTCAGGTGGGGATTAAAAAATGATAATAAAAATAAGTAAATAAACGTCTTGCACCCAAGCCCTCATCTCAGTCTCTAGTTTTGAGAAGGAACCCAGGGTCACATAGGCAGAAAAGCATAAAGCTTGCATCCGGCCCCCATTTCCTGGCCCCCATGGGAGCCCACGGAGGGAGTAAGTGTTCCTTGTACATGTTAAGTAGATGCGAAAGAGCCCTCCTTACCTCACCTCACAATGCATTTTATAACCTGGGTTTAAACTCGTCCAAGGCAGGTATTCTGTGGCAATAGCTGAATAATGTCATCACCTCTAAATTTATTTTTTGTAATTTTGAGGCTTGGTCCTTTTAGGTAATCTGTAGTGCTCTCTTAAGTGTTTCCTTAATCAATGAGCACTTTCCAGAACCTCTGGGGGCTGTAATAGGAATTGAAGAATACATTCATATTAATTTTCCCAGTTTTAGATGTGCCAGTTCGCACCCCTTCTTTCACACTGTCCTGAAGTCTTTCCTCCTCTTTTTCAGCCTATAATTATTGGCATGACGTCGGGTCTTCTATGCTACAGGCAGAGCAGGGGGCTCCATGTAGACTCACTTGAGTACCGTGGAAAGAGCCCTGCATGTTCCCTTGGGGGTATCATGGTCCCTTCTCCTCACTTATCCTAGGAGATACACAAAGAGTATATATAAAATTATTTACATTTCAATACATTAATGCACTTGTGGTCTTAATTAAAAAACAAGGTTAGAATTTCTAGAGAGGGTGAAGTTGAGGCAGTATTTACAGGAACTAAATACATTATGTGAGAGTTTACAAGAGTTGTGTAGGATTCTGAAGATGCATGAGCTTGGTCTTAAGTGCTTTTTTATGTCAGCTTTACTGAGGCATGATTTACATCTATTAAAATGCACCCATTTTAAAGGTATAGCTCAATGAGTTTTGACAAAGGCGTATACCTGGGCAACCAGCACTGCCATCAATGTATAGGACATTTCCGGTCCTTCCAAAAGCTTCCCATGTTCCTTTGGAATTAATCCCCTTATCCCGAGCCCCAGGCACCCATTGACTTGTTTTATGTCAGTATCAAGTGGTTTTGCCTATTCTAGAATTTAATATATTTGGATTTATACACTAGGACTCTTTTGCGTTTGGCTTCTTTTTCTCTGTGTAAAGTTTTGAGATTCATCCAAGCTAATTTATTTGATTGTTTCTTTTATTGCTGAGTGGCAGATGTACAGCTCACCTGTTGATGTACATTTGGGTTATCTCCAGTTACTAGCTGTTATGAATATATCTGGTCTGATCATTCTTGTACTGGCCTTTGTGTAGAGATGTTTTTATTTTCTTGTGTAAATAACTAATAAATGGAATTGCTGGGTCATATAGTATTTTTTGACTTCACGAGGAGCTATCAAACTGTTTTTCAAAGCACAGTAGTTCTACCATTTTGCTCTGTCAGTTCCTCCACATCCTCACCAAAACTTGATATTTTTAGTCTTTATAATTTCAATTATTCCTGTCAGTGTGAAGCTGAATCTCTTCATTGTTTAAATGTCCATTTCCCTGATGATTAATGATATAGAGAACTTTTTATGTGGTGATTAGGCCTTTGGATGTGCCTTTTTTTGTAGTGTCTGTTCAGGTCTTTTGCCCAAGTTTTATTTATTGTCTTTAAGTAATTTGTACCATTTAAATTGTTGAATTTATTGTCATAAATTGTTCATACTACTCCCTTATTAACTCTTTGAAGTCTATAGCATCAGTGACTATGTCCTGTCTTTTATTCCTGATTTGATAACTTGTGCCCTCTTTTCTCTGTTTTTCCTTGATTGGTCTGACTAATGGTTTACAATTTTATTTATCTTTAAAAAAAACCAGCTTGTGGTTTCATTGATTTTCTTTATTGTTTTGTTTTCTATGTCGTCGTTTTTTTTCTTCATCTTTATTTTCCTTTCTTTTACTCACTGTGGGTTTAAGTTGTTCCTTTTTTTAGTTTTCTTTTTAAAGATGATAGCTTAAATAGTTGATTTTAGACCTTTCTCTTCTACGTATCTAAAAATATACGTATCGTGATAAGCATTGTTTTGGTACACCCCCTAAATTTTGGTATGCTGCGATTTCATTATCATTCGGTAAAAATATTTTCTGGCTTTCTTGTAATTTTTTTCTGCCTAATGAGTTGTTTAGAAATGTGTTGCTTACTTTTCAAATGTTTAGAAAAATTTAAATAATTTTTAAAAATTTTAATTTAATTCCAGTCAGAGAGTTAACTGCATGATACTAATTCTTTTAAATTCATTGACATTTAAGTGCCAGCACATGGTTCATCTTGGTGACTGTACTATGTATAATTGAAAAAAATGTGTATTGTGCTGACAGTTGGTCAAGTTACTTTATAGCATTATGAGTTTTCATTATCTTCACTGGTCTACTTCTATGAAAGGAGAAGTGTCAGAACCTCTATTTGTCCTTTCAATTCTATTAGTTTTAACTTTATGTGTTTTGAAGCTGTATTATTATATACATACTCAGAATTCTTAAATCTTCTTGATGATTGGTCCTTTGTCATGAAATTTCCTTCTTTTTGGCACTGATATTTCTTATTCTAAAATCATTCTACTGTAATAATTCCCATTTTTTATTGCTAGTGTTTATATTGTATATCTATTCATTCTGCCTCATATTTAAAGTGAGTTTTTTGCAGAGATCATATCATAGCATCTTGAATTTTTATCTAATCTGACCATCTCTATTTTCCATTAGAGTGTTTAGCTCATTTACACTTAATGTAATTATCAACAAAGTTGGCTTTGAAGTCTACTATTTGCTATTTGTTTTCTATTTTCTCATCTATTCTTGGTTGCTTTATTTCTCTTTTTGAGTTGTTTTGTATTACATTTTATAGAAACTATTGGCTTTTTAGTTGTAATTCTTATTTTAGTGATTGCTCAAGGGTTTATGTACATCAATATGTATCTCTAACTTTTCATAGCTTACCCTCAAGTAATATTATAAAACTTCACAAATTATGGAAAACCTTTAGGACAGTATACAGGCAGTCCTTGATTTTTATGGTCCTGATATGCATGAATTTCCGTTATCGTGGTTTAGTCAGATAACACAATCCCCTGAACACAGTTCAAATTTCAATTATCGTAGTCCATTAACTCTGAGTAATTATATAAAGTACCATTAGACTTTGATACTAATCTTTAGAACACAGATCAGTACATAATGAACAGATGTGCATTATGATTTTTTCTAGATGTGCACATTGTTTCTTTAAAGTCTGTTGGTGGTAAGTCGCTGGGCATCTGTTATTTCTTTCATACATAAACAGCCAGTGTATAGTTGGGTCGACTCTTCATCTTCCAGTGATAAGCACATACAATTTAAGTTTTAAATTTTAAAGTAATACTGCTGTTGGCTAATGGTTCAGATCACCTTTATTCATTTGGAAACTTGCAAGAAAATGTGATAATTTGCTTTTTACTAACATACATGTAATCTTAATCCACCAAATGGCCCAGCGAATCATTTGAATTTTTGAAGCCTACTATCTTAGATTTTTTCGAGGCTATGGTTGCTACAACTGAAGATTATACAATTTCTTTAGTTGAGTATTGAAGAAATATTACTTCAGCAGTGCAATTGAAAGCATTCAGGCATTGTGGCAGGAAGGAACAATGACTGATAAGCATGTAATGTGGCAGAGAGTTTGACTGAATTGTGAAAATAACATGCAGAATTCAAATAGGATGTAAATGGAGTTATTGGAGCAATAACTGACCATGGAAATGTTGACCACTATCATTTGGGTGAAAGGTAGTGAAAATGGATTTACTAACATAAATGAGGAAAGAGTTTGTTGCAAAAAGAATAAAGATGTGCCTAAAGAAATGATGTCAGCTAAAACTTTACATTAAAGGAAATCTTGAAGGTATTTCACAATATTAAAAGCACAAAAATTGAAATGTTGGACGCTGCTGTAGACTTATAAAAGAGTTTGACAATTTTCCAATGCATTGAAAAGATTTTTGCTTCATGTTGTAAGTTTTACTTTGAGAAGATGGCAAGCACTGTTCAAACTACTCTTGATAAGTTTCCTTTCAAAGAAATGAAAGCTTCAACTTTTAATGTTTCTACTGTTTTAAATTATAGTGGATTAAATGAATATTAGTTTTACTATTTTTTCATTTTTCTATACATTTGTATGAGGTCTGTCCAGAAGGTATCCAGCCATGTAATATGAAAAATAGAGATGTTAATTGAAGAAGATACGAGATACAAGAAACGCTGTACATAGGACAATGACACCTCAGTCTCCTTCAAAGTAGGTGCCTCGGAATCTTACACAGTTCTTCTAATTGCCATCAGCTGCCCTGTCATATTTTCCTGAATCTCACTGATGGTCTGAAATGTCTTCCCTTTCAAAGGTGATTTTAGTTTTGGGAAAAGCCAGAAGTTGCAGGGTGCCAAATCTAGGCTATAGTGGGGCTGAGTCACCTGGGTGATTTGATGTTTTGCCAAAAAACTGCAGGAGATGTGATGTATAAGTGGGCTCGTTGTCATGATGAAACTGCCAATCACCAGTGGCCTTCTGAATCATCTGAATACTTTCCATGGAGGAATGTTCAAGCTTAACACAAAATTTGAGACGGATTTGTTGCTCTGCTTGCTCAGTCATTTTGAATGTGACAACCACACAGTACTCACACTGAATGATTTTTACCGTCTTCACTGACTAGTACAGTGAAGCTGTCATTGTTCACACATGTGCATTCCAGTCCACTCTCCTTGGCTGCTGGGTTATATCAATGTTGCACAAACCATTCTTGTTATATTGACAATGTTTGGACTTTTTCCATACAGATCTTGCATAACCAATATTATGAGAGTTTTACACATTTTGACAATGTTTTTATAAGTCCCACAGCAATTGTAACCTTTCTCATTGATTGAAAGATCACTTTGCATGCTTTAGCTCTCACCGTCATTTTAACAGTATTGCAGGACCATACAAAGTGCAGACTTCCTGTATTACCAACTCTCCTGTTATTTTTTGTGCTTGTCTTTGCCTGTTTGGACAGCTATAACAAAATACACAGACTACATAGTTTATAAATAGCAGAAATTTACTGCTAACAGTCCTGGAGCCCAAGGTGAGGGTGCCACCTTGACTGGGCAAAGACCTTATTCTGGGCTGCAGACTCCTCAGTGTACCCTCACAGGGTGGGAGGGGCTAGCAAACACTGTGAGGCCCCCTATAAGAGTAAACCCACTCATGAGGGCTGTCCCCTCATGAACCAGATACTGTCCAGAAGCCCACTTCCTAATGCCATCATTCTTGAGTTAGGATTTCAACACAGGAATTTTGGGAGGACACAAATATTTAGACCACAGCAGGGCTATTATCCCAACATTCTACATCAATATTTTGTTTTCATAATAATCGTTAATTACTTTTGCCTAAAATAGCCAATTATCTTTAGAAGATACTAAAAAATGTTGGAAACATAGTCTCATAATTATCTACATAGTTACCATTTCCGGGTTCTTTTCTTGTCTAGCATAGATTTAAGTTTCCATCTCATATTGTGTTCTCAACCTGAAGACATTCTTCAACATTTCTTCGAGTGCAGGCCTGTTAGCGATGAATTTTCTCAGCTCTTTAGTTGTCTGAAAAAACTTTCTTGAACCTTCATTTTTGGATCCAAATTTCCCTGTTCGTAGAACTCTAATTTGACGGCTTTCTTTAGTGCAATATGTTCCTTTAAATATGTTATTTTATCCTCTGGTCTTTCCGTGTTTCAGACGAGATGTCTGTCTGTCTATGTCTATATCAAACCAACTCAAAGAAATGATTGTCCTTGTTTCACACTCCATGGATTAATTTTGCAAGATTTAAAAATTTACAAGCCTGAAATTATTTGCACATTTTACTTGGGGCTGGATTGTTTTGCTCTACATTACTTTTTTGAGATTTACTACATATTGCTGAATGTGAAAACATTTTTTTAACATTTATTACTGTTGTACAAATATCCTCACACATATTTATCTTTATATTGTTGATAGATTTTTCAGTTGCTTCTATTTTTTACTCACTTCAAATAGTGAGGCTGTTAATATTCACGTACATGACTTTGGGTACATATATATTAATTTCTGTTGCATACACTCTTAGAATTAAAATTGCTCAACCGTAAGGTATGAAAAGGTTCAGCTTTAGCATCAACAAAAAATATTCCAAAATGGTTGCACCAATTTGATTTTCACTAGCATTATACAAGTGTTCCATTTACTCCACTTTCTTGAAAACACTTGGTAATTTTTAAGTGTTTATTATTTTGTGGATGTATAGAGCTATCTGGTAGTTTTGTGGCTTTTTTTGTGTATTTCTCTGAAGATGAATGAGACTGAATCTCTCTCTGGCCTTATGAGTGCACATACCTTTCTTAACTTTGGACTCCTAGCCTCCCTAGACCACATCTGGTCTCATTTTAGTCACCTTGAGTCACCCTGGTAATATTTTTAAAAGTTTAAATCGGATTTTAATGTCTCAATCACTGTTCATAGTACTGAACTTTTTCTCTTCTTCCTCTCTATTTCTTGAAGGTTATTTCTAAACTCCTATATGACTTCATATTTTTTCATGTCTGGGAAGAGTACTCAGTAGGGAAAGAGGGCAGTTTATGAACATGGGTGAGGGTATCCTGACAGACAAGGGAGGCTGGGCAGCTGTTTCACTTCCTTGCCACCAGAGACTCTGAGCTGTTGTCCCGCAGGTCCTGGTCTCTGGAAATGCAGGCTGGCAGCTGAATGGTCTCCGGTGGACAGCTTTCAGAGCTTTATAAAGGGGATAGCTCCAAACTCCACCTCTCTCCCCAGTAGCGGGCAGGTCCCTCTATACATCCTTCATGAAAGTCCAGTGACCCTCACTGAAGCCCTTTGATGACAGGCTAGTCGGTCACTTGCGTCTAGGGGTCCTCTGTGACTGTTACAGGCCCACTAATGACCCGGGAATCTCTGACACACCAACCTTTACTCCTCGGGATCCAGGTGTGATCCAAATTTCCTAGACTTTTTGAGGGTGCTGGCCTTACCCTCCCCATCACTCTCGTACAATCGCACAAATTATGGAAGCTAAGAGGGCCTTTCTCCAGATTTCTGAATGTTCTCTTTCAAACTCTCTTTGTCCCTTATTATATCTTTTTGTGGTGGGTAAAAGTCTCAGCCAGTTCAATCTGGCCCTAGTATAGGGTGGAGGAGTCTGGCACTAGAAATGTAGCTCTCTTTGAAAATGGCAGCTAAAAGATTATCTCTTTGATCTGATCTATAAATCATCTCCCTGATATTGCTATGCTGTGTCTAGCTCAGCCCCGAGACTGGGGCTTGGGGGGCAGGACTAGAAGTTGCTCTGCCCTGTGATGTAAACTTTGGCTCACTTTTGGTCCTTCAAAGCCTCTTTCCATCTCATGATTTTTCCCCTTCAACGTCTATTGACAAGTCCCTGATTTCTATATATTCCTAATTTATATTGACCGGGAAGAGAATCCCATTGGGTTCATTTTGTCCCTGTTTGTGCAGCACTTTTAATGCCAGCTCACCTCTCAGGCTGCTGGTGTGACCCTGTGGATTGGCCTGTGTCCTATTCTGCTGTGCCTGAAGCAGGGAGGGTACCACCTGGCAGCCCACGAAGAAATGAGAACATGTGAGTCCCCTGTGCCTTTGATGCCTTGGGGTCCTGCTTATTGCTCTGACCTACGGTCGAGAGCATGTGTCATTTGTGTCATATTTCCAGTCACAGTGATGGATTTGCACTGCCTTTTGCGTCTCGTGACCAATAGCATGAGAATGCAAAATCCGGGGGCTAGGAATGCAGTGTGCGAGGCTGTGACTGGGTGTTTCAATGTGTGAAACTAAGAAAAATACAGCCAAGGAAACTGCACAGTAGTGTTTTTATTTTGTTTCAGTGTAAGTTGGCCCGGATGATCAAAACAGATGGGAAAGTGGCATGGGGGTGGGGAGGCAACATTTCTGCTCCGAGGCCTCCTGGAGATTTAAGACTCACACTGAGAGAGCTGTCATTTCACGACCCCTCCTCCCCGTTTGCTCTCATGGTGAGGTCAGGTAGAGTTTACCAGACAGGTTCATGGGTATAATACCTATATTCTTGAATAAGCATATATCCCAGCTGCAGGCAAATTATAACTTTCAAATTTAGCAGCTGTCGAAGAATTTTTTTTGTGAACTTGATAATGCTAAACTTTTCAGAGCACTGTCAGAGATGTCTTGTATTACTTTTAATCTTTTGATTATTGATGGGTATCCTAGATATTTAGAACCATGTTATATGCCTTTTTCCCCTGGAATTTCTTGGTAAGAATTTTAAAGTTGACATTATTATGATCACAAGTATAAACAGGTATATAAAGAAGTTGCCATGAATTATTGCAAGGCTGCCATTATTCATGGTGTATAACCAAATAAGGATGCAATTAATACTTGCATAAAAAAGTGAAATAATGTCAGCCCAGAATCTACACATTTGAGGAAGGTGTTTGGAGTAGTGAATTTTCTGAGTGGAATGGTTAATCATTTTCATTCATCTTGGGGAAAACATTAGGCTAATTTTCAGCACGATCCACTTCCTAGCATTAACCTCCAAAGGTCTTTGGGAGAAGACAGCAATGACAGTTGCTAATAGACCTTATGAATACTGAGCTGTTAGCATTTTATCTTGAATAAGCTATAGAATAAGCTTTGAGAAGATTTAACAGGGTGCAATAGCCTTCAGCTGCCAAATACTAGATTTAACTATTTATTAGGACCAACATGAGCATTTAGACTTTGCAGTGCAGCACGTAAGCATATTAAAATTGAAATCAGGCATCCAATCAGATTCCATTCAGAGTCAAAGAATGCCAGTATTTGGGGACCTTGGACATGGTGTACTTCATGGTGTACTATACAATACTGATATGATAAATGCAGATGAACTGCTAGATGAAGGGGTACACAGGGCAAGCCCTGGGGGTGTGCTGAGCTCAGGAGCTTCTGTCCCCATGGAGTTGGGGCGGCGTCACTCTCTGGGTATGTGGATGTGTTCACCAACCTGGGAGCTCTCCAAACCCCAAACTATTGGGGTTTTTAATGGAAGCTCCCTCACTGAGGAAAGATCAACTTTTAAGTCCATGTCCAGCCCCTCTCCCCTCTCAGGAGAATGGTGGGTGCGGAGTGGGGATGAAAATTCCAGTCTCTTCTCTAACCTTGGTTTGGTCTTTCTGGTGTCCAGCCCCCATCCAGGAGGCCACCAAGAGTCACGTCATTAGAACAAAAGATGCTGTTATCACCCTGGAAATTCTAAGGCATTTGGGAGCCTTGTGTCAGAGTTGGGGGTCAAAGACTGCACCCCCAAACAAAAGCAGCTCCCAGTGCTGTTATCACTGAGGAAATGATGGGGCCATTAGGAGCTCTGTGCCAGAACTGGGGGCAGAGGTTTATTTATTTTTATTATTTCACATTTATTATAAACAATTATTCTATCATTTTGCATTGCTTTTTAGTTTAGTAGGAAGTTAGTGACAAAAGTTTTGGGCCGTTGGAATATAACAGTTCCTCGGGTCTTTCAGGGCACACCAGAAGGATGCTAAGTGACAGCTATACAGTGAGCGAACAGAAATGACTCTCTGATGGATGGTTGCATGTCTGACATTATTGAACTGATCCATCAATCCTCTTTGTTTTTCTTTTTGAAAGTGATGGATTTTAGGTCTTACCATATTTATCTTTTGAACTTTATTTTGAAATAATTATGGATTCACAAAACTTGCAATTAAAAAATGTGCAAGGATGTCTTGTGTAGTCCTGACTCATCTTCTGCCAGTGGTGACATCTTACGGAATCACAGTATAATATCAAAACCCAGAAAATGACATTGGTGCCATCCACAGAGCTTATGCAGATCTCAAGAGCTTTAAGTGCTCTCATTCACGTGTGTGTGCATATGAGTGTCTAGTACTATACAATTTTATCACACGTGTAGATTTGTGTCACTACCGCCAAATCAGAGTCAAGAACTCTACCACCACCATGAGTTCCCTCACGCTATCCCTCCGTAGCCCCACCGACTCCTTCCCTGTAGCTCTTACCCTTGGCAGTCACTATCTGTTTTCTCCATCTCTAAAATTTTATTTCAAGAATTCATGCAATTAGAATCACGCAGTATTTTGTGTTCTTTAAGCGGAAGGAAGGAGTCACAGAGGTTTTGTTAGCTCTGTAAAGTATTTTTAACAATCATTTGTTTCAAGTCATGTCTTGAAACATGTACTTTTTTTTTCACCATATTTTCTGGTATCAGGGTAGAAAAATCAGTAAGATACAAAAAAAATCCTACTCTTTTCCTCTTGAAACATTTGTTGTTGCATTTTCCTCTTCCTCTCTGTCTTTCACTGCACAGAAAGTATCCTCATGTTCTTTACTTCTTCTAAGAAAGCTCAGCAATATAGTCTTTAATAAAAACCCAGATTAACTTTTAAAAAATAATTTTATGTTATATATGTTCCTTTCTGAGCTTTATAATAGTTTCTCGAAATGGAAATTCATAGTTACAAAACAAGAGACAAAATGAGCTTTCTCCACCAATGCATCATTCCTGAGGAAGTACCCCCCTTTCCAAGAGCCTGTGAATATTCTTTATATTAATTCCCTTTTTATTCAAATCCTGCATTTTTAAAATAAGTTCCTGTAACTAGGGTAATGAAATGTGACACCAAGTGATTGTTTACCAATTGCCATTGCTATCGATGATGGCTACTGGAAAGTTATCTTCATAGCCACTGTGCTGCTTTTAGGGTCTTGACAGCCTTGTTGAGTTACAAGGAATTGCCTAAGTACTAAATGTAAATTTATTGATGCATATAGGAAGCCATTTGTATTAATATAATTAAAAGACCCTACGTAACCCTGATGAAAAATTACTTGAAAGTAACAGAGGATAGTCCTTATTTTAAAGTAAATGAACTATTGGGAGTAATTACGATTAGCCCAACCATAATTGGATTTAATGAAACTGAATAGAAATCAATTAGACATAATTGGAAGTTAAGCAAAAGTCAATTAAATTCTTATAATTTTAACTTTATAAAAGTTATTGAATTAAATTACCAGGATTAATTAGCAAAGGAAATAAAGCCATGAAGCATATTTCTAGGAAATTGGGTTTTTTTTTTTTTTTTTGAGGGGAAAGGTATTGTTTCACTTAAAGATTAGGGTTCAGTGAAAGTCATCTTAATCAATTTTGAAGGCTTAGTAGTTTGATAATTTCAAGTGAAGTAATTATGCAAATTTATAGTTTTATCTACAACGTGCTGCTGAAGTTGTTTAAAGAATGAAGTGGAATTTATTTGATAGAATAAAATAGCATTTTCATAAATCTCAGTAAATTCAGGTAACCTGGAATAAAGATATGGCTGCTCTGATTGGATGTTCACTTCAGGGCTGGTTTTGTTGTATGAGAATTACAGTTGACCTGTGGTAGAAATGGTGAGATCGAAAATTAGCCACCACTTTGCTCTTTATAGACGTGCTCTGGGAATCAGTCCTAATTCCTACAGAATGGCCATCACCCAACCACCAGCACACTGAAGGCCCCAAGTCAATTTTCATTCAGTAACATAAGTGAAGTTCTGTGCAACTGGTCACCTAGGAACTCGACACTAATAAACCGGTTACCAAAACAATCTCCTCACAATATTGCCAAGGTCAACCAGAGTGTTGTGATTTCTGCTTCTTCTATGGTGCCTCAGTGGCCTTCAAGGGACCTCTGAGCATGTACTGACTTCAAAGTGTGATGGAATAAGATTGGAGTTTTGATTTAGTGCTGAATTGTAATTCTCTAATGATGACAAAAACATGAATCCTGCAATAACAGCATCAAAGAAAAAAACCACAGTAGCGAAATGGGTGAGGAACTCAATCTATATTAGATGCAGAATTGCAACATAGCTTTATAGACATGATCCTTTAAATATATTGTGTCTAAAATAGAACCAGTTCCCTACGCATTGCGGGCATAGTGAATTCTTTGCTGAACCATATTTTCTCTAGTTTTTTAGGTAAGAGCCTATGTAATCAGGTTCAAGTCAATGGATTTGTGACATTATCAATGCAGTGAGTAGTCCCACTAATGATGCAGTGAGATTTTTGTGCAAAGAAACGAACTGAGAGGTGTGAACCCAGACTTCAGAGAGTAATGAACATATGGTTGTGAATAAGAGCTATCTCCTACTTTCATCCTGTACTTACTGATCATAACAAGTCCACCCACACCCAGCCATGAATCCTTCCGAACACGGTGTCATCTATGACTAAGTAGGTCTGGGGATTCTTTGCCCCTCAGGAAGTAGAGGGGGATTCCTCAGACTTATGACAAGGGCTGCTACTGCTTTTGTGCTGGTGTGTGGATGAATTTTTCTGGGTGCCTACGGGTGCTAGACTGAAGGTGATGAATTTTTCAAGAATTGGTTCAAAGCCAAACGATTCAAATATCTAACACTGACCTCCAGGTTTCTCAGGGCTTCTGTTATCCCTTTGTGTTAGGGGATGTTTAAAGCTAGAGCCTTCATGAGATAATGTCTCTAGCATTCCAGAGCAATTCTATATTCTGTAGGTAACTTCTGCGTGACCTGAAGTGACCAAAAGGCTCAGTAGAGCAAAAGGGGAAACATTTTCCCATGGGTGGTTTATTTGATTCATTAATTCTCCTTTTTTCTATAGTCCAGTCCTTCTTTCTTTTTCAGGAATTACTTCCCTTCCTTCAGGCCAACCGTAAATCTCCGACCCTTGCTTTAAGGGTGGACATGTGAGTCAGCCTTGACCAAAGACAAAATGCCACACCCCTGGGTACAGGATACGTCTGAGAGTGAGTAGGTGACTCAGTGGGACCAAACACAAGAAGAAGCAAATGAAGTGAACTCTTTCCTCTTGGTTTAGAAAGGTGCTAGTAGAGGGCCTCTGGATTTATGTTTCCTGCTACGGGGAGGAAGTGGGTTTCAGGCTGGAGACGATAAAGCCAGCCCACTGAGAAAGTGGGAATGAAAGGCCTAGAGGTACAAAGTCCCAGCCCCCTTTCAGGCCCTGGCCCTAGCTCGAGGCCCACTTTCGCCCACAGTCTCCTTGAAGGTTGGTTGGAAGGTTGGTTAGATCTCCTCTTTTGAGATGGCTGATTTGACTTGGGTTTCTGTTTATTCCCATCAAGAGTCCTGATTCCTTATCATCTTCATCAAAAGAGTATTTTCTAAGTATGTCGTTATTCATTGATATGGTTTTCGTGTCGAACAAAGATATTGTCGCTGTATTTTAGTATTTTAGTAGTTTACATTCTAAGGGTTGTGAGTCTGGCAGCCTTTCTCTAGAACTGCTAAGCTCAGTCAGTCTTTAGTATCTCACTTTTTAAGTGTACAGTTAAAAATTCAGTGAATCAGTGAAAGCCATCTGTCTTCCCAGGAGGTTCAGACCTCTTCCAGCTGAGTGCTAGGCATTTGTGTGTGCAGACCTCTGGGTGTCGAGGTTAAACTGTTCCCTTTTCTACCACACGGGAAAATGGATGCATAAAAACTTCCAGTGTAATAGGTATCCTTCCAGGCCCCTGGACATTAAAGATTCGGTTATCTTTTCACTCAGCTGACAATTGAGCCATTGTTTGCGCTAGATAATCTGGCTTTGTTCAAGCACAATGCTGTTTATGTTTTTAATTCCAAATCTTACCTCATTATGAAAAACTTTCTACCCTTTCCTCTGGGAAAATGCTAATGCTGCTTGTTTATATAGAGTGTGGACACTTTGGCTTGCTTTCACAGACAAAAAACAAAAAAGAGTAGTATAGTGCTGTATTCATATGTTGAACTTTCTTTTTTACTTTTCCCCTCCTTAATGTTGGATCGTGCCTTTAGCAATAAGCTGATACTTCATCCAGGTTGCTTCATGCCTTGACCATGAATTACTGACAGTAATGTCTTTAATGAATGTTTTGTTTCTTTTGATTAATTTACCTCTACTTCTCCTGTTTTAAAGCCCAGCCAGTAGTGAGCAGCCATATTTTAAGTGAATATTTGGAATAACAATGAAGTTTTCCACTGTGGTGTTTCCTTGGCTTAAATCAAGACCTATCTAAAGTACTAAGGAATCTGGATAGACTGGTGAGATTTTGGCAGGACCTGGCAGTAGCCCTTCAGTGATTGCAGCGGCTAAGTAGACTTACATTGTCCACTGAGAACTGGCCAAGTGGCTATTTGACCCTGTCACAGATACTGCCATCAGGACACCAGAAGCAACCACAGACAGCTTTTCTGGTGTTTTAATGTGTTTCAATGAGCTGGAACTATTTCTTTTCTCCACAGACGTTTTTTCCCTTTGAGTTGTGCTGTTGACTTACGTTGTCAACTTTTATAGAAACAGTCCAGTGGAATTCACCTTTGTGTCTCTTGCAAAGTTGTTGGGGATGGTTTTTTTACATTTCACAGTGACTTTTTGATGAGGAACTAAGGAAAAATTCCTTCTTGGACTGATTATAGAATATAAACCAAATTTTTCACTTATCTCCAGCAACTACAGTTTGAGACAAAAGTAGATTTACAATTGTGAGTACCCAAACACAGGCTTTGTTCTTGTATTATTATCTATTAGTGATTGTATTATTTCCCATATGAATAATTGTAAACCTGCTTTTGCCCTGCCCTGTATAGTGATTGGTTAGCATGCATTGTGTAATGAATCTCAAACTTGACTCTCTCTTTTCTTTCCCTTTCCCTTATACTTCCTCATTTTTCTTCCCTTAAAAATATTTTATTTTGTGATTTTATATGAATTTTAATAAAACTTCTTTTTACAGAAAAAGAAAGGTATAGGTAAACTAGAACAGGCATTTCTTACAAAGTGGTGCCCAATCTAGTTCAAATGCCTATGTGGGTCCCCTCCTCTATTCGATGTGGCCCAAAGCGGTAAGCACAAAGCCCTGTACGCAGCCCTAGCTGATGCCTGTCTCTCAGTGTCTGCGTTACTATCTCAGGCCCATGGCTTCCAGAGACTCCCTGAGCTCTTACTTCAAAGCCTGATCTTAGGTTACATACTATTTAAAGAATCTTTAATATACAATTTCTAAGATGATAGGAGATGTACATGGAGAAAATTAGAAACAGGGAGAACTTCTGCTATACGGAGGCACTAATAGCAGTAGAGAGGAGAGAAAAACATGAAATAGGTAAAAAAATGCTAAGCCATGCAAATAACCAAATGCTTAAGCAGGCATTTTTATGTCTATTGTGTGTATATTTATAGACTCATAAGATCTATTATATTTAATCTAATATTCCTACTGATGACCGACTCAATTATCTAGAATTTTTGGCTGTCCAGAATTCTCATATTCCAAAGACTTTAGGTAATTGAGTTTTATATTATATAAATTATTACACTGCCTTTAAACCTCTAAGTTGTGTGAATTGTGAACCAAATCAAAGAGCCACACATGGAAATATTCAGTGTCTGAGCCTCTCATGGCAAAATTGATCAAATAGATTAGAAAATCCATGACTATAGGCTTAATACCTTCTAGTTTTCTAGTTTCACTGGAAAAGTACCATATAATGGTATCCAAGTGCTTGAATAGATGTGTCTCCAGGGCCCGCATAGCTTGTGTCTACCCCAGCGTACAAAAACACTTCATTTAAAATTTAAGCTGTAACTGTGTGTATTGTATTATCTATAATTGCATTTCTACTTGGGTTAACGTTAGATTTTTTTCAAGGTGCAGGAAATGTATGCACATTGTAAAGTCAATTCATGTAGATTATGTACACATAAATATTTATTGATAGAAAACATTAAATCCACTTTTTCCACGGGTTTAATAACTGGTAAACTCCTGAACTTAATCTTGGAAAACATCCACTTAGCTTCTCAGGGGAGCACAGGGCTCTTCCTCTAACCTCTTGTTGTCTCTGGGTGTTGATCAAGGACAATAAAGTCCACTTCCCCAAAGCAAGGACTAGTGTCCCAGGCCTGTGATACTCCTGCACCGTCCTCTGGCTCTCTGGCGGCCTGTTCCTCAGCTACTGCTGGACTGAGAAGGCCGGGGCTGACCCTTGGCTTTGAGGAAAAAGTATTCCCCTTCTCTCCTTGCTTTCTCTTTCTCCAACCCTGGTGGGTGTGTAACTCTGAGATTCGGATTTGCTGTCAAGAGGATGAAATCCATTTGGGTCTCTATACAAGGCTGACAGTGGTCTCCTGGTGGTTCAGCCTGTGGAGTTTGTGGCCAAAATCTCACTCAGCTAGTAATAAATGTTGCTTTTATTTTAATTTTAATTTTTAAAAAACTGTTCCCTGTAGGTAAATTTTTCTAGAAAGCTTCATGGGAAAGGATGGAAACTGGGCCAGAGAAAATGACTTATTTGACCTATATAATCTTTATTTTTTTATTTGAAATTTGACTTATTTTTTGAAGGCAATTGACATGCACATGGTTTAATATTACAAAAATTAACAAGTATACATAGAAAACTTTTCCTCCGAACCTCAGATTTGTCCTCCACCCAGTTGCCCTGGCCCAGTTCATTAGACTGTTGTCATTAGCCCCTGTGCAGCCTTCCAGAATTTATGTATATCCTTCAGTTCTCAGGTTTTATGTAAAAGGGAGTATATTAAATATGCTGTCTTAAACTTTGCTTTTTCTCTAAACAATATTTCATATCAACCAGTACATAGAGTTTATGCAATTTTTTTCATGACTGCATAACATTCCATTGAATTGGTACATTATGATTTGCTTGAAAAGTCTTCTCCTGAAAAATAGTAAGGCTAATTTCCAATCTTTTGCTAACAATGCTTCAACGAATACAGTTACACATGCATTATTTAGTACACATTCAAGTACTTATATCTGTTGCATAACCTTACAGATGAAATTGCATTTTCAGAGATTACATGTATTTGTAACTTTGATGGATGCTGTTTGCCCTCCATAGAAGTGGTAAAATTTTACACTCCACAGCCCCACGGTGGAATGTATTATAAAACTTTGAGCTTTTTCCAAACTAAAAGGTGAAAAATGGTATTTCAGGGTAATTTAATTTGCATTTTTCATTTTATAACTGAAGTTGACATCTGTCAAAGAGTCATTTGAATTTTTCCGAGCACTATCTCTATATCTTTAGACGCTTTGTTTATTATTGTTAATTTTTCCCTTATTGATTTCTAAGAACTTCCTATATGTTAGAGAGATTAATCCTTAATCTGTGATATAGTTACAAATGTATTGCCCCAATTTCTCATATATCTTTTAATTTTGCTTATTATTTTTTGTCATATTGAATTTTTTGTCTTTTCATAGGGCGTTGTTAATATGTCATGGATTCTGGGTTTTCAGAAATCATTAGAAAGGCTTTACTACTTCCAGGTTTTCAAGATAGTCCTCCACTTATTTTATGCTACTTTTATGGTTTTATTCTCATTTACATTTGCATTTTTTTCTCATTTGGAATTTTTTCTGGTATGTCATATGAGAAATGAATCTAACTTAATTTTTAAAATATATGAACCTAGTTGTCAAAACCCCATTTATTGACATGTCCCATCTTTTCCCCATGACCTGAGATGCCATCTTCATCTCCTCAACTTGGAGGGCAGATGCCTGGGGTGGGAGATGCGGGCAACCTGCCTCCCTGGGCTGAAATCGGAGTTTCCCTTTCCTTGGCCTCAATATGAGTAGACACTCTAATATATCAGGAGAGAATGGGAGAAAGTTCTGGCTCAAATCTCACAGGCTCCCACTGTTCTTTTGGACACTTAGGAGGTTTTTTTGAGTAAATGCTTATTGATTTGCTTTATGCCCTTAGGTCAATTTCCAGAGACTTTAAATGTTTGAGTTTTCTAATTTCTTCTAGTCTAAATGGTTGTTGCCTTGGGAAGGGAATGGTAGGCACATTCCACACACAGCTGCTCACATTCCCTCTTGTGTCCTTCAGCCATGGTTGAATAATTTATTTATGTATACATTATATATAAAACATTTGTTATATCACATGTTCATATATTAATATAATAGTTCTGCTTGGGTTTTCATCTGTCTTATGTTAGGTTTTATGTGTTTATACATTTTTAGGAGTTTTTCACGACGGTCTGATTGGTTTGTGAACAATTTTCCCAGTAGCTAGGTTTGGATAATCACTCACCATTTACCTTTTAAGTGATCTTTATATAATATTTTAAAATTACCCATTTGTTGACACAGACTTTGATTACTTTTCCTATTTTGCTCAGTGTTAAAATTAGCCTTTTCTTTTTCTTGCTCCTTCCTCCTATCTTTCTTACCACTGGAATTTAAGCAATAACATCAATGTTTTAGCATTTAGTATTTGCCATTTTATTGTTAATGCTTATAGTTCTAAAATTTGATTTATTGCTTGGGATGATATATTTGGACTACCAGCTACTACGAGTAAGTTGAATGAGGCAGATTCCATCAGGACTGCTGCCTGTGTTTGGCCACATTGTATTGGCACAGCTTGGGGGCTGCTGTTTGTGTCAGAGTCAAGGCGACGGATGCCCCTCACAGCTGTGAACTATTCAAACTGCATGGCTCTGTGCTGCTGTCTTAACTGACTTCACGTGACACATTCTTCCAGTTTTTGTTAGCTGTAATAGTTGTGTATTCCTGGAGCAAATGGCATTTACAATCATTTTATTCCCCTGATTCCTATGTTTATTTTTGTTTAGTCCCAGCTCTTTTTCCTGCTTCCAGTTGTCATATTTATCTCTTGGCTGGCCGAGGTGCGTTCCCTAGTAGTTTTCCCAAGAAGGAAGATATTCCTTAAGTTATTGTATGTTTAACACTGCCTGAAGTCTGTATTTGAAGGCAGATTTGGCTGGGTATAAAAACTTTGGTTCTTAGTTTCTCTTTTAGAATATCTTATAATTGTTGCTTCACTGTATTTTGGTATTGAGTGTTGCTGTGGAAAAAATATGAGGCCGCCAGCCAGTTACAGTCTCTTTTTTTATGACAGACTTGATCCTTTTTCCTTATAGACTAAAGGATTTTCATTTTACTGTGTCTTTGAAACTTTCCAGGATATTCTTAGGGTTTCCCTTTGGGGAATCTAATTTTATTTTTGAAAAATTTCCTTGAATTAGTTCTTAAAGCGGTCATACTCTTTACATGCTTTAATTTTCTTCTTTCGATACTCCCTTGTGGAGTATTGGTTATAAATTGTTAATAGAACAAGATAAAATGGAATAAACATTGCCAAGAGAGCCACTTACAATAGAGCGAGAAGCACTTAGGGAAGACGGGCCCCTGTGCATCTCGTGCCTCAGTTCTCAGAACTTCTGTTCAGGAACTAAACCTGTTGCTAAACTCAGCTCAAGGCCGAACCGTGAACATCCTGGAACAACTACATGGACACATGTGAACTTGACCTCCTCCTTGTATTGATAGTTTTCTCCCCCTCATTTGCATATCAGAACTAACTGATCCCTGTTAACCTAGACAGGAACTCTTTATTTGTATGAAGAATTACATTTTGCAGCTTTTACCTTCATGAACCCCAGGGCACAGGCTGGGTTGCCACCTGCAACTGTGTCTCTCGGATGGCAGTCCTTTTGCTCAAATAGATGCGCTTGTTTCTTTGGTACAGGCTGAACCTCTTGTGGGTTCACAAGATCATCTTTGCTTATCATCTTTACCATCATTTTCTCTATAATCCTTTTTAACTCTTCCGTTATTTTGATTTTATTTTACTTAAAAAATTTCTGTCCTCTATGTCTCTTAGTGTGTTTTCTAGAGCCTCTTTTCATCTCTGTAGTTCTTCCATGTTTACCTTCATTTCCATGGTGATTTTAGTTCTTCTTCTTTCAAGGATTTTGCCAGGACACATTTTATCTTTTTTTTTTTTGCCATCACTTCTCCTCTGAGTTCTTGTATTTCTGCCTCATGGTCTTCTATTTTTGATGTGACAGCTTTACTAAGTTTTTTATTTCATGACAAAATACTTGGATAGAATTTTCATCTTGTCTTTGGCCATGATTTTTGTTACAAACTTTTCAATCTGTAGATGAATTTTGCTTTTTCCCCCATAGTTTTTCCTTCTAATGTTTTTATGTAAATCAGTAATTATTCATTAGTTGAATTTTTTGGAATCAACCATTTGTGGGAAGTTCCTGTGGAGGACAGAAGAAGGGCTAAAGTTATTTTGCAGGCTTAACCACCCAAAGCTTCTCTTCTTTGCTACTGTGGAAGGAGACCGCTTCTGCAGACATGGCTAAATGGTGTGATTTTGTGGGTAGCCCCATCTTCTCTGAATCAAACTGAGTACAGGAAGGCTTGATGACACTCTATTCATCTCAGTTCCTAAAGCCATCATTGTAAACAATATACAATTTTTGTGCTTCAAAATGAGTCTTTGGCCTTGAGGAAGTATAATTTTTACCAGCACTTTCTGAAATCATCCACCATTGTGCATAGCTACCATTCTTTTTTTTTTTTCCTTTCCTTTCACATGAGTTGCTTATCTAGCTGTTTTGAGTCTCTATACAGATTTTTGGAGTCTATAGTTTATCTCTGTTTTCTCCTAGTTTTGCTTAAAATGGAATTTATATTTTAAAAGTTCTTTTGTGTACATTTAGTGTTATTTCCAGAAAGAACAGTGAGAGATGTTGTTTATGCAACTCTGGTCATATTATTGGCATATCAGTTAATAGTACATTAGTCACTCATCTCTAACAGAACTCAGATTTTTCTAAGGCTTGGGAATAATTTACTATGTTCATCAATGCTTTGATTTTTGGTGTTTCAGTGGGAGATTCCAGTGTTTGGCAAAAGACTAGTCATCCCTTCAAACAGGTATCATTTCCTTTTCCCTGGCTCCATCAGTTGTGATAGACACTTCTCCTATCGGAATGGTTAATTTTGTTCAGAGCCCTGCAGTCAGTGCTGGTTAGGAGGCTGTAATGGATCAGGGTTGGCGCTTAGGTGGAGAGTCTGGGAACAGAGCTGTTAACAGGCATCATTTACGCTCTCAAACGATGCTTGCTAAAAATCAGAAGAACCATCAGGATCACAGGATTCGTGGATGACCTGGGGTTTCCCTGTGTTTTATCTTTAGGAAACTGTGAAGAGTACTAAGTCCCTCTCATATTGAAATTGGAGGTAGTTTTGAGAGAAACTGACATCAGATTATTTACTTATTTGATCTTTAAAATCATGTGCCATAACCATGGACTGACATAAAAGAGAATCCAAAAATGAAAAGTGGTAAATGACATAAGGAGGAAAAAATTACTTCCTTTGGGAGGACATCAGGAAAGGTTCCCCAGAAGAGGGAGTATTTGAAGGTTGCATACTGTGTGTTGATTTCAAGGGAATCAGTGAGTTTTTCTTAAAGAAAGATTATTTAAAGAGAGGACATGTTACCGGACCTTAGTTGCCAAGTTCTTGAGTCTCAATGTAAAAGAAATGAGCCCTGAACTCAGTACAACAGCAAGCAGATAGAATTTATTGAAAAGAGCTTGTGAACATGGGAGTTGACTAGAAAGGAGAAGTTGAGGTCCCCGAGGAATTCTTGTTGATGGCTGAGACAGGGCCCTTGGGGTAGGTATAGGGCTTGGGAATGAGGATGAGGTCAGTTGTCCCACAATAGTCATCTGGTGGCGGTTGGTCCTGGTGTAGTCACAAGATGTTTTCCGTGGTCAGTAGGCCTGTAAGATAATACTTGTGCAAACATTATGGTTACCATTTAATTGGCAGAAAAACTACTTGCAGACCATGATGTTAAGAAGGATGTTATCATACATTCTTTTCTTTAAGGATGTGGTTAGGTTAATTTTAACTACAGGATTTTACTGAAAGCAAGGAGTCCTAGACAGGCCTCTGAGATGGAGTTCTTTCTATCAAGATGGAGTCCAGATGTTACTTGGATGCTGTCTCAAACAGGGCCCTTTAACGATATGCACAACAGGTAACATGCAGACAGTTACCCTATAGAATATTACCCTCTGCACAGGGTGAGAAAACATCAAGTTACATTCTAGCTTTTGCTTTTCTCTTCAATAGAAAATTATCAGAGTAGCATTTTTACTCGTTATCAGTATCTTAAGGTAAATATTCACGCATACTACACCTTTTAAAAACTGCAGTTAAAAAACAGACTTAACGATTGCCATTCAGCTGGAACACCAATGTCAGGAAAAAGATGGAAATGAATAAGAGTTTACTTTACCAAGAAAAGGCTTCAGGGTAACACCTGGTCACACTTTTAAATGACAGACGAACACATATACACACAAGGATACTTAAGTAGAGCAGACTTGTGAATGATCCTTTATTTGGAGTAAATGAAGTCAGTCCAGATTAATGATTTGTGTGGTGATCACTCCATTTGTGTTGGGAGCCAATTAGAAAGATTCTACTGGCATTTCCCTTGTAAGGGAAATCACCAAGCAGCATTATAGCGCAGCACAGGTAGCACAAGGACTGAAAAGGTCACATCTCTATGTTCTGAAAGCTTGAGTGGTTACAAAGTGCACAGGCCTCATGACACACAAAGACCATTACCGGCTCTGTCCCTTGTTTTCAAAATTCTTAATCAGGTTGTTAGCAAGAAGAATGCTTTTCCTTTTGGTTACCAAACAATGAGGCATTTAAGTCGCCCGAGAATTGCATCGGCCAACATTAATCAGTTAAAAGGAGCATTGGGATGTGGGGAGAATGGACAGGCCTGCTGCTTTGTTTATCCTGTCTTGTTATTTTTTCTTCTTCTCCTACATTCATTTCTAGAGAGTCTCTCTTCGTTGCTGGTGTGCTCATCTGTGTCGGTTTAAGATGCTTTAGTGGTGGCAGAAAATAATTAGCCTGGAAACTCAACGTTTAAATATTATTAATGAGGCGAACTGAGTTCCCCCTTTTTTTTCAACTGACCCCAAGAGCATTAATGAAAAGTATCTAAATATGAATACAGCTGTAGTAATCAAGGAGAACTCTCAGTCGCCCTTACTTTAATTGGTGTCACCTTAGCTTTTAGTAAGGTAATAGAATGGTATTGCCACCTGCAATCATTCAAGATTACTTTGCTCACTAATTAACTCACTAAAAAAAGATTAAATGGCCTTTTCAAAGGTGAGTGAAATAGAACCTGGAAAGAACCATTAAAAATATATATATATTTGTGAAATAGCATTGGCAGAATATTTAATCATAGAATTTCATAGTTTTTAGGGACTTTAGTGGTTCGTTTTATGCAACCTCTGCTCATGGATCTCTTGAAACACTCTGTTGGTGCACAGACTTTTCTAAGACTAGTAACAGGAGTTAGTACCTCCCTTTGTCTGATACCCCAAGCTCTTCCATCTAGTGTTATTGATTCTCAGATTCTCTATATGCAAAATACCCTGTGGAGCTAGTATTGTGACTGGGGAGGGCACTTCACTCTTTCAGGTAAAGGTGAAATGCATTCAACCAACATTTGTCGTGCGTGCATTAAACTCTGTTATGACGCTTTTGTCATGCAGAGAAATATAAACTGTGATTTTGCTGCCCCTGAAGAGTTTGTATTCTGATATTTAGGAAAAGACATGCAAAGAACAACTTAATAAAAAAGTGGACTATTACATCATACATAAACACGTTTGCTAAGAATTTTCTGTGACCATGCACAATCAACAAAATTAGATCTGACTTCAAGCCAGTGGGTTTCTCTTGTTCCTTAAGAAAATGTTCCACAATAAAGAAGCCTTCAAAATGATTGTTACTTACGAGACATGCAGATCATTTTTATTTAGGAGATATTCAGAGCAGTTCACTGCCTTTATTGTATATGTTCACTGAAGTGCTTTAACGATGCTTGTGATATTCGTAGTTATTTGTCATATCAGAAATAGGTCCAAGCTAGCATTGTTGGCTCTTCACTTTAATGAGCACAAAGCAAAATTTATTAGTATCAGTGCCTCCACCAGGCAGTAATCCAACGCCTGTTTTCCCATAGTGGGCGTGGCTCCCTCTCCTCTCCCAGAAGTACATCTGCAAATGAGGGGGAAGCCTGGTTAAGGGCCCACGAAGATGAGCTGTTGGTGGGTGCAACTCAGTTTTCCTGGAACAGCTTGACTTCTGAGCATTTTTTAAAACATATACTTCAGATTTCCGTAAACATTTCACAAGAATTGATGGTGCACATTATAACTGATATTTCCATGATTGGATCTGACCACTTACTAGCTCACATCTTCCTATTTCTCCATTTATAAACTCTCTACTATAGCAACTAATAAATATTATTATGATGATTGCTTGTATTAGTTTTGTCTCTTTTTATTTGTTAGAAAGTATGCTAAGACCTTTATATACATCTATTTCATTTTATCTTTGCCTCAACACCACAAATTCTACTCTTATTCCCATTACACAGAACTAGTTGAGGCAGAGAGGTGAGTCTCCTGACCGAAGGCGGAGGTATGGTGCAGACTCAGGTCTGTTGGACTCCAGAGCCGTAACTGACAGTGGCATTTGCTCAGTTGGAACATATTTCTATATTTGCTTATGTAGGCTCCTCCCAACCAAATTGGCCGTGCTGCCTATTGAACTTCATATCCTCAGAGGCTGATGTGTGCGCCTCTCCTACTTTGGCGAAACCAACAGGAGCTGTTCTGGGGTTACAGAAGTGGGCCTGTGCTATGAAGTATTAATAAATGTCAAAGTCTAGTCCCCTCTTTTTCATGTTTAGCATAATCTTAAAACTTAAAATTTTGTGTTGAAAGAGTAAAGGATTATACAGATGCCCTTTCCTTTCTGTTTGATGAGCTTAATTCCATTGGGTAGCACCTTGGGACTCCTCAGATGAAAGGAACAATAGCATCAAAAGATACATGTATTGGGATATATTCAAGTTGTTATCAAAAGTAATTCATGGACATTCTTTAGGGAATAAGCACAGATTTTTTTTTTACATCGAATAATTTTCTAGCTATAATTTGCTTCTGTAGGATTAATGCCAAAAAGAAGACTGAGATTTATATTTACTTTAATCTAGAGCATTTTTGATCTGAAATTTATTGAGTGTGTATATTGATAAGAGAACAATCTTTCATATTCCACTTAGTATCAGAGATACAAGTACTTTTAAGGAAGGGTTGCAGCTCTTCTGTCTGTATTGGTGTAGACTGTCAAGGACGAAGGCCATGTCTCCTATGTGACATTGTAGGGCACATCTGCCAGCAAATCCATGATCAGTTAATTGACTTTATTGAAGAGCTGAGTTGGACTGGAAGTCAGGAGACCTGCTTAAGGCCTTTCTCTGTTATCCATCAGTTAAAGGCCTCGGGGGGAGCTGTAGCCGCCTTACTTTCTTTACCTATAAAAACAGCGAGCTGTGCAAGATGGTCTTTAAGCCATTTCCCAGCAATTCAATTTTAGAATTGCATGAGATCTCCTGTTCTCCTGTCCACTCAATTATTTCTCTTTATAAAATGGATCCAGATGGCTTTCCTCACTTCCCATTGATCTGAAAGGGCTTAGAATATGCCACCCTCCCCTGAGGGGTATGGCTCAGTTATTTGTGCATTACCCTGCAATGTGAAAGGTTGCGGGTTCAATTCCCGGTCAGGGCACATGCCTAGGTTGCAGGTTTGGTTCCTGGTCAGGGTGTGTGCAAGAAACAACTGAATCAATGTTTCTCTCTTACATTGATGTTTCTCTCCCTCTCTTTCTCTATCCTGTCCCCTCTCTCAAAAAATATATTAATAAAAATAGAATATGCTACCCCTAAATATGTCACTTTGGCATAGGGATTATTTGGAGCCGAAGGCAATTGAGGATCAACAGATTTTGAAAGGATCCTCCCTAGAGCTTCCTTTATCTGATTAAATACAAAAACATCTGAGAAATGATCACTGACTGTCATAAATCTCTTCCCTGGAGGATTTTTTTAAAAGACCGTATTTATCTTATTTTTAGGCAGAGGGGAAGGGAGGGAGAAAGAGATGGAGAGAAACATTGCGTGGTTACCTCTCACATGCCCCCTACTGGGGACCTGGCCTGCCACCCAGGCATGTGCCCTGGCTGGAGAACTGAACCAGTGACCCTTTGGTTCAACAGGCTGACGCTCAATCCACTGAGCTACACCAGCCAGAGCTCTTCCCTGGGGGATTTTTATAGCTATGAAGAAGATGTAAAGTTGGTGCTAAGAGTATGTACAAATAAACCTTACTAAAATAACCATACTTTCTATTAGTTTTCCCGTATGTTTTTCTTCCCACAATTTACTGCCTCTAGAAGCCTAAACCCCCTTTTCCTTTGTCTAGTCACTTCTCCATAATTTATCATCCTTTGTTAAAATAATATAAAAGCTTCATAGTCTAACCATTTCTTTAGGTTTTTACTTCTTTTCTGTGTAGTCCCCTGCACATAAAATGAAAAACATCAATTAAATCTATATGCCTTTTTCTTCTCCAAACTTGTCTTGTGTCAGTTGAATTCACAGGCCTCAGAAGGAGAATAGATGAAGGCAGAGAAAAGTTTGTTCTACCCTACAGAATGCTGAGGGTGAAAATGTTTCTGTTTGATTTGCAGTAATGTTGATTTTGATTCTTTTCCTTCTTTCTTCTCCGCTCCTACAATTTGAAGGCTCTGTAGTTTAAAGAATTCCCAAGCTTATAAGCATCCTGACATATCTAGCCCTGGAATGCAGCCAGCACTTCAGGATTTGAATACTTAAATGCCACTCATACTGTCATAAAGTAGGTAGGGTGGCAATTATATTGTCTGTCTTCTAGCATGGATATATATATATAATCTCTCTCTCTATATATATAGCATGACATGGCTTGTTGCCAGTTTCATACCACATCTCTCTTCTGGTTTAATGTTTTGTTCACGAGGTCACACAGTCAATTCTAGACACATTAAAAACTAGCCTGGATCTATATTACTAAATGATTCACAAGAAGCCAGATTCTTTTAGGTCTCTCTGGGACACTACTTTAGGCTTCCTGAGGGCACATAATTATTACTCTTACAGTGGAGAAACATTTGGCCAGGAATCAGAAAATCTACATTTTAGCTACATTAATTCAAGCTCTGGCACTAATTTGCAGTGTGACTTTAAGAGGGTTGCTGAACATCTCTGAGCCACAACGTCCTGAACTCCAAAACCACAACTTTGAAGTAGATGTTTCCTTAGAACTATCCTGACGATAAAGTTTGCTCTATGCTCTAAGGCCATGATTTAGTTCATTACTCTGGTACTAACATACTTTTAGGCAGTCACTTAGAATAAAATTCAGCCTTTATAAAACCATTAGGTAACTAGAGGAGAGAATTTTATCTCAGCATTGTTGTTCCTCACATTGAAATATGTCTTAGGTCACATCAGAAATCTTGAAGCATCATAAAATATAATGAGCTTAAAGTAATATAATTAGCCAATAATAAAGACAGTAGTCCTGCCTCAGAATAGACTAGATATCTATTTCTAGAACCAAGGAGGTATTTGTAAGTATTTCTGCATTTGGGCCAAGATACCTGTGAAGGTAGAAATATATTTTATGTAAAAACTATTCACTTACTTTTGTCTACAAATGTAGATACATATGAATTTTAGTTCATTTTTTAGTCTGTAAAGTGCTCTGGGCTTACTTTTTCCTCCCTGTAGATTTAGAAAGAAGAGGAGCCTTGTATTTGCTCAATGTGAAGGAGCCTCAGGGAAGTCACATCTTGCCTATCAGATTCCTGCAAGCTTGGTAATACAAATGACACTACTGCTTTCTTCCTACCAACAACTTAATTTGAATCAGGATTGATTGACTAGAATGTTTGCTAATCAGTTTGAAACAAAACTAGGCTAGGGGCCAATGGAAGTTTGCCAGAACCTCCCTTTCAAAGACAAGGTTGACAGCTGGTCTCATTTGGGAAATACTTTTGCCTATTATCTTATCATTTAGTCCATTTCATATGGTCCCGGTCTCAAATGACAGTTATTTTGAAGTCACTCCAGAGAAAAGAAAAAAACAAAAAAAGGACACTACACATAACTTAGAGATCCTGATTTAACAATACTTTGAAAATTAGGTTACCTTGTTGTAAATTTAACCCCTCCCCACCCACCCCCTTCCCCTTCTTTTTATGAGTCACCAGGTATATTGACAGCTATGAATTACTGCCAAGCTCTAGTTTTTGGACATAGCTAATGTGACATTTGCCAGTGAAGCAGGGGAGAACAACTTTGATGTGGCTATCAGAACATCGGGTTTCTTTGTGACACTCTTCAAAGTCTTCTTTGTGTCATTCTTCAAAATTCAAATACAAAGTTAAATGATTGTGCCCAAACCAAGGTGTTGTAAAGTCATCCAGGTAGCAAAATCATAGGATACACTTATTGCAGAGGCTGAAATTTCAAAACTTGTAGAGACTACAAGGATCATATAAATGTGTGAATTAAACAAAGATATAGGACAATAGGGGATGGTGGAGATTATGGAAAACTGAAAGTATATCCTTCTCCTAAAATTGTCAAGTTTAGATATGAAAAACAAATACAATTCCCATAAAATGTTTATAACAAGAACCCTGGTAAAAATGATCAGCTTTCAATAAATTAGCATTTAAAGAAGTATATTAACTCTTGTTTCAGAGATATCTCTGCAATTCAATCTTTGTTTGTTTGTTTTTTTTCCAAGACAGGCAATAAGAATGGAAGGAGAGAGAGCTGACATTTATTGAATGTCTAATAATTATCAGACGTGTATTGGGCATTTGAACGCACATGATTGCATAAATCCTCACAATGACCCTTTACAGCAGGCAGTATTAATCCTATTTCATCGATGACCAATTTCAATTTCAGAGAGTTTAGGTAACTCATAAAAGGCAAGCGGAAAAGAAAGAGTTTGATTATAAACCCCATGTTCTCTCTTCTGTTCTAACTTTATAAACTTGATCAAGCTATTTAACTTTCCTGTGACTCATGTTTCAAAAGGGCAGGCTAATACTTTCTTCACAGGAATAATTTAAGAATTTAAAAAGTTAATAGTTGTGAAAATGTCCCACAGAGTCACGATTTCTTAATTTATTTGTTGAATATGAAAATCTGACAATGACTCAATCGAGCACCCCACAGCGCGGCAGCTGTTTGAATTGTTTTGGCTGTGCAGGTCTGAGCAAGGCACCTACGTGCTTTGGCCTGGCTTGTCCTGTAGGTGATCCAATGGAGCAGGCTAGAATTGGCGGTGTAGCCTGTGGCGGCCCGCGGACCGAGGGACGCTAACACTATGACTACTGCGATAAGACAGTAATAACTGAGAACGAAGGCATAACAGCGTATTATTCAGAGTTCTCCAGAAAAACAGAACCCGCAGTGTGCGTACGTGTGTTTGTGTGTGCGTTTATTTTAAGAAATCAGCTCCCTTGACTACGGGGGCTGACAAGTCCCAGGATCTGCAGTCAGCAAGTTGAAAGTTCAAGAGAGCCAATGGTGTAGTTACCGTCTGAGTCCGAATGCTTGAGATTAAGAGGGCCAGTGATGTAAGCTGCCATCCAAAGGCTGGCAGGCTCGAGACCTAAGAAGAGTCCGTGTTTTAGTTCCAGTGCTAATGGGGAAAGACTGATGTTCCAGCTCACGTAGTCAGGCGGGCGGGCCCCCTGTTGCTTGCAAGAGGACCGGCCTCTTTTGTTCTACTCAGGCCTGCAGCTGATTGGAAGAGGCTCACCCATATCAGGAAGTGCTTCGATTCAAATGTTTACCCCAAAACACTCTCACAGACAGAGTCAGAATAATATTTAACCAAATCTTTGGGCACCTCATGGCCCAGTCAAGTTGACCCATAATGTTACCCATCACACAGTAATTGAGAGAACTACTGCTGAATTAGGGGGTGACCTGATGTGATAAAGAAAGCAAGTATGTGGAATGAGTATGTGAGCTTGTAAAGGTGTCAACGTGTACATGGTGAAGAATGTTCTAAGCTGAAGAAGAATTTCAATAATATGTTCATCCCTGGTAACTTCCCCACAGGGAACCTTGTGAGCTACTCAGGTGTTGGACCCTCCGAGAGCCATCAGCCGTTGACTGATAGGAAGTCTGAATACAATCAGCATTTGTTGATAAAAATTTCAGGTCCTTCTATCAAAAAAACTAGTGAGCTAGCTCATACACTGCTGGATACATGCAAAGAGTGCTTGAGAACAGTCCTTCTCTTAGGTGTCAAATGGCACAGTATATACTGATGCCCTCACTTTGTCCTCAGCTGGAGAAAGTTGGAGTCTATTCACTACCAATTGATCTTTGAATCATCAATGTCATACATTCTCACAAATCCATCTCTCCCTCACCTCATCATTCCCACCCCGCTCAACTTCAGCCCTTGTACTTCTAGCTCTCCACAGTGCAGAGTGTGGCTGGGAAAAGCCCACCATCGGCCTGCGATCTCTCCCTTTGAACTCATGATCACGCACCAGGGCTGGCTACATAGTTTGCAGGGTTCACAGCAAAAGAAAATAGTGGTGTCCCTTGTTCAAAGGCAGGAAGAAGTGTCATTACATGCACTAAAATATAAAGCATTTTCACTTGAAAAATATTTTATTTGTTATAAACCATAATATAAGGTAATAGGGATACATAATAATAACAGAAATTTACAAGATGCAAAAAGTTAATATTTTTCATGTCACAATTTAATGTAATACATTAAACAATATTTTATTAATTTGATATCTTGATCATGAGATTTTTTCTGGCTTGCCTTTATGCAGGGTCACTTATAGTAGATCATTGAAATTTACTCTTATGTACTTCATTTTCAATCAAAATAATTGAAAGCAACTTCAGGAAAATGCAAGATCGTAAAACATTTTTTATAAATTTTGATTTTGAGGAGAATCTTTTTGATGATGCAAATGTCACTGAACTTTTGAGTTTTTATAGTAGAGGCTGTGACAAGATTTGCATACTTTTTTTAACCTGGTATGTCTTTATTTTTGTTGACATGATTATTAATAGTGAAAAGATGAAACATGCCTGCTTCGAAATGATCTCATATAATAAGGCTATTTGACACAATTTTTGAGAAATTTATTATATGGCTTACAATCATCTTGAACAATCAAAACCCTTCTTATCTATTATTAGAAATAAACAATAAGTCATAGTTAGGTGCACATAGGTGCAGATACAAATAAAGAAGCATAGACAACAACGGTTTCTAGAAAAGGTTTCTAAAGCTCCCTGTACTTGATCACCGTCTTTGAGCCCCACTGTGGCAGACATCTCCGACATGGTCCTGGCGATCCCTGCTTCCTGGTGCCCGTAGCCTTTTATGATGAGAGTATTATGTTACTGATGCATTATTTTAAAATATAACTTCTAGGACTCCTAGAGCTGGTGATTCTTGCAGTACAACTCTTCTAAAAAGGTTTAACTCTTCATAAAGTCATTTTCAAGTAAGCCCGAATTTAATTTAGATGTAAATTTATAGAATGGCATTTTACTATTTCCTCTGATACTTTCTGTAGCTTGTGGAGATTTTACAGGTAACCGAAAGTGGCATCACATCCCAATTTTTATATAATTCAAAATGTTTATTTGTGCATTCTTTTGCTACGTCTTCAATTATAAGAAAAACTGTTCTCTTTGTTCATAATCAGTTTATCTGAAGCATCATATAAAAACAGTATTCTTTTCTGCTGAGCATGCTGACTTTTAATTTCTATTTTTAAGCCTCTGGCTTTTTGCTTTGCAATGTTACAGCAGCTTTTAAAATGGGAGATTCTTAACTTTTTAAGGAATTCTAGTAACTCCCTATTGAGGTTTGCAGCAATATCCATGTGCACGTTTTTATTTTATAACAATTTATTGTCCAAGTTGGCTGCCTGAGGGCCAGTAGCTCCCATCCCACGGCTCAAGCCAGAGTTAATACTTGTGCAGACACTGCAGGGCAGTTCTGGCGACACAGGGGCCAGAGGCTTCCCATTGTGGTTTCAGGAGCTCTTTTCCTGCTGTCTCTGTGGGTACAATGGCCCACCTGGCAGTCTGCCTCAGACGCTGGTGCCCAGAACACCCCAGAGGCGTGTGAGAGGCCGTGTGAGAGTCCAGCTGCTGTGTGACTATGCTGCTCTCCTCTGCTCCCAGGCTCGATTCTGTGCACACGAAGGCTACCTCTGAAACAACTCCTCTGGGAGCAGCTACCTGATGCATCTCCTTTGCCCATGAAAGTGCTCCTTTGTCCTACCAGCCTTCACTTAGAACACACGATTTCAAAGATAAGATTATCAAGAATTTCAAGATGCAGATAGCAATGCATTAAGATCATCATGGGGCCCTTCTGAGGACAGGGCCCTGTGTGCCATATTTCACTGAACAACAAAAACAAAAACAGTAATGCAATGACAGCTTGTATAAACTGCTACTTCCTCATCAACTCACCCGTCTGTATCTGTGTGCACATTTTCTGCTTTCCCTCCTGTTGCTCCATTGTTACACGTGAACCCTAAATCCCAACATCTCTCTTTCTTGCCAACCGTGCTCCTACCTGCCTCCTGCAACATCCATTTTTACCTGTCTACTACCAAGTTGCTACCAGCATACATCTTGGCAGTTCTCCAATGTATGCATAACCTTTACCAATCTTACCCTCCAGCTAGTGCTCCATGTTTATTCTCCTGAGCAACCCCTTTTGAAAGACTTTTTACATTTACTATCTCAACTTTCTCTCTGTGCTTTCCCCTTCAGACCCACATTTTGCCTCTATCACTTCAAAGAAATCACTCATCCCAAGGATACTAGTAATTTCCGTGTCGTTAAGTCCAATGGTCAATTCTTAGTCCTCTGACTTCACTATTATGAACATTTACACAACCGGTCATTTTCCTTGAAACCCTTTCTCACTTGGTTTTATGACACTTCACTCCTTCCTCTGTGGCTGCACTTACTGTCCCTGCTTTGCTGGTCTCTTCTCTTTGTCCTGACCTCTGCTCACTGCAAAACCTTAGAGTCCACTCCCCTCACATCTTCTCTGCCTGCACTTACCCATTCAGGGCTACCACAGTCTCATAGCTCTAGGCATCATTTACACACTGATGACTCCCAGATTCAAATTTTTAGTCCAGACACTGTCCTTGAAATTCAGACTTGTACGTCCAACTCTGTCAGAGCCAATCCTCTTTCCTTTTCACCCCATGCCCTAAATTCACTCTGTGAATTTTAGCAAATTCTGTGTGCCAGCTTCCAAATTGGTCCGTATTCTGACCACTTATCACTGATGGTAAAAGGTCCCCTGGGAGGCCCAGGGAGGCCCTAGCCTGATAGCAGGGTCCAGGTCCTTGTCACCACAGAAGAAAGAATTTGCGGTTGAGACAGAAAGGTTCGGTAAAGCACAGTGATTTTATTAAATCAAAAGTACACACTCAGGAGGGGAGTGATGGCAAACCCCGAGAACAAGACAGCCCAACGGGGTCTGGGTAGAAGGTTTTTTGTTAAACATAGACAAGGGGATGCTATAGGGTGGTCCTCGGCTTCTGGTGCTGGTGAGGTGACTGCCGATATGCTGGTCCTTGTCCCTCCTCTCAGGAAAGCAAGTTCTTCTTTGGTCCTCCTGGAACTGTCCTGGTGACTTGCAGCGAGGTGTGGGGTGGGGGGCAGAGTGATTTCAAACCTGCAATGCAAATTTATTAGAATAATATTAAAATGGATCTTTTGGTCACTTGTAGGCCAATATGGCTGCCAAATCTGGTTGAGACCAGTTTTTGTTTGTCTCAACTACAGGAAATTGGGAGGAGGAAGCAGGGGCATCAGGTGGTCAGCAGAAGTCACACCTGCAATGTCCCAGCCAGGATGGAAAAGGGGTGGGATAGAGTTTGAGGCCTTTGTTCCCTGTTTTAGCTTTCCTTCCTCCTCATTACCTACCCTGCCACTCCCTGGTTGGTGCAAGTCACCATCATCTTGTATTTGGACTACGAAAACAGTCTCTTGACTGGTCTTCTATTTGTACTTCTTGGCAGTCTATTCTTCATCTCTGTCCTGTTAAAAGGCAGGTCTGGTGAATCAGTCCTTTGTACAAAACCTTCGGTGGCTTCCCACCACTTTCAGTAAAAGCTGAAGACCCTACGACAGCATTTAAGGCCCACATATTTTGTTGTCTCCCCACCCCCTTTCTCCTAATTCACCACCTGTATTCTTCCCTTGCTCACCTCTCCATACTCCTTGCTACTCTTCAAACTTGTTAGGTTATGCTCCTTCCTCTGGGCCTCCGCTTGGAAGATTATTTTCCCAAGTATCCTATGGATCGTTCCCTCACTTCTTTATTTCTTGCTCAAATGGCTCCTTCCAACCGAGACCTTCCGTGATCACCGTGTTTAAAATGACAAACTGGCACTTTCTCTCTCTGCACTGCTTTATTTTTCTCCATAAAGCCAGGCATTTTTGTTTATTTACTGCTTTATGCTTACAACCTAGAAGTGCTTGGCATATACTAGGCATTCAGTATAGATTTGTTAATTGAGTGAATAAATAACACTCGTGAATCAAAATGAGATGAAATATATATCTCTAGGACTTGGTGATGAACAAATCCTGTTAAAAAACACCAGAATTGTGTGTGTTCTTGGTAACTTGTTTTAATACCTTTGCAAGGAGATCTCACATTGTAAAAGGTACCTGTTCAATCTGACATTGCACTGGGTAGCGTGTCGTGATTTAACCAAATGGATGGAAGAACCAAGATGGCTGTCGTTGTGACTCCAACAGTCAGGGCCCATCCAGGATATGCCTGCAGGAGCCAGCAGGCCCTGGAGTACATGCAGTGCATACAGGCCATGAACAGAGCCTTTCTGCAGGAAAGTAAATCAACTCTCACGTAGCTGAGATGCTGTCGTGGTAAAGAAATAGCTTATATGCTCCATGTAACGCTTGAAAAAGCGACACGGGCTTTGGAGTAGAAAACTATCCACTTCTTTTGAGCAGAGCATGAAATCACCCTATTACCTTTTACCAGGTAGCCTACATAAAGAGGTTGCGCCTATTAATAAAAATCATGCATCCTTGTTACTGCACGGGAAAAACTGTCATTTTCCTCGTCCCGCCTACTTCTGCGGGGTCATTTCCTGCGGTGCTGCAGTGTATTCAGCAAGGGTTGGCAGCGAGGGTGAGACTGTCTGGACAAACAGTTGAAGGGCCATTCTTACACAGACTCTTTGTTCTCCGGCTCAGCCACATCTCACCTGGAGAGAAGGGAATGCAAATATTGTCATATACATGACACGTGTCATATGTTCAAGTTGTCGGGCCATATCATGCATTGTTTCCTTTGCTTTCCTGGGGTAGGATTTGTTTTGTTGATGTTTCATTTTTCCATCAGGCTGTTTGTCTCCTGGCTGAGTCACACCCACTCGGTGATTTTATTCTAGTTTTTGCCCTTCTGCTCAGTCAGTGAAAGGTTTCTGACACCCATTTTATTACCAGAAAATTTGAGTGTCCGCTTCGTGTCCGACATTCAATTTTTAAACTGAGAGTTTGGCTCGGGATGTCTAAAAAGCAGCCCATGTGGGCATTAATTGCAATAAAAAAAGTAGCTGGAGGGAGGGGGGTGGTGCAGGGTGGAGGGGGATACAGGGGAGAAACAAATGGGACAGCTATAATAGCATAATCAATAAAATATGCTTAAATAAATAAATAAAATTTTCATACAACTTATTTGTAAAAAAAAAATAGCGGTCCGCTAGGAAGGTTATTTTGACATAATAATCCAAAATACTCTCATGGATAAATAAAAATCCGAAAAATATCACAGGAGTTTAAAAATGAGAACACCACCCTACAAAGATTGGTATTATCCGAACATTTGGGCCAAAATCCATATTTTTGATTTTTCTGTACAATGTAACAGACAACACTCATATATTTAAGGTGTTCTACTTAAAATAAATTTTAGAAATTTAAATTGCAGTTAAATTAGTATTTTTAGTTTCTAACTCAGAATGTAAGAGGTTCATCACCATTTTTTGTGATAGGAAATGATAAACTGAAATATTTAACAAAGGAAATAGTGAAGTAAAGTGTCATACAATGAAATATTATATAGCATTTAACACTGTGTAAAGGGGATTTTAATAGCATGTCAAATACTTATTCTAAATTAGTAAGGGAAAAATAACAGGACTGTAATTGTATTTCATGTATGATCACAACTGTATGATAGTTGTGACAATAAAAAATGCTGGCATAAAATAAATTAAAATGTTGGGGTCTGCCACTGTGTGGTAAGATTGGTTGATTTTTTACACTTCAATTAATTTTTTGTTGACACACAGAACTTCTTGCTATGGGCCAGAAGAGTTTTAAAGATTATCTCATAGGAGAAGCCAGTGTCTCAGAGCTGAGCCAGGTGAGGCAGGTGACAGGGGTGAGCGGAGCGGGTGAGATGTGAGTCTCAGGGAGCAAGGAGGCCTGAGGGAGGCAGAGAGTGCGTGGCCCGCGGATGGGACAAGGTTTCTCAGTGACAGCCAACTGTGGCATCACAGGTCTTTGGTTACTGGGTTTACCAGTTATTTTCAAATTTCAAGACAAACTCGAAATCCAGATTTTGACATAAAACTTTCTAAATTTAACTGTTGGCAATTAATTCTTTTTGTCCTCCACCTCCTCCTCTTCCTTTTTTCGGGAAAGCAATGGGTAGGCCAAACAAGATGAGTCTTAAAGGAAAATATATTTACAATATGTTCAGTAAACAAATGCAGGTCAACTTTATATGACAAATATCTCAGGCTGTAGTCCCTGTATTTGAAATTTTAATAAGTACAGCTGAGTACTGACTATGAACATGATACACATTGAATAAACAATTATAGCTCCCTACACATAGTTTATTAGGTTTCCTCCACTTCCGTCATCTGTTCTTTCCTTTCTTACTTCCTCCTTTTTTAATCCGCGCCGCCCTCCTTATGAGCCTCTTCAAGAATGGAATGCGGTTTTCATAAATGTTATGTGACTCCCATAACCCAGAAGTGTTAAAATTGAACTGCACAGGCTGTCAGGGTCAGAGCTAGCGTGTCCCCTTCAGTGGTTCTTAAACTTCTTGGTTTTAGACCTTCTTTACATGCTTTAAAAAGTATTGAGGACCCTAAAGAGCTTTTGTTTACAGAGGGTGTAAGTTTAAAAATGTAGAAAAGAGATCTATATAAATAAGTTTATATATTTATAAAGAAGTATATAAATATATATTTCTGTTATAATTTAAAGTGGAGGGTCTTAGAAATCTTAATTAATTAGACATAATAATTACCAATGTATGAAAATAAACGCTCTTAATAAAAATTATTTTAATTAGCAATTTTAACTTATTTAAAATTTATTTACTTAAAATTTATTTTATTTAAACAGTTTTTTATTAAACATATTTGTGTTCTAAAACCAAAAAAAATGAGAAAAGAATTGTTCCACGTTTTTGCGAGTCTCCGTAATGCGTGACTTCATAGCTGCCTGGAGTCTCCTGTTACTGCGTTCGTTCTGACGTGATTCTCCTCGTATTCAAGCCTCTGGAAAATCCCATTCTTGCCAGAGAACAAGGGTTAAAATGGCAAATGGCTTCTCCGTATTATCATAGAAGTCGTTTTGACCTCCTGTAACCCCTGACAGGCTCTCAGGGTCTCCGGGGCTCGGCTGCAGAGCTGTTGGTCTCCACGCTCATTTTATGAGCTAACTCGGTGAGCAACTTGCGCGTGACCACCTGCCCCTCCCCCAACCCTCAACTCTTCCGTTAGCCTGCCCCAAACAATTTGTGCTTTTGAGTTAAGGCATTATTTTCTATCAAAGTGCAAATACTAGTGGGAGAGATCACACATTACGCTGTTAACAGCTATCAATTCCTTAGTTGGAACAAATTTAATTCATTTCAACTCGAGAGTCCACGAGGACAGAATAAAAACGGAGAAGGCCCAGCAACAGGGTATGGAAAGACCCCTCTCCACACTGAGCATCGACTTTTTCTACCGCCCAGCAGGGCCTGGCCTGGGGGTCAGCCTGGTGTCTGGGTAGCTGTCAGCTCACAGCTCTGAAAAGTAACCATTTCCTAATCTGTTTTAATTGCTTATCCTCAAGAGCTACCCAGTTACAGTGCCCTGCGGCTGCTAACATCCAATTCGGGATTTATTGATCTAACAAATGCAAAGAGTTACCACTACTAATAAAAAAGCCAATCTAAACAAAACTCACTAATTTCTATGAAAAAGATAATCTTGCAGGAAGCTCTTTATTAATGCTTCATCTTATTTTATCTTTCTACTCCCTTTAAAACTACAAATGCCGTATATCGTCTAAACTTGTATTTTTTCCTTAAATAAGTTTTTTGCTCTCATTAAGATTTACTTATCCTTAGGGACATGCACTGCCATTTCTTCATTCCTCAGGAAGTAACCATTCCATTTGAGCATCTGGGCTGAGATGTCCTTGGAAATTAAATTCTAGTCTTTGTAAATAGGGCAAAATGGAACTGTGGTTTCAGGTTAAGCATGACAATTCAGCTTACTGGTTGTTTTTGCAGATGGAATTACACATACTTGTATACTTAATTGGTGGGGGGAAAATCCAATAAACTTTAGCAACTGGATAGTTGTGTCTTAGCATTGTAAGTGTTGCGTTCTTCCCATGTAGGCGGAAGAGGTGATTCTCCTTGTGGGATGCATCTGAAGGGATTGCTGGGTCTTTGAATTGTGAAGGATCAGCTGAGATGAGGTCAATCAGGCTGAGATTGGGCCGCTCTAGGGGTGAATTGAATTTTTAGTTTTGGTGAAATGCCCGAGTTTAATCAGGAGAAATAATTCATGCCAGGAGTGGAGGGGTGGGGGTTAGGAGGGGTAGGGGCAATGCAAGAGGCCAAGAATAGACTGAGAAATTAGGAGCAGGGAAGTTGGAGGCAAAATTACTTGGGGTGCAGGTTATGAATAAAGGTGAGAGTGACGGTCAAGTGCAGACCAATGAGGCCTGCTAGTGGTAGAGGCCTGGACTGAAAGTGGCCAAGGGAGTTGTGCTGCAAAGGAACACGGTGGTCTTTTGTGCTTGGGGGAGCCAGCTGTTATAGGCGGTGAATTTGTTTTGAGTCAGCTGTGCAAAATCTTTTCCAAGTTACCATGTTCCAACAGATGTTTATTTGCTGATGACTGGACCATTCCATTTTTATTTTTCAGTTACAAAATAAAAAATTTGTAAAAATGCCTCTTAGCAAGGATTATTAGGGAAAGATGCATGGCATGTCAGGAAAAATAATACCAATGAAATTACTTGCCTGGGGTTTGTCTATGATTTTTAAGAGAAAGCTACCAATACTTTGTCAATTGCTAACACTTATTTATCAGCTAATCACTTGCGTATATAGTTTCTTTCCCAGCATTCCAGGGCAGGCATTTCCTTCCAGTCTCATTTGCAAAAACCCTGATTTGCTTTATCCACCTCCCCCTTCCAAGTGCTGATGGGCAACCCAGTGCTAAGGACGTTTTAGGCCTAATGGAGACTTTCTCAAGTAATGAGTTGAACAATCTTGTTAAAAAGAGAGTTTGCAAAGAAAATGCATAGCTACCCAAACATTTTGGAATAAGCACTTATGAATCTTCTCTTTGCAAAACTCTCTGTAGACTGCTTCCTGTTAATAGGAAGCTAGTCCTTTTTTTAACAGGCAATGCCTGCCTTTCATGAGCACGTATGTCCCTCTCCGTCTTAGTCCTCCAGTCACATTCGTCCTCTTCTTCACAAGACCTGCCACCTCCTACCAGAGGGGATGCCTGTACTGTCCCCTCTGCCAGAAATTTCTACCCATTTTCTCATTCTGGACCTCCCACTCAGGCATCTTTTTCTCCAGAATCCTCCTCCAACCCTGTAAACTGTCCCGTAAACCCCTAAAGTCCTCTGTTCCTTTCCGACATAGCCCAGGGGCTATGTCATGTGATTTAGTTATCGTGACTGTGTCCTGCTTTCAGCCGACTAGCCTGTAGGCAGGGTCTGGTTTTGCTCGGTGCTCCATCCTCGGTGCTCCATCCTCGGTGCCTGCTACAGTGCCTGCCACAGTGTGGGTGTTCAATACACGCTAACGCGTCAGTGCTCCAATGAGCAAACCAGCCTTCACTGAGTGCCTACTATGTTCTGACCAGCAATTTCGGCCTTTTCCATCTCATGGCACACATAAACTGATTACTAAACTTCTGCGGCACACCAAAAATATATTTTTTTGCCCATCTGACAAAAAAATAGGTTTGTTGTTTTTTTTTTGGTTGATCTTACAAAAAATAATAATAGTAACTGTCTACCCTTTTTGCCCCAAAGTGACTTTTTAAAAAATCAGGTGCCTTTACGCGTATATAAAGATTTCTGGTACTAAGTATTAATGGATCAGATGCAACTTTATTTTGCAACAGGACCAATAAGATGCAACTCTATTATAGGACCTTGTATTTGTGGTTCAAGACAGGATATTCACTGTGGAGGCTATCATTGTGTTGGCTATTGTCATGTTTTTATTTGACAGTCTAAGGGAAAAGAGGTCAGTGTCCCCAACTAAGTAGTCAGGTATTGCATATTTTAAAATTCTTGTGGCACATGGGTTGAAAATTGCTCACCAAGCGATAAGCATACACCAATAAGGCATTTCCTACCTTCAAGGACCTGGAGCTCACATGTAAAAAGGTAAACTACCACGCAGCACACATGGTCAGAACTGCTATAGAGATGTAAAAACTAAAAATGAAGGAAGCCAACAAACACCATCGCCAAACAGTCGAACAGAAACAGCATGGGAACATGGAATACGGCACAACTAATCTATTTCAGTGGGCATCAGACAATGTGGGCAGAGGCCGGGCGAGGAGAGCCAGGCCTCGGTCCAGCGGATCTGAGCTTGAGTTCTAGTTCTGGTACTTACTGAGCCTCCGTGGTTCTGTTCCCCTTCTCTAAAACAGGAGTAATAATTCTAATACTTACTGGGCAGGGGATTATTAGACTTGCCTAAAACATACCGAACCTTGTTGCCAGTGGCAGTCACTCTGCCCTTAAGGCCTGGCTAAGATGTGTGTCTTCCCCTGTTCTCTGCAAGCGCAAAGTCCGAAGCCCTTCCCCACATATCTGCACATTTGCGTGGGCGTGTGTTCTCATCGTCATCTCCAGCTCTGACTTCTTCCTTCGCTGAGCTCTCGCTCTGCTGGCTCTTTGCCCGTTCGTTCAGGGCCAATCTTTGCTCCGCTTAGGTCCACGCAGGTTTGCAGCTCACACCTTTCCTTGAATTTCACATAAAGGCGCTCCTCTAGGCCTCTGGGTGGGCAGCAGACCCTGCCAGAGTTTTAATAAAACAGAGGAGTGAAAGAGTGGAGTGACTCAAAGAAATTATGATGGCTCGTTAGATATTCTAATCTTAAACCTTAGTACATTCTGTGATACTGTGGATAGACCCCCCCTCTGACACTTCTTTGCTCTGTCCTTTTAGGAGCAAAAAACAAACGAATAAATACACAACAGCACCAGCAATGAAAACCTTTCCTCTTCTTGCTTTCTGCCTCTTCCCTATCCTGGCCCTTACTTGTAATCAAGAGAATGCAGGGAAAGTGATGCTGGGAGACTGGAAAGCCAGATCAGGAAAGGCCATGCAGCTTCTGTTTCCCTTGCTGAGCACCCTGAGCCACCTTATTAAAAAACTGAATATCTTGAGGCCCCCCCATGCTATGAGGAAGCTTGAGGACTCTCAACTCAAAAGCCCCAGCTGAGATCCCAGCCAACAGCCAGCATCAACCTCTAGATGTGCACATAACGCTTTTTCTGCTTTCTCAGCCATTGAGTCACCTCTGGCCTTGAGTGTTTATATCTGAAGCCCCAGAATGATGGAGCAGAATCAAGCCATTCCTGCTCTCCTCTGTCCAAGTTCCTGACCAACAAAATCTGTGGTTGGCTTAAGCTTTGGAATCTGGGTTGTTTGTTGTGCAGCCGTAGTGACTGTAACAATGGTTATATAACATTTGACTTGAGAGATGAATAGAGTTTTTTTTGCCAGGCAAAACTCTTTGGGAAAGGCTTCACTTTTTAGGAGAAGACTAAGGAATTTGGTGTGGTTAAAAAAAAATTAGGTTGTGGAAGAGAATCAGGAGATGAGAAATGATGCAATGAGAAAATGTGCCATATGGTTTAGTGAAAACCATAATGTATTTGTTCATTAATATAGGTAATTTTCTTCCAGACCATTGGCTTTGAAAATATAGTTTTAAATTGAAGAGCCTTATGCCATAGGATGTCTAGAGGCTTTCTGAAATTTCACTTGGACATAAAACATGATTTTTGAATGTTATAAGTTTCTTGCAATTCTTCATGTGTTAGCACTGGTCTCCAAACTCAACTGAATGTACTTCTCATACATAACAAGCTATGGTTTAACTGGTGAGTAACTTTCATTTGATTGCTAGTTAAAAAAAACAAAAACAAAAACACTGTAATTCCTCATGAGTACTCACATCCAGTTTTATTGTGATTTTTTTGGGTTGGGGATATGGTGATAATAGAGTTGAGAAGCATTCTTATCAGAGTGTCCTGGATACTAAAAAAAATTTTTGTATAAATTTTTCCACAGAGATATTGACTTAATCAATTTTCAATCTGTAGCGCTACATTTGTCAAAGCAGAAGACCCAAATATGCAATTTTTTTTGGTTAGTGAAAAACTGGCCATAATGAATGAGGCAAAAATATATTAGCTATCTATTGACCTCAACATGCAGGAAAGCAGTACTAGGTCATTAGCTTGGCTGGTGCTAAACAAGCAGTTATCTGACCTGCTGTAGGGGGAACCGAATGGTCTGAACAAGTGGCCTATGAAGATGGCATTTGGTGAGAAATGCCCGGCTGAGTGTGAAGCAGTGACATTATTAAATGAATGCGTATGATGCATAGCATGATTATACCACTACGGCAGGAAAGCATCGCCATTTTGTCAAATGGTGCGCTGTGTGCATCAGCATTCACGGCATCATCTGTCTCTGGGCTACTGTGTGAGTTTTATAATTCTGGAAGGGTTACGAGTCAAGTTTTGATTAATTTTTGGTGGTTTTATTTGGTTATTGAAGTGTGGCTTGATTGTGTGTGTGTTTTTTCCCCTTTTTCTTTTAAGCTCTGACAATCTTGATTAAATTTCCCCTTGAGGAGTGGGAGGAAAACAGCAAAATAACTGTCACAACTTGTTTGAGATGAATGGCTTTCGGCAGTTTACACCCCTCATCCCCGGCAACCTCTCTGGAAGATTAGTGGAAGGCAGCAACACTGTGAAGATCGCGGTCCCTGCTAGCTGTAGATTTTGAAAAAATTGATTGTAAGAGTTTCCTCCCAAGGCTCAGATGCAGGGGTTATTTCCTTTTCTCTCACACTGCTTCTTATCTCATAGTGACACAACTGTCATGCGACCAACAGAGTGGGGTTCAGTGTTCAGTATTTACATTGCATGGGGAGGGGTTCAGTTTTCCAATGCAGTTCTAAATTTCTACTGTAAGAAACTGGAACCAATTGTGGATTAGATAAGGCTTTATGTTGAGCAAGCATGGAAAAGAGAGCTGCACTTACGGCTGATACCACTGGACCACGAGGAATAGATTTTCACTACTGTGGCTCGTACCCACGTTGTGGAATACGATAAATACAGTTTCACTCACAGTTGCCAAGGAGAAGTCTACGTGTCTTCAAATGACTGATTTGCCCCACATCTTTTGCAAATTACTTACAATCCTGTATGTTGATACTCGTGCCCTTTCTAATTATGAAACACAGCCTGGAGTTAGCCCTTAGGGGACGCTTTAATGCATAAGCACTTGATTCATTTCACAGTTTTCAGGAATTGTTTCATAAGCACATGTTGAGCACCAAATATGTCCCAGGACTAAGGCCACCATGCAGGACTCAAGGAAGCATAAGACGTGCTCCCAAGGGTCTCACAAGCTCGTGCTGCAGAAGCATGAGAATCCAGGACCCAGAGCAGGGAGGACACAACGTGCAGTCGCAGGGTGGCTCAGGACAGGACACCCTCATAGCCGAGAGCTCACTGACTTCAGTATATATGGAAATTCTTCGTGGGGCAATGAAATCTTGAGGATTGAAAGACATTTTTATTTGAGCATATTAGCCATCTATTTTTCTTTGAGTTTACAAACACAATTGACTGTGGTATGTTAGTGGGAAAGTACAGGAAAAAATTCAGAAGAGAAACCTTGCTTCATTATTTCAAAGTGATCAAATGACACATAGAAAGCTACCAGGTAAAGTTTAACTTTTAGGTTCTATTTAATAAGGAATACTTTCTATAAAACTAAGGGGTAGAAAAACCTTTTCTAGGAGAATATTTTTTATCTTTAGGTCAGAGAACAAGAATGTGAAGCGGTAAAGTTAAATTACACTGAGTGGCACTACTGTGTACTACTCGTCTGGCAGATACACACCACACAGATAAACACACACCTCCCCGACCCCCGCAGGTGTCTATATGCAAGCAGGCACACCTGTAGTTTCTTAGGGCTGCAGTAACAACGTACCATAAAGTTAATGCCTTAAAACAGCAGAAATGTATCCTCTCACAGTTCTGAAAGCTGGAGTCTGCAGTGCAGGTGGTAGTGGGGCCTACTCAGTATGAAGCCTCTAGGGACGAAGCTCTCCTCGTCTCTTCCAGCTTCTGGGGTTCAGACATTTCTGGGTTTGTGGCTGCCTGACCCAGTTTCTGCCTCCGTCTGGCTTTTGGACTTACAATAGTGTTTCTAGGAATCTAGATAATTAGCTGGGGATAAATCATCAGAGTATTTAATTAATTATAGTAATTGTTTATATTATATAACACACATAATATATTGTTCTCGTACTTATTTTAATAAATATATTAATTACACTATTATAATGCTAAAAGGACACATTATATAAGTGAATAGAACCATTAAAATTATACTTTGGAAGAATATTTAATGACATTAAAAATATTCATCATATAACTGACAACTTGAAGTAAAAATACAAAATTGGATGTACAGTATGATCTCAATTTTGTAAAATGAATCTATACATTTAAATATAGGCACATTCAAAATCTAGAAACAGACCATCAAAAGATTACCAGTAATAATGTCAAGTGGTAGAGCTATAGGAGGTTTAACTCAAGGTGCTGACCAGGGCTGAGGTCTTACCTGAAGACTTTTTTGGGGAAAGATATGCTCCCAGTCTCATGGTTTTTGGCAGGGCTCGGTCACTTCTGGGCTGTTGGGTGGAGGGCCTCACTCCTGAGCTGACCGCTGGCCGGAGTCTGCTTTTAGCTCCTTACCACGTGGGCCTCTCCGGTGCGGCTTCCGGCCTCCTCAAAGCCAGCAAGAGAAGTAGTCGACTGGCAAGGTGGAAGCCACGACCTTATATAGTCTGATCACTGAAGTGACATCTCACCACCTTTGACATACTATGTCAGAGAGACACAAGTCACTGCGCCAGCCTACAATCAAGGGAAGGGATTACACAAGGGTGTGGAGACCAGGAGACAGATGGGGAACATCGATGGCATCTCAAAGCCTGACTACCACATGGGCTCGCTAACGATCTTATAAAATTATGGGCAACCCTGGCCAGGTGGCTCGTTTGGTTGGAATGTCGTCCCGTACACCAAAAAGTTGCAAGTTCAGTCCCCGGTGGGGGCATGAACAGCAGGCAACCAATCAATGTTTCTCTCTCTCTCCCTTACTGTCTAAAATCAATAAACCTATCCTTGGGTGAGGATTAAAAAAACCTAAAATTATGGGCAGGTGCCATGTTTGTTAGTAACATATGTATTATGAAATGAAAGCATGTCAGTCAGAATCTTACATTTATATCTGTGTATAGTCTGTGCTTAGGACATAATATCTAATGCCTCAGTATATGCTTGCTTGCTCAATTTAACACATATTTAGCTCATGCTAACTGAGTGTCAGGTACCTTTTTAGGTGTGGGGCTATAGCAATTAGCAAAAAGTTCTTCCCTTCATGGAGGGAGACAATGTACTATGTCGGCAAGTGATTATAGAGTCTATCTGACATGGAGAATAAACAGAGAAAGGTGAATAAGGAGTGTATAAGGTGAGTGAAGGGGAGAGGGTTTCGATTTAGATGGAGTGGTCAGTGAAGACCTCATGAAGGGGAGTCGGAGCAGAAACAAAGAAGTGAAGGAACCAGTCATGAGAATGCCTGGAGATAGAGAGGGAGCTTGGGGGGTGTGCGTCTCATAGCTTTGACGGTCCGGTAGGGGTGCAGATGACCGACAGCCATCAGCTGCTTGGAGGCTCCAGTCTTACAGTGTTCCAGGCAGAGGCCCCAGAAGTGCAAGGGCCCTGAGGAGGTTGGCATTTTCGAGGAACGTCAAGGAGGTCAGTGGCTTTCTTAAAGTGAAAAAGGCTGAGAGTGGTAGGAGATGAGGTCAGAAATGCATCCGATGTCCTTGCAGAAGAAATGTAGCTGGCTTGGTTAATATAACATCGTTTTTAAAGAAGGGGATCAAAAACGTTAGCCAATGACACACATGTTCATTACAGAATGGAAGGGAAAGGCATTAAAAACCAAGCATCTGATAATCTCCTCCTTAGCAGCATCTGTCTGGGTAGTAAATGTAAGTGGTCAAGTGCTGGGCCATTAAAATTTTGATGTAAACCATTAAGTCAACTTATGGACCTTAGTTCAAAGGGGTTTGCCATTGTATCTGTGAAAGCAGCGGCAATAGAGTGTATTTATGCAAATCTAATAGATTTGTAATGAATAATCCTGCTTAATAAGCTAGTTAGACCACTTGATCATTTACTTGAGAGTGATCATAAATGCCTTTTTCTAAAGCTATTTTAGAATGCTAATCATTCAACCGCAATAGCACTTAACATAAGTACACAGCAAATACTAGGTTTATTTTGTTACTGATGATGAGGATGAAGAACATTGTTCTTAAAAGTTGTCAGTCAGCCCTGGTCTGTGTGGCTCGGTGGGGCCTTGTCGGACAAACCGAAGGGTTGAGGGTTTGATTTCTGGTTGGGGTACATGCCTAGGTTGCAGGTTTGGTCCCCAGTTGGAGTAGATACGAAAGGCAACCAATCGATGTTTCTCTCTCACATTGATATTTCCTTCTCTTTCTCCCTCTCTTTCCATTTCTCTGAAGTTTAATGGGCATGTCCTTGGGTGAGGACTGAAAAAAGAAATGTCAGCCAGCCACTCAAAGGAACTGCCAAATGATGCTGAATAATCCAGATGAAAAAACTGGAAACTTTCTTTTTGGAGGTTTGAGACTTAAATCCCTGTTTCTTGAGACTATAAACTTGACCTAACCTGGAAGTTCACAGTACTTTCCATGGGGCACTTATATATTATTTCCCCCTGTCTTTTATCTCCTTAACCCATGCCAGGTCCTCTGCTTAGCTCCTGAGAAGCAAAAGCTTGGAAAATCCTTTCAAACTTCAGAAACAAAGCAATGCTCAGTCAGCCAATAAGAGCTTGGGAAATTAGTCTTGAATACTATCCCTGTGCATCAGTTGAAGTTGGATGAAGCTCTACATCCCCCCAAAGTTCTCTTTCATACTAATTAGACACTCCTCTGAAATGTAATGACCATTTACAGACCACTTTACAGTGCAGGGTGGACAAGAGCTATTTAGTGTATTTTAATGTCTTTCCGTGTTTCTCAAATTTCATTGGCCTTTTCCTGTTTCACCAATGAATCATAGGACTTTCAAGGACCTCCACTCCCCACCCCTACGTGTTAAAATTCTAAACGGAAACTCAGTTCACATGAAAATCTAGATTCAATGACTAGGAAGCCTGTAATAACTGAACACTTGCTTGCATGGATTGTCAGCCTGGCCCCGGCCCTCCTTCCGCTGCCTCCTGGGGCGGAGAGCTATTTCTGGCCCCTGGGGAGGTAAAAATGTGAGCTTGGCAGCGCTCTGTTAGGGACGTTGCTGAAGCTCAGACGACAGTGGACCCTTGCATGACGTGTCTGAACTGCACAGGTGCACTTATACATGGAGTTTTTCCCCCATAAATGCTGCAAATGTATTTTCTTTTGTGATTTCTTGATGTCATTTTCTAGCCTCTAGCTTCCTTTGTTCTGAGCAGACAGTATATAGTACATCTAACACAAAATATGTGTTGATTGACTATTTATGTTTTCTCTAAGGTTTCCAGTCAACAGCGGGCTCTTGGTAGTTTTGGTGCAGTCGAAAAGTCATATGGGGATTTTCAAATTTGAGGGGGTCAGCGCCCCTAACCCCAGTGTTGTTCAAGGGTCACCTGTACATCTGTCTAAGAAATCCAACATGTTTGCCCTGCTCCAAGCCATGTTTCCCGGCTCTGAACCATTTCAGAAGGATAAGAGTGACACAGGAAAAATTTCAAGTTTGTGAGCCTGGCGTGGGGACATTTTAGGGAAGGGTGTAAGTTTTGTGGCCCAAGTGAAAAGCCTGTCTGCTTTTCCGCTCTAAGAATAAGCTGCCCTGAGAGCAGTGAAATTCTTTTCTGGCTGGGCGGTTGGCACATTCTAGATCTTCTGCCCGGAATACTGTTTCTTCCTCTTTATCTTAATAACTCCAATTCTTGCTTCAGATTGTATCTAACACACTCCTCCGCAGGAAAGCCCCCCTGCCCTCTGCCCGGCCCAGGGATGCGCGCCAGCCCCGGCCCCGCCGGCGGCCTCTCCCTCTCTGGGTGTGTCAGTGTGGCGCGTTTCCTCCTGTTCATGTGAATATTTGACTAGAGCCTGCTCCCCATTGCCACCTTTCGTTACTGCTTACACTATATCACTATTATGGCACAGTGCTAAGGACAGCCACTGGGTCTGGGTTTGCCCATCGGATGTCTTCAGAAATGAAATATATATAAAAATATAAATATATATAAATAATATATACATTAATATTAATATTATATATACTATATACTATTAATATTATTTATTAATATTAATGTTATAAATATATAATATATAAATATATATAAATATATATGTGTGTGTGTGTATGTGTGTGTGTGTGTGTGTGTGTGTGTGTGTGTATATATATATATATATATATATATATATATATATATATAAAAAATAGCACAGAGCCTGGCACAGAGAAGGGAAGAAGTGCTCACTAAACATCTTTTCACTCAGGCAGTGACAGAGGAAATGTTTCAGAAGGATTGTTCTGGCCCTCGCTGCATAGGGGGCCAGCCTTGGGAGCAGTCTGATATTCCAGTGGGTTCTGCTTGTCCATCACTGCATGATTCCATGAGTGGCCCCACAATGCTCTGAGAATCATCCTTCCCAAAGAGTCAGGCGACCTGTAATCCCTTCTTAGTTCTTCTGTTAATGAACTTTCAGACTTTAGCCAAGTCGTTTAATGTCTTTATATCTCCTCCTATGTAAAATGGGATTGTCAATACCTGCTCTATTTACTTTACCAAATTATCTTCTTATACAAAGAACATTAAAGGTCCAGATCATATTAGTATGATCCAGATATTATCAGGTAAAAAGGGGTGGGCTATAGGCCATTCTGGGCTCCCATACACAGAGGATTCATGGAAATATATTTGAAAGTTGAAAAATAGACAGTTATAAGGGTTACATTTCCAGAGAACTAAAAATATATTCTGACATTGCTATGAATGGTTTAATATATGCTGCCTCTCTTCTGTTCAGATATCCCATGAGGGGCCTAGACCTTCACGTGTGTCTGGTACAGAATGCCCCTGGCCCCTCCTGCCCCTTTGTCACAGCAACCGAGGCATTTACTAATCCCTAAGAAGCTCTGGGGAGCTGGAAACAGGTGTAGGAAAAAGGGGTTTTATTTTTTTCCCACCTGTTGAAAGGGTGCAAAAATGACTTTAAGTCTTTACTCTTCCGTATTGCTACAAAATTTGCCAATTAATTTTATAGAGCCCTCCCAGTTTGACTTTAGGCCATATATATTAGTCAAGGTTTTCCAGAGAAATATATAAGAGGAGAGAGAGAGAGAGGTTGATTTTGATGATGAGGAATTGGATCACATGATTACAAAGGCAGATAAGCCCCACGATCTGCAGTCAGCAAGCTGGAGACCCAGGGGAGCTGGTGGCAATAGCTCCAGTCTGAATGCCAGTAGGTTTGACATCGGGAAGAACTGAAGTTTCAGTTCAAGTCTGGAAGGCAGAGGGAAAAAAACCCAAAACAATCATTGTACCAGCTGGAAGGCTGTCAGGCAGTCAGGCAGGAGGCGCTCCCCTTACTCATGGGAGGGCCAGCTATTTTATTTTATTTTATTATTTTATTTTTTAAATTTTTTATTGTTGACACTATTACCGATGTCCCCCATTCACGTCCCCGCTTTGTCCCTCTCCACCTACCCACCCCCCCTCACTACCGCAGCCTTCACCACATTGTGGTCTGTGTCCTTGGGCTAATCCCTTCCAGTCCCCTGACAGTTTTGTTTTATTCAGGCCTCCAGCGGAGTGGATGAAGCCCATCCACGCCAGGGAGGGTCATCTGCTGTACTCAGGCTTCCAATATAAAGGCAAATCTCATCCAGACCGCCTTCACGGCCACGCCCGGAATAATTTTGACCAAATACCTGGGTGCCCTGCCGCTCAATCAAGTTGACATGTAAACTTAACCATCAGAACATGTGATTTGCTTTGAGCAGTGGGACGTTGGTGAGTGGGATGCAAGCAGAGTCTTGAAAGACCCTTGGCATAGTGGGCTAGTTTCACGGACAGTTGTCTCTGCATGTCACCTTACCACACCCAGTGAGAACAAATCCCAGGTACAAACCTTGAAACATGGGGAATGCAGCCTTATGACATGACTGGGAGGAGAAGTGGAATGTTTGTGGGCCACCCTACTGGCTAACCCCCTGGCTTGGCGCTGGGCTCCGGGCATACTACCTGGCCTCGCCTCACATTCGCTTCAACCTGTGACTTCAGCTTGCCACACCTAGTAGGAGAAGGCTTATGGTTACGCTGGCAGAAGTGGCCCGTTTAGCCACATTGCTATCTTGACTTTTTCTTGTAAACTGAAAGCACTATATTTATTAGCTTTTGGTTCTGTGAAGTGGGGAAGGAGGCGTGATATTATTTCTCAGTCCCATGACTATCTAATGCTACGTAGGCCTGAAGACCCAGATCTCATGCGGGTATCTTCACAAAGTCACAGTGCCAAGAGCCTAACGATTCATTTTAGTACAGAAGAAGAAATATTCAGACTCCCAGTGTCTAATGACCAGAAGTCCCAGGTTTCTTCCATGTTGGTTGAGATACCACTGACAAGTATTGAGTACTGATTGAAACAAAAATTCATGATGCAAGAGTATGACATTTCTCGAAGCTTTAAGCCAGCCTGAGAAATCTGCACAATTGGTTTTGAGTTTGGGGGGAACTGGAAAAAACATCCTCACAGGCTTGTTCCAGAACCCCCACCGCCGCAGGGATCTCAGAACTCTTCAGGACACACGTTCCCCGAAGCAGAGCGATGAGCAGCCCAGCTGTCTGTCCACGGAAGAGCGCGCTCTCAAATACTTGGCAACGCTCCCTGTCTGTGCAGCAACCTCTTTCGGCCTGGCTGGTTCTGCACGTTGCATGGTACACATGCATCCTCCTGTTAAAGACACCACAAGGGGTGAGTTGGGTCGTGCAGTGCGTTCTCTTCCCATCTCCTGCAGTTTGGCTTATGCTGCTCAAGAGTCCCCCCACAGTCCCAGCATCTGGTTTCCTTCTGCAAGGCATCTGCCCTGCTGGAAGAACAGGAGACCAGGGAAAGAAGAGATGGAACTGGATCCAGAGGGGCCCTAATTCTTGAGGGAAAAGCAACCTGACCTTGGCCTTGTGGAGCTGTTCATGAGAGGCCGACGTAGAGACCCTGTCACTTTCTCTAAGAAGTTTGGACAAACGGTGATGATTCTGTTGGAAGAAAGGCTTCTGAACACTGTGAAAATCCATATTGTAAACAAAAGAAACCTTTTGTATGCTTTGAATGCCCCCTACAATGTGCACTCAATAAATAACTCCATGCTGTTCTGCTCACCAAAAAATGAAATGACTGGAATTTTTAATACCATTGCTGGGAGTTCCTAGGAGAGTTGATGTACATTTTCTCCTACGTTCAAAGCCAGTTTCCTCTAATTGTTTTTAAGTTTTTTCCTGTTGTTAGTATCTTTCAGACACGCATTGGCAGATTGCTTTCCCGAGAGGGAATAGAAAAGAATAAAATTTCATGATTTAATCTATAAAAAGATAAGAAAAAAAGTCAAAATGTCTTCATTCAGTGGTTGCTTTTCCTAGTTCATATGTGTTAAATTAATATCTAAATAATGTCCAGAAGTATGGACATTTACAAACCTGGATTACAAGTCAAAAACATTTAAAAACAATTCTTGTTATTAATGCTCTTAGACACACTTGATGTGAAATTTCTTGTCTTCTGTAGGGCAGAGTTTCCAAATTATCCAAGAAACCAAAAACGGGGCATCGCATGACCGATGAGAAATGTGAAGGATTTTTGTGTGTGTCAGAAGCCCTTACCATTTATTGAGTGACTTTAGGTTGGACTGAATGGCTTGTGTCCCTCCCGAAACTCGTAGGCTGAAGCCCTGTGCCCCACTGTGATGGTGTTCGGATATGGGGGCTCTGGGAAGAAACTGAATCTAGATGAAGGCTTGAGGATACTGCTCTCACACTGGGCTTAGTGCCTTTATAAGAAGAGAAGGAGACATGAGAGCTCCCTCCCTCCACCCACGTGCACAAAGAAGATTATGTGAGCATATGGGGAGATGGCAGCTGTCCTCAGGCTGGGAAGAGGTGCTCCAGCGAGAACCAAATCTGCCAGTACCTTGAGCTTAGACTTCCCAACCTCCAGAACTGGGAGCAATATAAGTCTGTTGTTTAAGCACCCCCGTCCATGGTATTTTGTTATAGCAGCCTGAGCTGCCTGAGAAAAGTCCTCACCTGGAGATCGCCCCCGCCAACTTCATAATAACCCTTCTTCTGTCATAAAGTGTCAGCTTAGCCTCAACCCTGCAGAAAAATTCTGGTGGGACTGAAAACCTGGGATATCTCTCTCAAAGTCCTAAAATTTCCAAAGCAGTCATCTATTCTCTGGACCCTTATTAGATATTTTTTTCTTTCTGATATATATTTACAAATAGTTTTTGTAGATCACTTTAGATTTCATGGATTTAAAAGATGATGTTTAGAGGAATATAGTAAAAGGATCTCCCTGGGGGTGACTGGTTTTCTGAGCTTTACCAGAGAAGTCAGCTCCGTCAACTAGGAGCAGGAATGCTTCCAACCCCCTGAAGCTGGGAAGGCTGTTAGTAAAAACCTATTTTGTTCCCCACAGATTTTTGTGTTATATGTATACATGGTGACAAGCGGCCAGACCCCATGCTGCTTGGTTACACTAAGTCTATTCCACATGACATCAACACAGATATAAAATTCCACCTCTTTGATTTCCACATAAAACTCATCCAGGGCAAGATGCATGGAGATCTGAAGGAGACATAAGTGGTGATTACATTGCAGAAATGCAAACAACTTCTAGGTGAATACCAGATGCTCTAGTCTTACATGTTTTCCCTTGCCCCCAGGCTATATGTTCCGTATCTCTGAGACAGAACTTGAAAAAAGGGCTATTTTTCTCCATAAATGGAACTCATAAATGGATCTCATAAAATGGATGTTGAGATCTTTTAAAATATGATTCAAGAGCCATTTATTTTAGAAAACTCATTTGCTTATTCATTTATTCTTTCATTCATTCATTTTAGGTTTCTTTTGCTTGGTGTGTACAGAAGGAATTATGAAAACAACTCAGTATTGCTACCTTCTGCCCATCCCCATGAAATACACAAATGAAAGAATTCCCCAAATAACTGTGCGGGTTCTGCTAATACCAGCATAACCCTTCTGGAGATGGAAAGTGGTCGGACCATGAGGAAGAGCCAAACCACACAAAACAAGCCCTGCAGTTTACGAGAATTGCAACATCTTGTACAACTTTGGGCTTTCCAAAGCTTTTTCCAATAAACAGTATTGAAGCCTATAAACAGAAGAAAAGGACCTACAAAGGAGCCTCGAAAGCCTGGAGAGAGAGAGCTGCTTTCTCCCATGAGGTGTTTTCCAGGTAGGATCCCGGCACCTGGAATATTGCTTGCAAATGTGATTTCTGGAACAGCATAGACGAGTTTGTGACTAGAATATAAATTAGGACACACACACAAATAACTGACTCCTTTTATCCATTTACATGTTTGTCTACTTATTTAACAAACGCTTTAAATTCTGGGTGCCACTTCTGCTGTGTTCCCCTCCCCGCTCCCCCGTACCCCTCACTCATCTAAGCAATGTTCAGACACCAGCTGGGTGCCTCCAGTTCAACTCAATTCTGACTCTGTCTCCTCGGGGACAGCATCGAATCCCACAGGTTAAGTGCCCTTCTAACGTTCGCTGGCCTCTCCAGTGTGTGGAGAGTCCAACCTCTCTTCTACTCTGGCTGTTTTTCACCCGTGCTGTTTTCTTATCCACTCTGCCCCCTCCTGGAATTTCAGTGAAGAATTCTTCACTCTGAGCCTTGAAAGGCCTTTCCCTGTGATCCCTGCTACTCTCCATAAATCCCCGTTTTGTTTTCTACATGGCATTTTCAGGCCAACTTTTATTTATTATCCATTTCTTCAACGCTCATTTTTTTTCTTTTTGTTTTGTTTCTCTTGTTAGAAATCGTTTGAAAATAAGGAATAAGAAGGCAAGGCTGAATCTGGTTTATTCAATAACTGTATCTCTGACATCCAGTCTGGTAGGCAATTAAAGAATATGAATAGAAATATTAAATGCTATGGATTATAAAACACTTAGTCATTTCTTTATGTAGTTATGTACTTTTATCACAGAACTGGCATAGGCTGTGTGTGTCCAGGTGTACGGCGTGTTTAGTTTATCTGTTACCTTTTCATAGCATTATCACGAAATGAATAATTTGGTCAGCATATTGCTCAGAGCTTTCAGAGCTCTCCAGAGAAATGGAACCCCTAGGATGTTTTGGGGCATTCAGTAGTTAAAGTGGCAGGCGACAGACTGACCATGGAGCTGCAGATAATATTTCCAATGTGCCTGCCCTGATCCTATGCCCGTGTGCCCTCCGAAAAGGGAGACAAGCAGAGGCAGTGACGGCAAGGTTCTCAGCCACCGCTCAGGGTCCTCTTCACTTGCTTTTCTACCTGCCCTGGTTGTGCTCCAGTTTCTACTGATGCTCAGCGTCGGATTCACCTGCATTTGCAGTACTACCCCTGCCTTTGGACTTGGTGCTGGTCTTTGATTTATTCCTTTGGCTTTGACGCAGCCTTAGCTAACCAGACATGACTTGGATGCAGCCACCTTGGCTTTGTCTACTCCACGCCACTGTGAATAGCACTCCCTGCCCTAGTTTTGACTCTTGGCTGGACCTGCTCAGCACCCTCCGCGATTCAGCCCGGGACAGCTCCTATTTGGGTGCGTGCCGGAGTGTGTGTGTCTACCAAATACTGTGCGCGGGTAGCTGAAAGGAAGGCTGAGTGAGCCTTTCGTTTGAGTATATGCTTTTCTAGGGCGGGCTGTTCTTTCCCCACATTGAGCTTAATATAGAGAAGGAAAGTACCTATATTGTGCCAGGTACTGTGTTAAGTGCTTTCTACAGATTCCCTGAGCTGTTTTCCCTCTTCTGAGGGTAATAGTTGATTTTCAGACCTACAAAGCCATTTCACAGTATGATACTAAGCACCCACAGAGGCGATATTTGAAGTCAGTGAGAAGGGAAGTTTTGCAAATGTCTTAGCGGATAAATTAGCTACAGTGTGAGAGATCAATTTGCATGAGCTTCATTCACGTTTGTGTTATAGACTTTCACTAACTTGATTTCATCAAGGTATCGAATTAAGGAAATAAGCCTAAGGCACAAATTGCTGTTGAAAGCTTTGTTTCACTTAGCATAATATTCTCAAGGTCTGTAAAGGGTAAAGGGGGCCAGATATATGGTGAAGGAAGATGATTTGACTGTAGGTGGTGGGAACACAGTGAGATATACAGATCACGTATCTTAGAAATGTACACTTGAAACCTATATGATCCTATTACCCAATGTCACCGTAATGAATTAATACAAAATATTTTTTTCCTGTTGAATGTTTTGGAGTTTGGATATTTAACAAGAGTTTATAAAATTGTGTGAATTTTTTTTCCATTTTGGTTACCTTGCCTAGTTTTTTCCTTTTTCCTTTGGTTTTATTTTCAACCCTGGAGTTCAGACCAGACCACCTGTCTCTGTCTTCACCTGGAATTTCCAGGAACCAATGACTCCATGATAGAAGTTTGTCTGTCTTGCCCTGCGGACACTGGCCTGTGTCAGAGACCCCACTGTGTGTAATGAAACTTCCTCCACACCCACAATTCCCCTCTACCCCAGCCCTGGACCTTGTTAAGAATGAAGGGAATCAGGCAGTCAGCCAGAGAGAGTGGAGAAGCTGCTGGCCTCGACCCACCCACACCCGGACCCATGCAAGGAAGACAGGTGGCATTGGGAGGGGATGGAAAGGAGGGATCTGAGTCTCCTGGGAGTGCACAAAGCTCCAAGGACTGGAGCTTAGACCGAGCCGTGCCCCTTTGAGCTAATGATATAAACAGAAACGTTTGGCCGGAGGGGAGGCCCGAGGACCAGTTTGGTTTTCGGCTTGTCTCAGCAGTTAGGACCTTGGCTGTTCCTTTCTGTTGTAAACAGTTTTATTTTTTTCTTCAAATACCGACATTTCACTTAGATTTTTAATTCTTGTGTGTGTTTAAGAAAGAAGGGGAGAAATAAATCCACTTCCTAAAAATTCTACAGGCATTGCGATGTTTATTTCATTTATGTTTTAACTCTTTTTTAAGTGAATTGATCGTAAACTGAATTTCAGTGACAGCCACTTTTTGAACTGTCTCTTGCTCTCTACAGGACATAGGGTTTCTTGCCTTCAGTTCCTATTGATATGCCCAGAATTTAACTCTTTTTTTCCCCCATTAAATGCCCCCCTGTACCTAACTTCTTTCAGTGATACCACTCTGTCACCTAGATTAAAAAATTTAAGCTACTTTTGATTCTCTTCCAGTATGTCTACCATGTCTCTGTGTTATCAGTTCTTGTTAATTTATCCTTTTACCCTGCCTGTGGTTTCCGTCTCGACAGCACTACTCAATACCTCATTTCTGGCTGATTATTACCCCCCACCCCCGCCCCCCGCCGTAACTGCACATGCTTTAGTGTTCGCTCACATACTTTAGAAATTGATCCACACAGCGTTCTTACCCAATAAACAGCATTTTCCTCACAGATGAGTAAACTGGGACACGAGGGGTTTAGTGGACTTGTTCAAATTCACACAGAGAGTAAGGATTTAAACTAGGACTAGTATCCTGTGTTAAAAGCTAACAGAGGCATGTTAAAAATTTTAAGAGTTTATTTTAGTGAAAATCAGTTTGAACTGTGCAGCATTCATTCTAGCAGATAGACAGGAGCTCCAAGGAGCTGCACAAAACGGAAGACTTTGTGGGCAGAGGGGAGCAGGAATAGGAAGTTACGCTGGGCGAAGAAGCTTTTACTGCAAAGTTGCTCTCTTTCAGGGCGTGGCGGGGGTCTGTCGTACAGGTGCCCTAACTAGTGCTGATCTGGTGATTTCTTCTCATTGAATTTATTGGGGTGACATTGGTTAATAAAATTACATAGGTTTCAGGGGTACAATTCTATTCTATGATGCATCATCTGTGTACCGTATTGTGGGTTCACCACCCGAAATCAAGCCTCTTTCCATCACCATTTGTCCTCTCTTTACCCTCTACTACCTCCCTCCTGGCCCCTTTCCCTCCGCTAATCACCATATTGTTGTCTATGCAGTTGTTTTTTGTTTGTTTGCTTTTTGTTTTCTTTTTCTTTTTCCTTGCTTAATCCCTTCACCTTTTTCACCTGGTACCTCTCCCCTCTGACAGCAGCTGTCAGTCTGTGCTCTGTATCTATGAGTCTGTTTCTATTTTGTTTGCTAGTTTATTTTGTTCATTAGATTCCACATATAAGTGAAATCCTATGGTGTTTGTCTTTCTTTGACTGGCTTATTTCACTTCTGATACTCTCCAAGTCCATCCATGCTGTCACAAAAGGTAAGAGTTCCTTCTTTTTTTACAACTGAGTAGTATTCCATTGAATAATTGTACCACAGCTTTTTTATCCACTCATCTACTGATGGACACTTGGGCTGCTTCCAAATCTTGGCCATTGTAAATAATGCTGCAATGGACATAGGGGTGCATATATTCTTTTGAATTAGTGTTTAGGGTTTCTTTGGATATATTTCCAGACATGGAATGACCGGGTCATAAGGCAGATCCATTTTTAAGTTTTTGAGGTAACTCCATACTGCTTTTCATAGTGACTGCACCAGTTTACATACCCACCAACAGGGCATGGGCGTTCCCTTTTCTCCACATCTTCACCAATACTTCTTGTTTGTTGATTTATTGATGATAGGTAATTTCTGATTGATTGGTGTAAGATTACATTGATGAGAGAGCTGAAACTGTAATTAACTCTCAGTTTGATGATGTGGGGCTTAGCACAAGTGACTCCATTTTGGCCCTGTTGTCTTGTTTTTAATACCAATTCTTGTGCAAGTGGCCTGCTGGTTACTTTGCATACCCTTCATAGTCTTCTCTGTTCATAGCCAGGCGCTGTGCACAAATGTTTATATCTTAAAGGAAAAAGTTGAAACTCCTTCATCGGTATGAAAAATCCTCTTCAATCTTTATAATTTACTTACGTGACCTTCTCTTTATTCTTTCCAGTTACTTGAAACTCGGCTTCAGCCAGACCAGTCTAATCCTTTGTCCTTAAGCACCGTCTGCACACATCTCTGGTAGGCTTTTGATTATACGCTTCCCTCTGCCTGAATTGCCCGTCTTCCTCCCGCTCGATCCGGTAGTTCTCATGCAGCTTTCCTGTATGCTCAATTGGATCTTACGCTGCTTCGTAACATACGGCAGAGCTTCACTGGATGGTCTCTAATTCGTTTCTTCTTAGAAACATGCAAAGACTATGTTTCTCAGCCTCTTGATGGTTATGTAGGGAGGATATGGCTGTGTGCTGGCCAATGGCATGTAGGTGGAATTGATATATGTCACTTCCAGGGTTGACCATAAGGCACCACTCTCTTTTCCTTCTGTGGTGACCTAGGAAGTCATGTGATTCAGCTGGCATAGTTATAACAGGGAACTTATAACTTCCAGAAGTTATAACAGTTCCAGATAGCATAGTTACAACATGGAAGTGGTTCAGGTCTCTGAGTGACTGCTTGGAAGCGCCACTGAAGAGACCGTCACTTTGCCAAAAAAGGCCTGTACTTTTATTGTGTTAAGTCATTGAGATTTGGGGATTGTGTGTTACAGCAGCTGTGAGCATTGCCCTGACTTGTATTGTACTTTGTTTTTGACACTTCCAATGTATCCGTGCACTGCTTCCTTGCTGATTAGCACCCACTTCCCTGGTCTTGGTTTTCCACATGCCTACTTTGATTGACATTCCCCATCCAGGTTTTAGTGCTGAGGCTAGGGATGCCATTTTTTTCTTCCCTTTTCTGAACTTGCCATTTATTTTCTTCTTCCCTTGCCCCTCCAATTAATCGTAATTGAGATTCTACTACGAGGTAGATTTTGGTGATTACAGAAATTTAATAAAATCTGATTTGGGGTCTCAAGAACGTAACTGTTTAGGAAGGCTCTTGTAACCTAATAGTTGCTTACGATGTAAGCTTTTTACTTCCCAATAAAACTTAACTCAGTTTTCTAGACATAACAGATTCTTAGTGACTAGTCATTGAATGCATGTAGCAACTTCATAGCTTCTCGAGACTGGTCTTGAGTGGCACTGTAGAGATGCTGAGTCAGGGACAGACTTTACTTGGTGCGCAGACAGCCCCAGATGGTTATTGGTTGGGCAATGTTGTTAAACTGCTATAGCCCTAGAGACTACCACACAGAGAAGAGACAGATCATCCTGATTAAAGAGTGAACGACAGGAGGGTTGCACATTGTTTGCATAGCAAAGGACCATTCCAGGGTTCCTGACTTTGTGATCTGTGATCTCCTAGTCCTCTGGCTATCAGATGGTGTGTTTTCCCCTGTTTTTATCAATTGCCAGTTGTATTTTTCCATAGCAACATGTGATTCTGCATTTGGCCACTATTTTAGTTTGCAGACTTTAGCTCTGGACTGATTTTTTATCATTATGATGTCAGCCTCCATTTGTACACTGATGATACAGTTATATCTGCCTTTGATTTGGGGCATCGTTTGTCTTTCTTGGTCTGGCAGGCATTAAATCATTAATGTTTCAAAATCACATACAGCTGAAATTTTGTAAAACAGAATTGCTAGTGACGAGCTCCTTAAAAATACAGACACGGTCCACTTCTCTCTCTCTCTCTCTCTCTCTCTCTCTCTCTCTGTGACCTTTGCTGACCTCCAATTTCACTTCAAACAGGTATCAAGGAGGTTACCTTTGATTGATAATTGTTTTTCCTAATCTCATATGTATGAAAACCTGTCTTTTATCATGGAAACCTTGCTAGAATGTAGGTATTTCTCTGCATTACTGATGCAGGAAGCTTTTCAGTCATGATTTATATCTTTCAGATTAAATTATGGGGAAAAATGGCCCTTTCTGAAGCCTGACTTTCTCCACAGCAGAAATAGTCCTGACTTTGCTACTTTGTTTCTGACACTCGCCATACATCATTGCACGGCTGGCTTGCTAATTAGCAGCTGCTTCTCTGCTTTTGTTGTTCCCCTGTGGGGACTTTGGCGCAACTTTAAGTCAGGCTTCTATATTACCTTATCAGGCGTCCTAGCTGCTGAAAGTAGCGTATCTTTCACTGAGGAGGCTGCTGAAAACCCCACAACCGTATCAGAGTGGCTCCATTATTGCATTTAGGAGAGTCCACACCCCCTCGAAAAATATGGGAAAGAAGCTAACCATTATGATTTTCATTTATACTAGCTGACAGGCACAATGTTGTCCTTTGATTATCTCATTTAATTCTTACAGCAACTGTGTGAGCTAAAGTTAGATTGTTGCCGGTGAAAATGGGCTCTTGCAGTGTTGTCAGAAAGGAACTTCAAAGAGCACATGCGTGGGAGAAATTTTAGCTTAGTGGCAAGATTTATTGGGCTGAAGGGAAATAATAAGCCCGCAGGGACCTAGAGGGCAGGCAGGTTCTGGGAGGAATTGCCCTGAGATCTCTGATAAGCCTCAGTGTATTCTCTAGGTTTATTGAAAGAGCAGGTTTCCTTCGGAACTACTCAACCTACTTCCTGGGTTTTCCCTGAACCTGTGGGGGGACCCTCCCCCTAGCCAATCCCTTTGCTGAATCTTTTAGGGTGCCTATCCTTATCCAATCTGATTATTTTCCCACGCTAAACACCACCCTTTGTGTCGCCTTTTTTTTCCGCTCTTACTGCGCATGCCCCGAAGTTCTGCGGCATGGTTTGGTTTCGATGGGGCATGCCTCAAAGTAGAAGGGCTTCCCTCTTTCCTGGTTCTTCCTGTCCCTCCCCCTACTTATCTGCGGGAATGGACAGGCTGTTCCCTGGGAAGATTATTTCTGCCCACTGGGGGATTAAGTCCCTTCCTTAAAGGGTGTGGTGACCTGGGGACACTGTAAATTCTATAGCTTCCTAGTAAATCAAGCCGAACGTCTAATTCAGCTCCCTATTTCATTAAGCTTAATGTCTGATTCCATTTGCTCCCTTCCTTAACTAACCTGCTACCTATGCTAACAAGATGAGAAAACTGATTAATAAGTAAGAAATTAAATAACTTGTTCAAGTCTATGCAGATCAGGATACAGATACAGATATGTCTGACTCTGAAATGCTAGCTTTGGTCACTATAAGAAAATTCTAATGGAAATACTGTCATGAATTCTAATACTAACACAAATACTCATTGAAATAGTGGAGAGAACTTTGAAAACAACTTATATCAAGGAAAATGCAGATGTAACTTATGATGTGATATCTAAGATTTGGGAAGCTGTTCCTGATAATACCTTATTTATGTTGGCTATAAGATTTGCATGAATATAAGCATATTGTTACATTATTTATTGTTATACAGAGCATAATGCATAATGCAGTAGACTTAGTTCTAATAAATCTGTGAGGCTATTCCAAGTGTGTGAGTGGCAGTGGGTAGTCAGCAGTGTGAACACTGTGCTAAAAAGGGAGAGAGAGAAAGAATGAGACAGCGAAAGAGAGAGAGAGAGACAGACAGAGAGAGAGAGAGAAGGAGGAAGGCAGGGAAGAAAGGAGGGGGAGGGAGGACAACGAAGGAGGAGGGAGGGGAAATGGCTACTTTTTTTTTTTTTTTTTTTGCCCTCTTACCTTGCTGGAGGGCATGCAGCATAGGAAAGTGGAAATGTCTTCAAGAGAACACTAAGAGTGAAAAAACATGGCCCCTGCTGATACTGGGTTTAAAGGCATCACAGTCTAGCCTTAGCCGAGTGTCTCATTTGGTTGCAGCGATGTTCGGTGCGTTTAAAAGTTGCTGGTTTGCTTCCAGGTCAGGGCACATGCCTAGATTGTGGGTTTGGTCCCTGGTTGGGGCTTGGGGAGCATCTAGGTAGCAACCAAAAGACATTTCTCTCTCATATCAATGTTTCTCTCTCTTTTTCCCTTCTTTTTTTCTCTTAAAAAAAAAACAAAAACACATCACAGTCCTGTATGGGAAATAACACTTCCGAATGACTTTCCCTTAATGTTACCTACCATTTAAAATCTTTTGTGTCAGAATAATTGACACTGTCCTTCCTAATAGCCAAACTCACGAGCCTCCCAGACCAATTGCCAATTAGGACTCCTTGGTTAAGTCATTTAAAGTCTTTGTGTTGATGCCTTCCTCCTGTTTTATTGGAATACTCTGTGAGGTATGATATATGTAAGGTAATTATACTCAGACACATACACACATGCAGTATTAAATATAAAAGGCTCCTCTGCTCCATAAATGAAAAACACCTTACTGGAATACAGAATTTCTCAGTTACAGAATTTGGGTGCCTGTAACGTAGGGTCAACATATTTTTATGATTGCATCTTAAATCTTGGTACTGATGTTTTTTCTTTCAACTGTTTTTGGTTGACATTTTGAAAACTACATTACGTCCTTTTCCATCTTAGTAAACAGGATAATCCAAACTTTTCTTGATACTTCAGGTCCACCATTTTCATTCATTCTCCTGTAGCTTAGGTGTGGATTTTTGGCTGCATCTGCCATAACATGCTCTTTGAACTAACTATGGATTGATTTCATTTACCTCTTTTCCTTAAAAGTAGAATTTAGAATGAGCAGCTGCGTGGCTTCTTGGGTATTTCAACAGGACTTTTTTAGCCACGGAAATAACTATGGACTCAGAGGGTGAAGTGGTCCTTTAACTTGTCTCCTCGTGCTTATTTCTGCAGCGTTGCTCTCTTTATTAGTGTCCATTGTACCTGGGTGGCCGCCACAGCCTCCTCTCATTTCAGCAATAGATCCTCACAGTGCTGTGTCCCTCGCCTCAGTTCCCTCTGACTTATGCCTCGGCGAATTTTTTCTTCTTCTGTATTATTTAAACACATCCTTGTTCCTCACTTTGGTTCTCATTTTGTCCTCAGGACTTCTCTCTTGAGCCCATATATGTGCTTTTATTTTTGTACTTTTATTTATGTTTATCTTTGATAAAGAATTTCTTCTAGAGCTGCAATCAATATCATTGTCTTACATAGTGTATTCTCTTTCTTCACTTATGGATGAAATGCCAGCCCACTGGAATTTCCTTCAGCTCACCGTCTGCCTGCGGGATCTGGCTATGCAGCGGCCCACTCCGAGGAAGGGAGTCGGAGATTCTTTTTTATTTTCCCATGTTCTCACTGTCTTTATACAATAGAGAAGAATTTTTCTTACACGAGGAGTTTGAGAGAGAACTAACTCTCTCTCTCTCTCTTCCTCCCCTCCCCACATGCACAGATACATATATATGTATATATGTAAAAATATATATGTATATATATATATTTTTTACCTCCATTCCCTTCACTCTTTTCCAGTTTCACTTTGCCTAGAACCCCGTTTCCTCACTGATCTGAATTGATGTAAACTGTGTTAGTGGCTATATGAGCACATTGCCTTAGAAATTTCTGTTATGGGAACTTGTGAAATATCTATATTTCTCAGAGGCAAAGACAGACTACTTGCTATTAGGGGAGCTTTTACTGTTTAAATCTTAAATTGCTGTGCTCCCTTGGGGAGTAGTCAATTTAACCGTTAATAGAGGCATATCAATCTCACGCTACAGTTTATATATTACATCTTTTAGAATCTGGACTAGATTATAAAGTTTTCAACGACTCGAGTCACCTGTAGAGATGCTCGAGAACGTTTTTGAGGCTGTGGCATCTGTAATCTACTCATGGCCTCCCTGTGAATTGCCTGGAGAAAGCCTTTCTGTGACTTTGCTCTCAGAGATGCTGACCCCCAAGAGCACTTTTTCTGTTGAGTAGTTCACCACAGCGAGTCGTTGCTGGTCCTTCCGAGAGTCTGGAGAGAACTCTGTGTCTTTCCCTGTTTTTAAAAAACTGGTATTTTACAAAAGATGCAATTGGAGTCTTCCACTCCCTTTTTGAAGCGATTGTGAAAGAATGGGCCGTCACACCCTGGTGTCGTTTTCTTCCGTTCTGTTCTTCTCTGAGTGTTTCTGTGCACTGAGAATGAAGGGCGCTGAGACAGGCTCCTGCAGCGAGCCGCTCACCGTGCTCGGGAGACTGATTGTTTCCGTGTGTTCCCTTGCCTTGGGAAGCATCTCTCAGGTGCCACGGCTGTCTCCACCACCTGGCTTTCTCTGGAGTAACATGTATTGTTAGTGTAGAGATCACGTATTTTAAACCTTGACTTTTATTGCCAAGTCATTAAAAGTGTGTGTGTGTGCGTGTGTGCGCGCGCGCGCGTGTGTGTGTTGAGGTTGGGGGGCGGTGGTAGGGGGTAGGGAGGAGAAGGGAGCCCGGGCACCGGAGAAGCATAGCTGACTCAAAGAATGTTTGGAGTAAGAAGATATTTCTTTTTTTCCAAAGCAAATATTTGATTGCAGGGATTTTAAAAAATGCTCTATTTTCTTCTTCTTTAAGCATCGAGGAAAGTTTTGGCAGTTGCGTTTAGCAAGAGAACATGAATCCAATCAGCACGTCTTATAGCCACAGCCAGAGCTTGGAGGAAGAAAAAATAAAAACTAAATTACGAAAGAAGTTAACTGGAGTGTGCTTCTAATTTATCAATACTTAATCAAACTAAATATCAGATTAACAAATTAACAATGTTGAAGATATTTTAATATGTCGCAGGAGTGATTGATGGTGGCTAAAGGTACTGGTGATATCTTGTGAGTGCCAGTCAGCTCTTCATGTTATTGGTCAGCCAGAGAATTGATATTCATCGGCCTTATGGAACTAAAACCATTATTGTGAGGGGTGAAGGTACAAAAAAGAGAATATTCCTATGCAGGACTGGATCAGATCTTCTGGTCTGTGCAGTAGACCTTCAGAGTGAGGATATGTTCAGAACTTCAGGTTCCCGAGGCAATCATTGAGGCTGATTATTTCCTTTAATTTCCTTTGTCTGTGGTTTGGCTAAGTTGCCACAGGAAAGCAGTGATACTTTAGTTCTTCTTTGGTTCAGGTACTAAGGCTTGTTCTTTTAAGGTCTAAGTTTTAATCTCTTTACCCATTAAACAGAGAGTTCCTTTTCATATTTAAAATTAAAACTGAAAATGTCACTTATCAAATTATGTAAATATGATAACCTCAATCAGTAATTAAAATCCTTCAAATTTGGTAATTTCAGAACTGAAAGGGAACTTGAAGTGCTTATCAAAACCGCTTATTTTACAGGTAAAAATAATATAGTTAACACGTAGCACTAAATATTCTGCCGTTAGTGTTTTACATATGTATAGTAACTTATTTATTTCTTATAATTTAATAAGGTAGTTGTTATCCCCATTTTGCAGGGAGAAACTTGGCCCTGAAAGGGCCATTTCTCTTCCACGCTCAAAGAGCTAGAAGGTAACAGAACCAGAATATAAACCCACTTTGGCTCCAGACATCACCTTCTGAGCCGTTCTCTCCTGCCTTGGAGGAAACCGAAACACAGGGAAAAGGCTTGCTATGGTCACACGCTATTTGGTGGCAGCAATTGCATCATATACCGAAAATGTATCTAGAGCATAATTAGACACACGTGCAGGGATATGCCGGTTCTTTTTCTCTTAGGTAAAGTCTTACCATATTTGATTCTTTGATAGGAATCTTGTACACAGATTCCATTGGAACAAACTCTCCCTTGGTAACTCTGCCAGTCTTTCTGGCTTTTGTTAGCAACGAAATGAAAGGGTAGAAGATAAAGAACCGAGAGATCGAAGTTCGGTGGGTTTTGTGAATCTCCGTGACTGCTCTTCTAGTCAGAAGCAGGGAGCTTCCTTTCATGAATTTCCTAAATCAGAGAGAGAGGGTGCATCCCGGGAGGAGCTGCCTTCGTACTACTTACAAGAAATTCGTGCAAAATTACTTTAAAATTCTTCAACAACCAGCTATTTTGCAGCTTCTGTTATAAATTATTTTTTCAGAGGTCCAATATTCCCCCAGAACTTTAATTTTAAAGAAGACTTTCACCTTTATTTTGGATTATTATTTTAATGCCTGTTGCATTATAGAGGAGTTGGAAAATATAAAACACAAGGGAAATTCTGCATTACTACCTTTAACATTTTGGCCTATTTCCTCTAGAATGTTTTGTTTTGCATATTTTAAAAGAGAATTGGAATCATAATATACATACAACTTGTATCTTTTTTACCTTAACATTGTATTGTGAAAAAGCTCCATGTTATTAAGTATTTATTCATCAAAACCAACATTTTAAATGGTCATATAGTTTTTCATTGCTGGATGGGCTAAAATTGATAAAATCAACCTCTCATTTTTCTTGGACATCGGTTCAAGTCGTTTTCCATCTTTGCTATTACAAAAACTGTGTCTCGACCTGAGTTTGTTTAGACTAGATTTCTAAAAGGAAGACTATTGAGTCTGTATTATACAGATTTTCAGTCTTGAAGTTTATTACCAAGGCTTTTCATGGAGTGATTCTACCAAGATACAGTGCTAGCAGCGGTTGTGTGAGGAGTATTTTTGTCAAATAGGTGGGAGGGAGGAACTTGTTTAAATACCCTCACCCAGCTGCCAGTCATCCCATTGTTTTCTTCCATTCTCTCCTTTTGTTCCTTATGCTGTTTTTACTGTCTTCTTTGAAAACTTGTACTTGGTGTACAAAAAAGATATTAGGACATCAAGTTTATGACCTATAGGGAAGAGAAAATTATTTGCATGTCATATGCGATATCTATATTTGTTTGTATATCTGTATATACATATATATAGTTGTATATATGTAATACATATGTAGAAATGTATAAAAATATAAATAGCTTTCATATAATATAAATATATATTTAACAATGTCGATATATTTTTAATATAGCAATATTATATATTAGTTGACATGTGTTCTATGTTGTATTATAAATGATCAATATGTAATAAAATTATAACATATTAATAAATCTAACACCTATTAATAAAAATAATAATTGTGTATATACATATATAAAAGCATGCATAGTTTATATAATATAAACATATATTTAGTAACCTCCATATTCTGCATATGTCATGGTACACATGCACACACACATACTCATACATGGTAGGCCATGACATGTGTTCCATTTCGAAGGAAATAGTGCAGACAAGTGCCGCGGTTCAGGGGAGTACACAGAGGGCTGCTGAGAATGAACAGTTTTGACAAAGCACATGGACCTAAAACTTGACACTGAGGAATGAGAATTTTCCCAGTAGTGAAAGGGTTCTGGGGCACATTCCTCAATAGGAAATTCAGCAAAGATGTTATGAGTGTATTTTTTTTTCAGCAAAAATGTCTTTCCTACTTGTCATGTGGAGCAATGAACACAGCATATTCTAGAGAGAATAGGCTAGTTTGGCATAGAGGGCTAATTTAGGTGAATAGGGGCAAAATTTTGGAGATAATCGTATGTTATGTTTGAAGTGCTGTAAGTTTTGACTGGTTAAAGAAATTTTGATCTTCCGCAGTAGGGAGCCATTGAAAGCTTTTGTGTGGGAAACAGACCTGCACAAATTACTTGCACGAATGAGTATTACATTAGAAACAGGCGACTGAGTGAGGCGAGACGAGATGTAGGGCAGCCGAGGGCGGGGCTGCCGCCTTGGTCTGGCTGCAGCGCGACGGAGGCCTGGGGGTGGGGGTGCGGGTGGGGTGCGAAGCATCCTGCGGGAGCCTCGGGCAGCTGACCGGACCTTGGGATTGGGGTCTGGAAAGAGGCAGAGATTACACTACTTTAAATAACTCTATAATTGGTAGAAATAAAACAGCTGAGAAGGAAAGTAGGTTTTGAGGAAAATAAATGATCTGTTTTGTGTGAGCAAAGGCAAGAAGCAGGTGAAAAGCATATTCCCGTGTTTTAACTTGCTAATAACTCTTACAAAACGTGTCAGGGACAGGATTTGAAATGGTAAGACACATTATTATTACTGGATTTCAGGCCTCCGTGTTCATCCTTTCCCTATTAATTCTGAAGTAGAGGGAGTCTGGATTCGGATTTTCAGAGAAGTGTGAAATCTCTCAGACCGTTATTTAGAATCTGCAGCAGTAGTTCCTCACTCGGAGCAAAAACGACTTCTTCTTACTGTGTCTTTCCTTTTCTTTCTTCCTTTTTTTTAAAAAAAATCGGTACTGATTAACAAAATACTGGCTAACTAATGCCTAAAATATTCCATTTAGAATTCTCTTAATATCTTATACTGAAATCAGAATGTACTTTCAAGGAGCATACATTCTACTCAGGTTTCAAGGTCCTAAAGGTTGATATTATTTGAACATTAATACCTTTAGTCAAAATAAAAGGATTTGGGCCATTTCAGTTTCTAACACAGTTTTCCTCTTATCTGTGTTGGTGACATGGATTGAGAAATTCTGGTAGTTTTAGATGAGGAATATTTAACTATTGTGCCACAAGAATTTTTAAAACATTCAATACCTATTTAGGCAGGGGCACTGACCTCTTTTCCCTTAGACTGTTAAATAAAGAAATGACAGCAGCCAACACAATAATAACCACCTGGTGTGAATGAGTCAAACGAAATTATACCAATTTTTTTTTTTGTCAGAATGGCAAAGATATATTTTTTGGTGTGCTGAAGAATTTTAGTAATTAGTTTATATAGCCCTGAGATGAAAAACGTCGAAAGCTGCCGTTCTAGATTAATATAACAGCTGTTTATATTTTGGGAGGAGAAACCCAGTGGAATTTGCATCAAAGTAAATGTGTAGCTTCTAGAGGAGGATGATGCTTTCTGGAGGTCCCGTGTAATGTTACAGAGACTCTGGCCAAGATCACTGAGCATTTACTGTAGGTCAAAGAGTTTCTTGGTTACTCCTGCTTGTGGCTGAATGGAGCTGGTTTACATAACGATACCCATGCACCTGTTCTCACAGTTGATTATGAAGTCATGTCTAAAGATAGAATATTTTGGTTTTATTTACTAGAATAAAACCTCCGATGACAGAAGTGTGAAAGGGATTTACTTTAATTGCCCTACCTTCTGTGTAGAACAAGGAAATGATCAAGTAAAAAGAATATTTTAATTGCAGATTTCAGGTTATTGCTGTACAAAGTTGGACATTCATAGTATTGGAAATGCCTATGTCCATGCCCTGAAAAACATACGCAGAAAATCAAGATTTGGGGCAATGTTTTAGTTTAAATATTTTCCAACTTAAAAGCATGATTAAACAGCACATTGCAATTTTTTACAGTTAGGGCTTATGGAGATATAACTTATGTATGGTAAAAGTCACATTTCCGAAATGAGGAGGTTGATGAGTTTTGACAAGTATGTAATACTTCACCACCACGGTCGCCACCGCCACCGCCACCGCCACCGCCACCGCCACCGCCATCATGATACAGAATGTTTTCACCACCCCTCAAATTTCCCTGTGCCTCTTGGCAGTCAGTTCACTCCTTTGATATGCAGTCCTGAACAACCACTGATCTGCTTTCTGTTCTTAGTTTTTGCCTTTCTCTGACTGGCATGTAAGTGGAATCATACCGTGCGTAGACTTCTGTGCTTGTTTTCTTTCACTTAGCATAATATCTTTGATATTCATTTGTGATATTGGTTATATCAGTAGATTGTTCCCTTTTATTCTGAGTAGAGTTCAATTGCATGAACGTACCATAATTTATCTATTCACCAGTTGATGGAAATTTTTATCCCCCCCTCAAGCTCTTGGCTAATGCAGAGAGGGAGAGAGAGAGAGAGAGAGAGCGCACTATAAAGCTGCTATAATTTTTGTAAACAAGTATTTCTGTGGGTATATGTTTTCAGTTCTTTTGGATAAATACCATGAGTGTGATTGTTGGTCTTATGGTATCTATACGCAAAACTTTCTAAGAAACCGACAAACTGTTTTCCAAAGTGGTCATACCAGGAGTTTACGAGAGTTCCAGCTGCTCATCCTCATCAGCATTTGGTATTTTCAGCATATTGTAAATTTAATTAACATTCTATTGCTTTTTCAGATACTATGAATAGTGTCGTAGGTCTTGTCCAGGTGCAAAGAGTTATTGTGGCATTCCAAATCTTCTCTAGTTCAGTTTTCATTTTGGAGGAGAGGTTAAGGTTAAGCAAATGATAACTTGCTTCTGCTTAGAACTGAGACATTTCTGTTCCTACCAGAAATTTCTGCCTCCCTTTTGTTAAACCAGCATTTATTGATTACCCGTTATGTGGCAAATACACACAATGCGTGATTCCTACCTTCTAGGAATCTAAGTTCCCGTGCAGGACATGGACCAATAAACATAAAATTGCCACATAATGTAGTAAATACTAAATCTCAGAGGAGAATGGCTAATCAGTGCAGCATATAAACCTTCAGCTTTTGATAATATTTCCTGTATCTAAAAGTAACACCACTCTGGAATGGATGGGGAATTGTTCAAGTTCATGTAGTTGAGAGATTCCCTCCTACCCCTGTGGCGTCTTTTCCATAGCAATTCTCTGATACCAACTGGGTGTCGAAAAATTCAATTCAGTTCTGACACCAACCCCTGCTGGTGTCAGACCCTATGGAAAGAAGACTTGGTCCTATAGGCTGCCCCCACTTCAGACTCCAGCCACAACTGGGGTGCTCAGACTCCCCACATTTCTGTGTCACTGACTACAAACATGAGAGTGCCCCTGAATTCTTCCCAGGTGTGGTAATTTGCTAGGACAACTTAAAGAATTCAGGAAAATGTGTTATTGATTAGTGGTTTATTAGAAAGGATAAAACTCCAGAACAGTTAAATGGAAGAGGTGGGACAAAGTATGGAAGCGGGTGGGCAGGGCTCGCACACCTCTCCAGACAGGCCACTCTCCCAGAACCTGGATGAGTTCAACCAACCCACTACTCCGAACTCTGTTGCTTAAGGGGGTTTATGGAAATTGTATTTTGTAAGCATGATTGATTAAATCCTTGGCCATTGTGATTGAAGTTAACCCTCAGTGCCTTTACCCTCTCCAGAGATAAATATCTAGGGGTTCATCATTAGTCATTAGCTACCAACCCAGTCACCTCACTATCCTATACTCAGGTGTGGTTGAAGGGGGTCAAAAGACATGCCCATCACTCAGGAAATTTCAAGAGCTTTAGGAGCTCTATGCCAAGAACTGAGAGAAAGCTAAAATATATTTTTTATTGTGTCACAGTGGTTCAGCTAATTGGATGCAAGATTTATAGGCATTTGACCAGAGCCCATTTCACTGTAGGACGTTATGTTTCTACTACAGTAAATGAGCAGAATTCTAGTTTGACCACCAGTTCTCTAAAGTCACACATAGCGCTGGTGGTGTTTATAAAGGACTTGCATGTGTACTGTCTCATGTGACCATGGAACAGACAGACCAGCCTCTCTCTAAGCTTCCCTGTATCCGTTGATCTTTGTTACAGTTCATATCATGGGAACTATACTTACTGTAGTCACAGCACATACTTCTGTTTATATGGTTTTATACTAGAAATCGACATGTTTGTCTGAGATCCTTTTGGCCTGGGACTGAATCACATTTATTTTTTATACTTAACATTTAGTAAAGCCTCTACCTTAAAAATGTATGTTAAATGAAAGAACGAATGCACCAATTTACCAGTCTCTAAAGCAGAACTGGTGATATATGATTTATGTTACCACAGATTAAAATAATTTAAATGATTCGAAAGCCTTTAGTCATAGAGACAGAGTTTACATGACCATAGCCAAGCAAAAGTTTAAGATGTTTGTTCAGATAATTTCCACTTGAACCATCTAAATTTTCCACTTCAGCTAGATGAGAAAACTAATGGAAAAGAAAGACAACGTTCATTAGGGACAATATTAAAAAAAGAAAATTAGGGAGAGCCATGGGTGTTTTTGTTCTACGTCACACAATAGTTTGTAATTTGAGGGCAAGTCTCTGGGGTTTGCAGATACTCCGGTAGCTTGGTTCTCAGCATAACTATTTTAATATTTGTGTTTATGTAACCAGGGAATAATATGCACCAGAGTTACTGGCCAACTGGTTTTACCCTGTAACGATATAACAATTCATTTTCATTTGATGCTGTATAATTGATGGAGTTCGCCTCGTGTCCTAGGTGAGTTTGTCACCGGCCAAGTTCCTTCCCGGTGCAGTTTTGACTGGAAGGCGGTGTGACTGTTGACTAGGGCATTTTAACCGCCTCCCTTTATTTTCCGGGAACAGGTGCTCTCAAATTTTGCCGGAGGTTTGTCAGGAATTATTTTCGGATTTTTTAAACTTTAAGAGCCATTGTTTAGATGGTTTATTTGCTTTCCTGTACTCTCGTTTGATTGTGGTTCCCAATTATTGAGAACTTAAATGGATTTTCAGGGATTTATTTTCAAGCCCACTGACAATTAATTTTACCTTGGTGATTTTCTCTCTTCTCTTCCTTGAATTTAGATAATATTTCTTCTAAGTACTGGTTTATTTTGTATTCAGTCATCCCATACAGGAAAAGTATTTGTTTTCCAAGGTAAATGTTTTCGTTTTTTATTTTTCATTGATATGATGCTTTGTTTGCACATCTTAAATTGAGGGTTGAAATTCAGGAGAGAAACTAAATTATTCCAGTTTAACAGGCAGAGTGATGGTTTTGCAACTACACATATGAGGCCACAGTTGAGAGACCATGGGAAACATTCGAAGCATTAAAACTTAGACAACTGTAACGCTTTATCACTTATGATATTTCATTTGGTATTTTCATGCTATACCCAATGGGCTGCTCATCTGTTTTGCCATATGGAAAGTTTATAAATGTTAGAGTGCAGAGCAAGCGCACAATGGGAACAAGAAATAATTCTAGGGTAGCTCAGGTCCTTAAGAGCAACCGCCTCTTCTTCGATTGAGAGAAACAGCTGTTGCTTTAGGGGAAGGTAAGCACAAATTATTTTTCTTCTGGTTCCTTTGGGATCTGATGAAAATATGAGAGAATAAACATCCCTACTATCCATTTCATTTTTTGTCATTTTTCTAAAGGTGACACTATTCCATGATAAGCAGCTAACTGACAGAATCAATTATGTCAACGCATCTAAATGGAAGATTTTGGTTTATTTCTTAGTTTAAAAAGAAAGGAGGAAGAAAGTCAGGTATTCAAAACCAATTTCAGAACCCAAGTTTACATTTCCCCTCTATACAGTGAAGCTGACATCACACTGAAAACTATTTTAAAAGAAAATAAATTGAAGATGGAAATACATTCCTGAAACACAGAACAAGGAATTTATATAAAAACTTAGAAAGCTAAGTATCCAATACAACTCCATCCAAGATGAATCAAAATATTGTGTTGAATGTGGGAAAAATATTTTATTTACAATTTAGAGGTGCTGAGATCAGGTCAATAAACAGCCACACTGATATAGCTTTCTTGAATAGGACAAAGGTCCAAACATGACATAATATGTTTCACAGGAAAATACTTTCCTCTACTAAGAGAGGTGATTTTCCAAAGCTTCTGGGGATTTTTTAAAAAAGATTTTATTTATAGACAGAGGGAAAGGGAGGGAGAAAGAGAGGGAGGGAAACATCAATGTGTGGTTGCCTCTCACAGGCCCCCTACTGAGGACCTGGCCCACAATCCAGGCATGTGCCCTACTGGGGAATTGAACCAGTGACCCTTTGGTTCACAGGCTGATGCTCAATCCACTGAGCTACACCAGCCGCGGCTGGGAGATTTTAAAAGAAATACACGAAATACAAATTATATAAAGTGTTGATGATCACTGAAATAAAGTGAAAAATTGCACCTAACACTTAGAAGGATTGACTTTTTTCCCCTATCAACAGTGATTCTAGTTTCCTTAATAGGCTTGCTTTTAATCAATTCCACCCATTTTCATGTATTTATAATTTTTTCCAGAGTCTGCACCTGAGAACATTTCACCTCTGTTTAACAATATTTATTTAACACATGCTGTTGATCATTTAGCCAAGTATGTGTTTGGAAGTGGGGATTTGTAGATAAGAGGTCTTGGTCACTGTGCAACAGGGAGTCTCTTGGGAGGATGAGAAGGGAGCTCAGGTGCAGTCTCCCTGTGATGGGCACTATGAGGGATCTAAGTAGAGACCCAACGTGATCCCATTTCTTCCTAGAGATGCAAAATATTTATTTAGAACAAACAAAAACTCAAACCTCCATTCTAACCCAGAAACGCAAAGTTATTCATGACATGAGCAAAATTAAGCTCAGCGAGAAAATGTTGTTGATGACTCTTATTTTTTAATTTATTTTTTTTATAGCAGTTTTAGGTTCACAATAAAGTTGAAATGAAAGAAAGTGTAGTGATTTCCCAGGTATCCCCTGCTCCAATCCTCACATAGCCCGCGCCATTAAGCAACCTCATTCACCAGATGGTGCGTTTTTTTTGTTGTTGTTGTTTGTTTGTTTTTACTAAGGATGAATCTACATTGACACATTTGAATCACCCAGAGCCTGTAGTTTACCTTACGATTCACTTTTTGTGCTGTTCATTCTATGAATGTGGACAAGTGAATAATGACTTTTATCCATCATGACCTACAGAATAGTTTCACTGCTGTAAAAATCCCCTGGGCCCTCTATCATCCCTTTTTCCTCCCACTCCTGACAACTGCTGATCTTTTTGTTGTGTCCACTGTTTGCCTTTTCTAGAATGTTATATAGTTGGAATCAGACAGTGTGTAGCCTTCTAAATTGGCTTCTTTCATTTCATAATAAATATTCATTTAAGCTTCCTCCATGTCTTTCCATGTCTTGATAGCTCGTTTCTTTTTAGTGTTGAATAATGCTCTATTGTCTGAATGTACCCCAGTTTTATTTATCCATTTATCTGCTGAAGGACATATTGGTTGCTTCCAATTTTTGTCAATTTTCAGTAAAGCTGCTATAAACATGCACATCTAGATTTTTGCGTGAACGTAAGTTTTCAATTCCTTTGGGGAAATACCAAGGAATGCAATTGCTGGCTTGCCTAGGAAGAGTATCTTCAGTTTTTGTAAGAAACTCTCAAGCCATCTTCTAAAGTGGCTGTACCATCCTGCACTCCTGCCAGCAATGAATGAGAGTTTCTGTTGCTCCGCATCCTCACCAGCATTTGGTTTTGCCAGTGTTTTGGATTTTGTCCCTTCTAATAGGTGTTCAATGGTACCTTGTTTTAATGTGCATTTCCTGATGGCATCGATGTGAAGCATCTGATATATGCTCGTTGACCATCTGTACGTCTTCTCTGATCAGGTGTCCATTAAGGTATTTGACCCCATTTTTAATGGGTTGTTTGTTTCCTCATTGTTGAGTTTTAAGTATTCTTTGTATATTTTGGAGAATAGTCATTTATCAAATTACCTTTTTGGTTTATTTATTGCAGAAAAATGCAGTGTGGTTGATACCTTTCCCCACATATCTTTTTCTGACCTAATATTTTTGTCTCCTGCTTCTTGAGGCTTTAAGAGCTGAATATGATGTTGAAATCTTGGTAGAGTGACTTACATGCCTGTAAGGGTTGTGGAAAAATTTTTCCCTGAACCTGTTTAAGGGCAAACATCTATCCTCTGTGGGTTCCAAGGACCTCATGATATAGGCCAATGTTTTTGTCTTCAAAGAGGTTTATAAAAGGCTCATATTCCTCCATAAATAAACCAATTTAAAGCCTCAAATGCAAATTAACATCTATTGCTTTCGTTTGGTCAGTCAATAAAAATGTTTTCAATGTGGAAATACTTTTCTTTTTTTTTTACCATGGGAGGAAGTGTTTTTCTGATACAGGTTTCCTATTATATTTACGTGAATGAAAGACACACACATGTGTGTCTGCATGTATGTTTCTTCTGTTGACCAGGATTAGAAGACCAAATACTTTTTTTTTTTTTGGTCTCTGTTTACTTTTGATGGTTTTTGTTGAGATGAGGCTTTGGATGATAGTGTAATGTAATCTGGAGAAGATTTTCAATTTTGTAACCCACTCATCAACTGGGAACTTCAAAGGAAAAAAAAAAGATTAAGTGCTATTTGATCTTCAACTATGTCAGTTTTATAGAACTATTTACTTTAAAAATTGTCATTTAAAATATGGCTCTAATTCTTAGCATATTTTTCCACATAATTATACTTGTGTTAATAGATAATACCTACTGCCTGCCTTTGGAGCTCTGTACAAGTTCATACAGTATTCGTTTTCTCAATGCATGCTGATAGAATGTCCAAGAGGTGATTGGTATATGAGCGACCATCTTTAGGAGTCTATCTGCCACTAAGCCCTTCTGGCATTTTTCTTTACTAAAGTTGAGGGAATACCCCTCAGAAGGGGCCCAGAAAACATAAAAGTTTTATTATAAACCTGCCGGCATTTGACCTTGGGGCAGGTCCAATTGACAAAAGAGCTGCAGGATATGAAACATTCTTCTTACAATGTCATGGTAACATTACTGAAATTATTAACTATCCAAGTAGGATGATGGATGTTACAAGGTGGTGATGTCCTTGGCAGAACATATTGCTTAATTATCTTCTTTTAGTACAAGCATATCGTCACGTTCCTATGATCAAGTACTATTCCAAATGAATATGAAATGAATTCATAAGGCGAGAATATTTAAAGATCTTATCCAATAAAAGAGCCGATTAAATGTCAGATCTTCATTAGGGGTTCTTTAATCAAAGTTCTTTTTGTGGTTTTATGACAGATTATTCCATTTTGGCACTTGGAATGAAGACCCCTAGGTCTGCAAGGAACTGTTCTGTCACTTGAGCTAAAGGGTAATTTAATGATTTTTAGAAGTAGAATTTATGATCTAGAGGGGAGGGTGCATGAGTGGAATCTGAAAAGCCTTTAATTTTCATGCTAGAATGAATGTCTCAGTTTTGAATCCCTGTGACTTAGTTGCCCCTTATGTTAAAAACAGAGTATACCATAGAATAGTATGAACACTTGCAGTGTTATAGATCGTAACATGTGTCAGGTGCCATCAAGATTCTTAGCAGTGTGCGGTGGACTTAAATAATTCTGAAAAAATAAAGTGCCTTCAAGCAAGTTACTTAATGTAATTGTTGCAATTAGTTAATATTTGAGAAGTTTCTAGGATGGAATGGACAGCACAGTATAATTTTATTCAGGCCTGCAGCACAGCAGACTTCAGTAGTCGCATTCTGTTTTTCCAGATGAGGAGTCTGTTACAGAGCAAAGAAAGCCTTAGCCACAGGGGGAGTGCCTGGCATCTTCAAGCATCAGGTCTAAACACAGTGCAGCTTTACCACAGAGTGAGCTGACTCAGTAAAAGAATGAAATTAAACTCTTTCTGGTGATGATGAAATTAAAAATAATTTATTTTCTCTTTGTTTTTTAAAACTGGTTGTTGGGATGCAGGACGAAAGCTGGGTAAGCAGATAAGTTGGTTATCAGAAACCAAATCATGTGTCAGTCAGTTCCATACTTTGGAAAGTAGTATGTTTCCAAAACTAAAGTCAAGTATTTGACTTAGCTGAAAAGTTTTTGTGTGAGAGATTATAGCACTAAAATTGTTATGCTGGGTCCAAATACAGGAGAAGTGGTCTCATAGAAAATTCCCTTTTTTGCCTATTGTTAAAAAATGATTAAAGAATACAATTTAGGTGACACAACCAACTTTATTTAACACTTCATGAAATAGACAGTCTTTATTTAGAGAATGGAAAAATGGGGCAGAAGGCAAGAGCTTTTATAGGATAAAAAAATAAAGAACAGGAAGAGAAAAATCAAAAGTATGATCGTAGGGGCCACACAGCCAGCCTTGTTTGGGGTGAGAAGACCCGGAGTTGTCTCGGTGTTTAGGGGCTGTCTGACTATATAGGTATACTGCATTCCCGGTATTGGGGAGCATTTACAGGGACATGAAAGTTAGTTTCAGTTTGTTGCTGTGACACCCTGGACAGGAACAGCTTCATCTTGGGCCTAGAAATTTATTTCAACGATATCAATGAGAACTCTTTGCGGATGGCATACCTATTGTGTGGTTATCAGTGTTGCTATTGACTATGACTTAAGACAGGCGATAGTCAAACAATTACTTAAGACGGCGTAATCCAATTCTGGATCATCAAGGCCAGTGATTTATGCTCAGTTGAATATCTTAATTAAATTTTGGTTCTTCTGAAACCAGTAATCCATATTTGATAAGTATTTTTTAAGTAAGAATTTTCGATTAATGAAGACATCCCCCAGTTCTGGAAACTTGGTACACAGATTTTGGTGCTTTTGAAGGTCACCCGAAGTCAAATAAATTGTTAATCTTGAAGAGATTATAAAATATAAAAATTTTGTAAAACAAATATTATTATAAGACCCTGAAGTATAAAGTAGTGACCAGTTGGATCTCATTTGAGTTTGCACTGACCTTTAAACCATTTTTTAATGGGATACTGCTCCCATAGATTAAATATGGCGAATATTGCATCTGAGGATGTTTCATATGCTTTCCTTGTGAACTGGGTGAAGAAATATGGGCTAGCGGATAATACATTTTTAGGAGTTTTGGCCCATTTGAACAGCTGCATTCAGGAAGTGTTGATGAGTCAGTATTGGTCTTATGGAGGCGTCCAGAAGCCTGACAAAGGAATAAATCACTGGCCATGTGCCAGTCAATGAATGCGTTTTTAGCAATGGTTTGACTGTTAAAGATACTCAATACATATGTGTTGAGTCAATAATTCGTGATTTATGTGAAATATAGAGGCTATGCTTTTAGATAATAAGAGTAAAAAAGTAGATAATAGAATTTAGAATAATATTTTCAGGTTAGAATAAGAGGATGACATGAACCTGGTAGAACTTTACAGGGATAGAAGCAAAGGTGTGACTATAGTTTAAAAAAAAACAACAAATGTCAGGTAGTAGCTTGGCAGAAATTCCTGTGAATGAGACCGAGAGGATAGAGGCAGATGTGACTCAGCTCTAAAAGTTACTAACTTATGGGGACCAGGAGTTGTTTGTATTTTAATCATGAGAAACTGCCTGGTAACTAGGACATAAATGACGCTCATCAAAGCTTGGTGAGCCCTAGCTGCTGTGGCTCAGGGTTGTTCCGCAAAGCAAAAGGTCACGGGTTCGATTCCTGGTCAGGGCATGTGCCTAGGTTGCAGGTTTGGTCCCTGAGTCACAACTGATTGATGTTTCTCTCTCACATCAATGTTTCTCTCCCCAGTCTTTCTCTTTCCCTTCCTCTCTCAAAATGAAATGAAATGAAACGAAATGAAATAAAATAATACCATTAAAAAAAAAAAGGCTAGTTAAACGTGGCAGACTATTTTCCAAGGATGATCACAACAGTAACTTCCATTCCACCTGCTCTTCTATAATGTGACCCCATCACCCCATCAAGAAATGGAGTCCCTCTCTACAGCCCCTTTAATATGGACAAGTTTGGTGACTAATAAAATAAATAAGGCCCATAAAATAAATATGGACGATGGAGATCATTCCAGCTCTGTGCGTGTCCCTTAAATGCCTTCACAGCTTCTGCTTCTCACTGCTTAGACGCCGGCTGCCCTGTTAGAAGTGTGGCTGCCTAGGCACCATCGAGAGATGAAGATGCCAGGCTAAGTGGTAACCGCTTTAGAGACTGAGAAGGCAGGTGGAAGGACTGAGAGGGGGCACAAGGATCAGTAAAGAAACTGATTAAAGAGGTGAGTAAAGAAACCACATTGGCTGCACCTCCACCTCAGCCTTCCGACGACTGTAGTCTCAGCTGCTATCTGACTTGCAACCACACGGGAGACCTTAATCAAGAACTTTAATTAAGACAGGCAAACGACAGCACTTTAAAATGAAAAATAAACTGTTGCTTTAACTCGCCATTGCTTGCAGTGGTTTTTTATGTAGAAGTAGATAACTGGAACACTGAATTGAAAAAAAATGTATAATTATATTCTAGGTGGGCATTACGGCCAACTTTAAAAAGATGTTATTGTATTTTTTTCCCATTAGCATTTAGACCCTGTATGTCCCCCTTGCCCCCTGCAATTGCCATACTGTTGTCCATGTCCATGAGTGCTTTTTCCTTTTTGCTCAATCCCTCCACCCCCTAACCTCGCCCCCGACCCTTAGCTGCCATCCTGTTCTTTGTCCGTAAGCCTGTGTCTGTTTTGCCTGTTAGGCCAGTTTGTTCATTAAGGCTGTACTACCCTGAATGTACCCGATCTCGTCTGATACACCCAACTTTAATCTCTTTTTCTAGGAAAAGGGAAAAAAACTGGGCAAGTATGTTCATTGTATTAAACTGTAAAAGGCCCTTGGTGGGAGATGGTGTGGTCTCAGTTGGCCTCACCCCACAGGGCAGAACAGAGCAGGAGCGAAATACGCTCTACTGACTTATCTGAGACGTCTGCCCTGGAGAAGATGGAGCGTTGTAATGGCTGGAGTGATCACTAATGAGACCGGCTGCTTTGCCAGGTTGTGCATTACCTGTCCGAAGATTTTTATCTAGCAAAGGCTTAAAGGGTCAGCCCCCTTTAAGATGCAGAAGAAGGGAATACTGTATAGGGAGTTGGCAGGTGTGGGAACACTGAACCAAGATATAAGTTAATTCTGGAAAGAGTGTGTTCCCACTTGAGTTTCCAAGAACAGTGGTGATCTCACCTCACACGATGCTGGAATTTTGTCATTTAGACGTGATGTGATCTATTACGAATACAGTTCAACTATAAAGAAATGACATGAGTATCTTATGGAAACCAGATTTCCTATCCATTTATTTGTTTATGTAAAGATCAAATATTATATTACTTCCTGAAGTGAAGAATTAAGACAATTATCTGAAAAAATTCAGACTTAAGTACCCTTTTATTTTTCTACAGGGAATGTAGTATAGTGCAATTGTTTTCAAACTTCGTTGCACTTGGAATTACCCAAGGGGCTTTTAAAAAAATCTCAGTGCCCAGGTAGTACCTCATACTAATTAGATCAGTAGATCTCATATGGTAAGAAGTAAAGGGCAGGAAAGAGTATTGTTAAAATAATCCACAAAGCTCGTAAAGAAGGTCTTCAAGGAAGAAATCATGACCACATTGGAGAGATGAATTCATGAAAACAAAGACCCACTGCTGTTTTAATTCTTTGGAAATTTCTCTGTTCTAAAGGATCATGCCATTTAAAGAGTCTTGATTTCTTTGTAACAAGAAACAAGTGGAGGCCAGGGCTGCAAAGAAAAGCATTACAGTAAGTGCCTAGGTGTTTTTTTGTTTGTTTTTTGTTTTAGATTTTATTTATTTATTTTTGAAGAGAGGGGAAGGGAGGGAGAAAGAGAGGGAGAGAAACATTGATCAGTTGTTTCTCCCACACTCCCAACTGGGGACCTGGCCCACAACCCAAGTGTGTGCCCTGACTGGGAATCGAACCACTGACGTTTTGGTTTGCAGGCCAGCGCTCAATCCGCTGAGCCACACCAGCCAGGGCTAAATGCGTAGGGTTTTTTTTTTTTATCCATTTTGCATCTATATTCTATTTTTCATATCAGTGAATGAAAGTTATTGCTGGTACCACCGTGATACTATGAGGGTCCATATTTTAAAGCCATTAGATTCTTTGAACCACTTAATGAAGGTATTGGAACAGGTAGGAACACATGCTTCATTAAGCAAGGTGGAGAACCCAGACTACTGAACTTTTTAGGAGTTGCTGTTAGTGATACTTTAAAACAAAATGGCTTCTAATGATTTTAGCATGAGCTGTGCTAGTCAATGCTTTGTTTTTTTTTTCTCTAGCACTAAATGGCTTTCAAAGATTGTTTTGTTTTGCATTTAAGGGCTTGGTTACATAAGTTGTTAACCAAATATTTTTGTGAGTGAATATTGTTTTTTCTGTTGTTGTTGTTGAAATAATCATTGTCACACATGCATAAACTGGCTTCTTTATCTGATAGCATCCATATAATTTGGATATAACTTTAGGAACTATGCATACTTTCACAGGTATATATTAACATGCTCATGGAATTATTTGAGACAATTTTTATAGCTAAGATATAAAAAAAGGTAATGTTTTTAGGTGTAATTTTGCTTTGGCATTGACTCTCTGTTCAATATTTTAAAGATTAAAATATGATAATTCATGTTGCAAATTAAGAAAAACTAAACAAATTTACATAACAGTGTAATTTAAAGTGACTTATTTCAGTAATAAAACAAGTTTAATCTAGACTTTCTCTTCTATAATTTAGTCTTGAGAAGCCATCTTTTCTGTTTTACTACAGTCATTAGTTGAGCGACTGATGAAGGAATTGGGGAAGAAGGTCTTTTGAAATCCACTAGTAATTTTTTTTCAGTTTTATCTCAAGAGTCAACTTCCATTCCCTCCCAATAATTATATTCCACTTCAAAGGTCAGAACTATATAGATCCTTCTGTGAAAGGAGGACATATCTCAAGAACGGCTTTTGACTTTGATGTTTAAATGGTTCCCGACCCCATCTGAATGCCACCATTAGCTTAACTGGCATTTCTGAGAACCATGAACAGACTCAGATTGTTCTAGTATCAATAAGATATAGAAAGTATAGTAGATATTAGCCCAAATAGCTCCCTAAAAGTGAGTAATTTTCTAAGAGATGAAAGATAAAAAGTCTGCAATGCTTCTTGAGTGGGTTCAGTGTACATTCAATGTTTTCCCAGGTTGATTTGAAAACTATAGATCTTTAGTAGGTTGGCAAGTTAATACACAAAGAATACTTAGTGTTATATCAGTATCCACGAAGGTTATTAGTGTGCTTTCTTGGAATAACATGATTCATGATTTTTCCAGTGTTTTAATATACATAGGGCTAATATTAAACATAATTCCTAAAAATATTATAAGAATCAAATTTCATAAACCTTAAGATTTTTAGAAGAGACTAGAATAAACTGAAGTGCACTCACCAGTCTCCATTTCGCGCCAAGTACCTAATACACATCTTATCCTTTGATTTTTTTTTTTGTCATTATATTGCATTTACCTGCTAGAAGGTTGTGTCCCTGGCTCCTAGTGTAGTGCTTATCCATCTAACCATGTAGATAGATTACATTTATATGTGGATGAATGATAAAAATAATTCACTGGCTATGCAATCCTGTTAGAATACCTACAGTATATCTGAATTGAAACAAGGAATTGTTAAAAAACTGTAGGGCCAACCTTTGGTATGACACGTAGAAAACTAGAGAATTTTTGTTTGAAACAAGCCCTTAGTCATCACAAACATTATATATTATAAAGGTGAAAACAAACAATGATAAGAAGATGGCAAACCAGCTTTCAGGGCTATCGACAGCCTCTTGCTGTGATCCTCTGATACCGTTCGAAGACCATATTTTGTTCACATCTTCCCGAGTGACATTAGAAGCACAAATAGAGAGCATTTCTGGCCAGACAACCGTGACATACACTGTAGGTTTGGAATGAATGCCATTAAGATAGCATGTCTTTCATGCTCAAGGGGCAGCTGACCACGTGTATCATCTCTTCTCCTTTATTGTCGAGAAGGACTGGGTGTGATGGGGCCAACAATGTTGATGGTCATTGATCTGTTTCAGCAATGAATTAACTCAGAGTTTCAAGGGCTCAGAAATGACTTGACTTTCCCTTTTAAAGGGATATCTCATTTTCTCAGTTCAGAGATGAGGAAAAAAAGTAGGAATTGAGAGAAGCAGGGCACGAACTCAAGTAATTTGAGCAAAGTCTGAATAATTTTTATTTTTCTACTACTCTGCATTTAACAGAGGATGACCCTACAATGAAAGATTGTGTTTTCTAACTGGTGAGAGTTAGGACAAGAATAGGGTTTGTTAATTTGGAAGGTGGCTGGAAAATCATCTCTGTCATTAGATTTTTCCATTTGCCTCCCCCTCCCAATACAACTGAGGAAAATATTGCTTTCATAAAATACTATAGTGAACACAGCCTTGGAATTCTAGTCTTATAACTACTTTCAGGTGGAGGTATAAAAATGATATTTCAAAAAGTTAAAAATAATCAATGCGAGTAAAAATTGGACTTTGACTATTTGACTGCAGTGTTATTACTTCCTCTTCGTGGTGTGTTTCCAATTTGAGGGGCTGTGGGGAAACGACCGACTGCATGTGCCTGCGAGTTCCCAATATTGACTCCATTTGTTTAGAAGATCTAATGGTTTTATTTTGAGGCTTAATGCCCTTGAGATCCCTTAATAGTTTCAAATTCTATCAGAAATGCCCCTACCTACCTTCAAAACCATGTCTGATGGATTCATTTGTTTTGATTTGTAGAGTGGCAGAGTAAATAAAATTAATATTTATCACGTATATTGCAAACCCCCTTCATTAAACCAATTACCAAGAATGGTTTTAGTGGGTAGTGTTTGGGCACTCATGGGCTCTATCTATTTGCTCTATGGCACCATTAGAACTAGGGCGGCTGACTGCACAAGGCTTAGTTATGGCTCAATTCTTAGCAAACTTATTCATGTAGCAGGGGGCCGTGGGTGCAGAGGAGGGTGATGAATGATCAAAATAGGTTACCCAAAGGATGTTGGAACCTTAAAGATGTGGGGCAATTATTATAAACACTGAAAGCTACCAAAAGCAGTATATAATACAAAATATTTTGGAGACATAGAAAAACACATTTAAAGGCAAATGAAGAGAGCCAACGTGACAAAATAGTGAGCAAACTAGCAAAACTTAAAACTTAGGCAAGCTTGTGTGTCAATAAATCCCTTCTCCATTTTGAAAAACAACTAAATGTCCACATGTATCACATTATATTAGATTAAAAGTTCTTAGAGTTTAGGGCGTAGTTTTTTTTATAGCTATATACACTGATATGTTTTATCATTCGCTTACATTGCACATCTATTGTATTGTATCGTGTTAAGTTCCCACGTCTCATGAACATAATCATAGATCTGATTAAACTCTCCCATAAAGTATTGTCTAGTAAAAATGTTGCATTTCTTCCTTTTGGATTTCATTCAGGAAGAAAATGTCGATAAGCCTACTGAATAGACCAGCTTCCTAGAAGACTTTCCTTGAAGTTGTAAGTTATAGTTTTCCTTTCACAAGTTCCTTGTGTGTAGACTACTGGGTTTCTCTTCTTTCATTATCAGAGGTAGCAGGGCCTCAAGTCCAATGTCAGAGGCATCTCTTTGAACCAGGGACACTTTTTCAAAGTCAGAAGGGCATAAGGCTGGATTTGCAGTGAGTGCATTTTTTAAGTTCTTATTTTCTTTTTCCCCTGAATCCTTTTATCTTTTTTACCCAGGTCCCCAACCTCTTCCCCTCTGATAGCTGTCAGTCTTTTCTCTGTCTATGAGTCTGTTTCTTTCTTTCTTTTTTTGGTACTTGTTAGGTTCCTGAATGTTATTGGGTTGGCCAAAAAGTTTGTTTAGTTCCATAAAGTAAAAGACACATTTTTCATTTTCACTAATAACTTTATTGATTTGGATATTTTGAGTATGTTGATTATCTCCGGCCTGATATAACATTGATTGTTCTCAATTAATGTCTCAACTTGATCACTGTCAACTTCAACTGGTCTACCCAACCCTGGAGTATCATCCAGCAAGAAATCTCCAGCATGAGACTTCGCAAACCACTTTTGACAAGTTCGATCAGTCACAGTACCTTCTCCATATGCTGCACAAATCTTTATTTGTGTTTCGGTTGCATTTTTACCTTTCTTGAAATAACTAAGCACAATATGCCAAAAATGTTGTGTACTTTCTTCGATCTTCAATATTAAAACGGCTACACAAAAATTCACCAATTTTAATTTTTTAAAAAAATACATGCTGATAGGACAGCTGTCACCATACAATTTAACAAAATTGTTTCTAATGAAGTTAAAGACACCTAAGCACTACTAGAGCCATTGTATGGAAAAAAAACCAAATGAATGTTTTGGGCAACACAGTAAATGACAAGCTGAATCATTATGTAATTTTTTTTTTTTTTTTTTTTTTGCGCAAGTCAGGAAATGGCTCTGCAGAGATGGGTTCTGAGTTATCCATTAATGGGTCACTGAAACCTGTCTCCTTTTACCTTTCAAAGTGAAGCTCATCTTCATTAATGTGCTTTTTCTATGAGGTACATGAAATCATCAAAATGTTACAAGAGGATACATACCCCAGGTGACCCATGAAGCATCGTCAGTATGTAGCAGCCGCATTACGCAAAGAACGAATGTAATGGTGACATCATAATATCAGGGGAGACAGCTTCTAATTTGTGCACTTCTGGGCTGTTAGGAGATCTGTGGTTTCATATACCAAGTTGTTCAAATAGACAGTAAACATACATTTGTTTTTCCACAGGCATTCAGCAAGTCTTTTCCTGGATACACTGGAAAAAGTTAGGCCGTATTTTGATGTCACAGCACTTTAAACTCTATAACCTTCCTTTAGCATGCTGACTTTCCTTTGGGTGTAGGCTGACTGATTTCTCAATGATTCTCCCTTTCAAGCGGCAGTGTGCCAAACTGAAAACACTTTATGTGGTTTGCAGTGTTATCCACAGGGATCTACCAGTGATGCTTGGAGGTGTCATTTGAGCGGAGGGAAGGAAGCATACTGGCATTTATTCCCTGTAGAAAAATCTTAGGAGAGAAGTTGTTAGTATTTTTGAAATATTGTTTGCATCTTAGTGCATGCCTTTGAACATATCCCTCCTTCCAAACACAAGAAACAAAAAACACCGCAGGAACAATAGAGTAGAAGGAGAGATCTCTAGCTTCCATCATGAAGCTACAATTAATTTCAAGGAACACTTTGTTCCTGCACTTAACAACAACAACAAAAAAACCCATTATCTAATTACAGTAGACACAGTTAACTTATTGCAGTGGGCTAGAGATAAAAGTTAGAGGTACTGTGAGCTAAGCAGTACCCTTCCAGAGTGACTGGCCTCTGGTATTCAGAGCAGGTTAGTTTTCTTGATTATGGTTTGTTCTCAGTGGGTGCCGGAGAAGTAAGACCACATATATCTCATCCCGAGCTGCACGGACTTGAGGTGACAGATTCACACCCTTTTGAAGTCCCTGCTTGGCACTGGCTGTTGGCCCTAACCTGTTCCCCGGAGCCATTTTTAGTCTCGGTAACTTACCGTAACTTTTTCCAAACATAGAATCAATGTGGCTCCCGGGAGAAATCCAACTTGCTTCTCAAATATCTCCAGAAATAACCAGCCTTTATCTGAGTCCTGGTACGCTGGCGTGATGCCAGGAGGCCGGCACTCCAGAGCCCAGGCTGGCAGTTTACAACATGCTCAGTTACAGACGCACTAAGTGAGGCCCCCACAGTTTTCTTTAGCGCCTGTAGAGGCGCTTATAGTGTTTGAATATTTTTCAAGTCTAGCGCCTAAAGGAACCCGAGTTACTCAGAAGTTGGTATTAAGTAGCAAAGAGCAATTTGTGAGCTAGTCATTAAACATCCAGAAATACTGAGCTTCTGGAGTGCAGGAGGGTGATGAATGAGTTCCACTGTGAATGGAGTGAGCTCTGATCACTGAAGACGGGTGTTCAGTAGTGTAGGAACAACCCTCTGACAAGGAAAAATCAGCATCTTTTCGAGGAGAAGGAGGCGGGACATCCCAGTCCAGCAAAGCCCGCTTCTCGTGTCCTTAGCTTGTTTCAGTTGACAGAGCCTTCACTGCGTGCGACCCTAGCAGTGACCTAACCCCTCTACCACCTTCTTCCCATTGAATGCCTTCCTCTTTGTGCAGGTTGGGGCTCTGAACTGCTGCACTCATTCCTTCCTGCCAGTTTCGTATGCCTTAGCTTGGAAGTTAACTTTGTACTGTGCCCTGAGACTCCTGGTAGGAGCTGTTCACTTGGGGGCCACGCGCCGCTGATGGGTTCATGGATAGGACTGCACTTTCAGGTAGTGGTTCTCATCTTAATTCTGTATATTTTATTTGACACATTTATAAACATGGTTTTAAGAAATATGCAGTGAGCCTCCCTAGACCACCAAAGGCATTCACGGTCCAGAAAAGACTTGTCCCCCTCCCTCACCGTGACACTGCTGCCCCATGCTTCAGCAGCTCCATGTCCTCCCATCTAGCAACCAGTTTTCATTCCTCAGTGTCCTTATTAACATAGGTCTGTAGCCTATGTGACATTTCCATTCTCCAGGGTAGAGCTCAAATGCCACCCACATGCCTATTCTTTGAGTTCTTTGCACCTGTGTTTATATTCCTGTTTTCCGCAATAGTGTCAAGTCCTTGCGCCCAGGATCACATCTCATTCATCTTTCTATTCTGGTCACTGTTTGGCAGGGACTAAGTGCTCAGCCAAGCCCGATGGACATTTTCAGGATTCATCAGCCTGTAGGACTATGAGAACCTGCCTTTCCTTTCTTCCTGGTAGAGGATCGGCAGTCCTGTTGCCGCTGGCTCTACCTTGAGCCATGTTGTGCTTCTGGGTGCCCCTGAGGGTTGTTGGAGAGCCTAAGCCGGACTGCCAAGACAGGGGAAAGGAAATTGGCATAGGAGAAGAAAAGCAACAGTACAAGACAGAGAAATAGGGAAGAGAAGAGGAACAAAAAAGAGAGAGAAGAATGGTGGAGCGGAGGAGTCCCTGCTCCCTGCCTCGGGGGGGCATAGATAAGGTGCCTCCACCAGCTTGCACGCTGGTGGCGCTGATATCAGAGACCTCTCCCCGTTGTTTATACTTGTGTTTCAATGTCATGTACGCTTTAAGAACCTCAAAAAAAAAAAAAAAATCCTGTGGGCCTCTAAGGATCTCTGTAGAATGCCAGATTAATAAAAAAAAAGAGATGTATTCTCTCCTGTATTTAGAAAGCTTGCAACATACATGTTGTTAACAGTATGGTGTGGTTCATACCGCCCTCTCCCTCTCTGTGATGCCCCTACATGCCGGTGTAGAGAGACTGTGAAATCCATTGTCAAGTACACCTGGGACTGGTCTTACCTAGAGGTTGGACCCTTATGGTATAGGCTGGACATTGACAAAAAGCTGGTTTTGCCCCCTTAATGTTGATAGTCTTCACTCCATTCTGATATTATGCCAATCGTAGTGTATTATGATTGGCAATTCCTTTAGGTCTCTCAGAACCACCTGCTAAATACATAAATACACTTGCACGATTTGAAGTAATAGCCCCCACTGGCTGCTCTCACCACACTCTCTAGCACCCGAGGCTCCTCAAGCACATCCCATGGAATATTTAACTTTTGTTAGAGGCCCCAGGGTGGGGGAGGAGGCTGAGGGCACTGCAGTGATGCGAATGAGAACAACTCAAAGCCTTATGTTGAGAAGGTCTCAGAAACCGAGTGATACTCTCTGTCATCAGAAGGGATAAGGGATAGGGCATCAGAAAAGGCGAGAAAGCACTGAAGGAACGTTTCCCTGATTTCCTGCACAAGATATGGGTAATGCTGAGCTCTATGGTTCTAAAGACTATACACATCTCTTTTTAAGTTAAATTCAAAGGGAAATAGAAGGCGGTTTGTTTTACGTGATGGTAGGAGTGGTGGGGAATCACAGAATTCAAAGGGCCTTCTGATTTTTAAAAGGAAGTGATTGTAGTTAGTCTGGACAAGGTCTCACTGTAAACTCTGAAGATGAAAAACAGAGGTTTGAGTTTCAGCTTCACCCAAGGGTCCATGTGACAACTGTGCCCAACAGGCCGGGGAGTGTCAGGTGTCAGAAAAAAGAGGTGGCAATTCCACAATCCCGTTCCTTCAATTTGTGAAAGTCCCATTATTACCAGGAGTACTTCTCCACGTGCGCAGGCCTTCCTCCTCCACGAACCTCAACAGAAGGTGACGAATTGTCCCAAAAGTTCTACTTGGTCATATGTCAATGTTTTCCAGTCCTGGGTTAGTGTTTTCCTTCCATTTCTCCGTCCCCGGGTCTCTCAACCTTCACTCTATTGGCATTTTCCAGACAGGAATGGCTGTGGGGGACCTCCCTGTATAAGATAAGATGTTTCAGCAGCAACCCTAACCTGGACCTCGTGGAGGACAGCAGCATCCTCCCCAGTTGTGACAACCCAAAATATCTCCAGACCTTGACAAAGACCCCATGCTGAGGGAGGTGGAGGGGGCACAGAATCATTCTCAGTTGATGCCCATGGCTTCAGAGCCATGTAGGAAAGTCTCTGTTCTGCTGTGTTTGTTGATAAGGCACTTACTGGCTGTTCATTTACGCATTTAAAATATATTCATTGCAAAGCTATTTTACACATGCAAGTCAACAAATACTAGTCCAGCTGTAGGCTTGGCTCTACAAAATATCCCATGATCTTTTTAGTTTTATTGGGGAATCCTCTCTGTAACAAAATTCTGGAAGCATTCACATTCCTTAGTTGCTCTGAAATTTGATTGATTAGAATAGCCATTAAAATAAGTGCAGTTATTGGATAGGGCTGGACTTACAAAGGGCCCGGGGTTATCAGAGGTTGTGGGAAGCATAGGCAAATCCATTGCATGGTCAGCGAGGTTTACTGCCTCACTGAGCCTCTGTGTCCAGATATCAAGATATTGGAATCAAGACTCAGAAGCCCACAAAATGTCTGCCAAGACATTACCTCTGAGTTGCTTAGAGATTAGCAAAATGATATTGTTTTTGCTGGCACCTCTGGTGCTAGTCCTCTGAGTCCATATGCATATGATTATGAATTTTTGTTATGAGCTAAGCCATCTGAGACTTGGTGGGTGGATAACTCCACAGTGTGGCTGGATCCATTATCAGGGCGTTTCCATAGACGAGGCCCCAGGACATGGCATTTAAAATCAGCAGGCCCAGGAAGCAAACCATGCCTCTTAAACTGAAGCCTGTGGTGCAAAAATAAAAATGGGAATGAATTAGTCTTTTGGGGGTCTCATCTCCAAGTTGAAATACATAGAAATTAGAGCAAGTTGTAACTTTCTAAATTATTTTCTTATGCTTCGTGCCGTGCTTTAGTCTATATTTTTAGTGCTTCCTCCTATTAACTTCATTCTCTCTCCTGCTATTTCTAATACCTCTCCAATGATGTATTTTCAACAAGAATTCAATTACCTGGAGAGGCAGATATGCTAAATGGCAATTTGAGAATTATTATTTTTTTCCCAAGTTGATTTCAAAGCTAACTCATGATTCTAGCTCAGGTACTGTCAGGAGAGAATCACTGTCAACAAGCTGTTAAAAATGAACCCCGATAATGAGGGGAAATAGATGGAACATCGGTAAATCCCCTTGTTCTTACCGATTGCCTCATTTAATTGGCACTGCTTTATTGAATTTTTAATAGAATGAAATGAGATTTTAATGTAATCTCATTGAATTTAGACCCAATTCAATGTATTAATTTATTATGAATCTTTCCTCATTAATTCATTTTGCATAAAGTTATACAGAGAAGTTTCTCAAATTTCCAGTTATTTGTAAACTTTTAAAATTCCTTTCTAAGGAGTTTTGTTTTTTGTAATAATGCAAAAAGCAAAGTGAAATCATTTGATAGTATTTTGTTTATAGTTGCCCTAATTAAGGTACTGTGAGTTGTAAGATAGTGTCTATTTATATTTGCTAAGTTTTCATAAATTGGAGATTGCACTTTAATTATATTAACCTTTAAACTGATAGAACAGTGGCAATAATTGTTGAGTCCTGTGATGTGCCTGTAATTGAAAAAGTGAGTGACAGTTTTTATTTAATGGTGTTATCAGGAGAGGGTCTTATTACAAAGCAAATACTTAATTTGAGTCACACAGTATAACTTTTTTTAAGGAGAAACTATAGGTTTCCCTGAAAAAATATGCTGAGGATACTCTTTCTGTCTATTAACTGTTTTCTGATTATTTGATTCCAATGTAGTTAAGGAATTGTTATCAGACTTCTCAAACAGGGCACTTAATTAACTTCAGTTGTATAAGGTCCCCACTATTTTAACAGGAGGACAATAAAACCAGGAAGACATTTTGAGCTGCCCAGAAGACGAGTTACAAAAAAAATCAACTGATTTATACTAATTTATTGACATCTCTGAATAGAAGAGCTTTTGGTAAAATTCAGAATGTTTCATATGTCTGTAATTTTCTAAAGTGTTTATCTTTGAATACATTTAAAATTACATAAGTAATAAATATGTATTATTGAAATGTTATAAGTATAAAGAAATAAATAAAAATCACTTGTAGTTTTAAACCTAGAGAATCACTGTTGATATTTTGTCATATAATAATACAGATATTTCTGTCTGTGTGTTTCATATTAGATGGGGAAAAATCTGTTCATAATATTTTATAATGACTTTTTTATTCAACAATATATTATTTGTCAACAATAGTATCACTAGAAACATCCTTTCTTGGTGGCTGCATAGAATCTAAGGTATATTTAATCAATCCTTGGTGATAGTAATTTAGTTTATTTAACATATCTTTGCTACTATTAATAATACTGTGAGGAACACTGCACATAATATTTTGTGTACTTCTTCACTCTGATCTTATAATAAATTTCCAGAGTGGAAATGGATTCACATTTCTGAAAAATGACTTAGGGAATGTCAGAATCTCACAGATCGCTCACTTCAACTCTTCCTGCTGTGTTCAGTCAATGAAGTATCATTTCAACAGGTACTCATTGGGTGGATGGCCCCCCCCCCCCCAAAAAAAAGGGAGAATGAATTATTCTTTTATTCCTGAATCCAGAACAGAAACCTCTCATAGGTCTAGACCTTTCTCCTATAGGGGATATTACTTATGGAAGGTCTGGTATCATTGGTCATCTTGACTCCTGGTTAAGCTGCATTGTCTTTGTTATCCCTGTTCATGGGAGGGAAAGAAAAATACTGTTGGATCTTAGTATATCCCGTTGGCACGGTGGCCTTCATACTCAGATTACGTACAGGGCTTACCCTGCTGTATCAATTCCTTGCGTGGCACACGTTACCACTAACTCGATGGTGTAAATCAAGAGCAAATTCTTTTCTCACAGCTCTGGAGGCCAGAGGTCTGTCTGAAATCAGTGCTGGCAGAACCATCCTTCCCCTCAAGGCTCCAGAGGAGAATTCCTCCTTGCCTCTTCCAGCTTCTGGGGGCTCTAGGCTTCCTTGGTTTCCTTGGTTTGTGGCTGCATCCCTGTCGTCTCCGCCTCTGTGGTCACATTGCCTCCTCCTCCTCTTGGCGTGTGTCTTATAAGGACAACACGATTGGATTTAGAGCCACCCACATAATCCAGAATGATCTCTTCTTAAGATCCTTACCTTAATTACATCTGCAAAGACTGCTCCTCGCCCTGCTCCCCCCCAAATAAGGTCACATTCACTGGCTTTGGGGATCAGGACATGGACATTTCTCCTGGGGGATGCCACGGTGTTGACTCCTGTCTCACTTCGACGGTCCTCGATGGCATCTTCTTCCAACAGCAGGCTGTTTTATTTACACTGAGAGTCTGTTGTTTGTGTGACCCCCTTCATTAATTATCTTAACTGGATCTTCTGAGTAACTTGCTGCAGCTTCTACCTCGGCGTTTGCTGCCTCGCCTTGCGGTTTTATGTCGTGGAGAGAGCTTCTGTCCTCAAGCCTCACGGACCAAGCCTTCTTAGCTCCAGACTTTTCTTCCACAGCTTCCTCATCCCTCTCAGCCTGCACAGCGCTGAAGCACGTTAGGGTCGAGCTCTGGATTAGGCTTCGGCTTAAGGGAACGTTGTGGCTCCTTTATCCTCCAGACCACCAACACTTTCTCCCTATCAACAGTAAGGCTGTTTCACTTTCTTATCATGTGTGTGTTCAGCAGAGTAACACTTCTAATTTCCTTCACGAACTTTTCCTTAGAATTTGCAGTTTGGCTAAGTGGTGCCAGAGGCCTAGCTTTTGGCCTATGTGAGCTTTTGACATGCTGTCCTTACGAAGTGTAATCATTTCTAAGTTTTTATTGAAGGTGAGAACCAAGTGACTCTTCTCTCCCTTGAGCATTTAGAGGCCATTGTAAACTTATTAACTGGCCTAATTTCAATTGTGTTGTGCCTCAGAGAACAGGGAAGCCCAAGGAGAGGAAGAGAGAGAGGGAGGAGCGTCTGGTCTGAGGAACAGTCAGAGCACACTCATTGATTAAGTACATAAAATCTTATAGGTGCCGCCCCAAATTACAATGGTAACATCGAAGGTCGCTGACCGAGATCACCATAACAAATATGATAATAATGAAAACATTTAAATATTGTGAGAATGACCAAAACGTGACACAGGAACAGGAAGTGAGCAAATGCAATTGGAAAAATGGCACAAATAGACTTTGACTTAGGGTCGTCACAAACCTTTAATTTGTAACAAATGCTAGTATCTGCAAAGTTCAATAAAGCAACGGACTCTAAGATGAAGTATGGCTGTATATCACATTCTACCACCTCTTTAGAGTCAATCAAAGAGCATCAGCTGTCATAGGAAAGTATAGCTGGCTTTTTCAAGCAGATTCATCCTCTCTTCAACGACCCCACACAATTTATGTTGAGGATTTGCATAATGGAAGTTTGCTAATTTTGTGTTTTAGGTTTTACTTTTACCCCTCACTTAAATTCAGAAGAAACTTACACTTTTGAATAATGGTAGAGAGCTTGAAAAATGCAGCAATGTGGTACTAATATGCAATCAAGTGCATGTCTTTTTTAATAGCAAGAGAATGTGACAAGTGTATTTGAGAAGCTGTGGCGGTCATTGGACTTCACGACAGAAATCCTCCCGACAGGAGTGGTAAACAATGAAAATGTGTTCACTACAAATCAAGCAAACAAAAGTAGGTAGGTCCCGGGGTGGCTACATCCGTGGCTCACCCGGCCCCAGGCTTTTTCCGATATTTGACTCTGGCAGCCACGGAGACCTCAAGCTTGTCCCCCAACCGCTGCAAGATGGCTGTGGTTGTTTCAAGGATCCCATCCTCAGTCTACAGCCTCCAGATAACCGGGTGGAGGGCATATCCCTTTTGAGAGTGAGTAAAACTTGTGGAGACTGCCTGGCACGCGTCCTTGGGTAGAAGGAGCGGCGTCACGAGCTCCGTCCTGGGGCCGCGCAGTGGTAAGGGGTGTGCGTCTGCCGTCGCCTGGGCTAGTGGGGTGCAGCCTCCCGGGGAAAGGTCGAAGCCTTCCCTTCGGAGTCAGGTCTGCCGATGACTGCACCGCATCATGGAGAAGCCAATGTGCACGTGTGCACTCACATGCCATGTCTGCGCGTGTTCTGTGTGTGCGTTTATGTGATGTGGGCGCGTTAGGCAGTCAGTACGGCTCAGCGTGGGTGTTACCTTTCACATTGACTGGAGAAACGGAGTGAGTCTCACTGGATACCACGCCATTGGTTATCCGATGTCACCAGTGGCTCTTCACTCGTGGCGGTTTCTTTCACCCGAGAAGAGATCACAAGTAGACTGGAAGTAGAGTCCACTAGGCTATGTTAGTTCTATTGGGAAGGGCTATACCCAGTGATGTGCTGATAAATGCTTAACAGTTAGCTCTCTGGAAGTAAAGGCCCTACTTTTTAATTGTTGCCAATTTTTGTCATGTAAATGCTCCAGTCCTGACCCATTTCTAGTTATCAACACAATGTTCTTGAAAATGGAGATGGGCGGATACATGCACGGCTGGCTCTGCTGAGCTGGTAGGGGCCAGCTTCAGCCAGCACACTGCTGCCACACGCTGACACAGTGAAGGCAACTGGCTTTTCCCGGGGATGTGGCTGAGCACACGCTCGGCACTGTTAACACTTTGGGGACTGTCCTGTGCATTGTAAGATGTTTAGCAGCACCCCTGGCCTCTACCCACTAGATGCCAGTAGTATGTTGTGGCAGCTAAAGTGTCTTCAGACATTACCAATTGTTCTCTGTAGTCAAAATTGCCTCCAGGTGAGAGCTTCTGGCCTAAGGGAAGGGACGGCTGGCTCAGTGTGAAAGCGATGCATTTGTTTTAAAGTTCTCCCTAGCAGTTGAGGGCAAAGAAAAGGCCTGTGTTTGCTAGGGGTTTGGTAAGCATCCATCAAGCAATGGTTTATGCATTGCCACCGATTTCACGTTTTTCTGAATATAGGTTTGTAGCTCTTTTCTAGTTGGTATGTGACAGGTGGAGTTCCTGAATTCTGTTTACTCTCCAAGGCAGTATTTTAAATGGTAGTTGAAACATTTTAAACTATTGATTTTCCAGAACAGGGTTTGCTCTCCTAGAAACTACGTATTGATTTATTCTTTTCCAGGTATGTAAAAACAATGGGCTGATTTAATTTGCCAATTTAAATTAAATTGGTAAATTTTATTTTACAAATATGTTATTTTCTGGATGAGAACTAAACACTAGAATTAGAGAAAGATTAGAAGAAAAATATTTTATAAATCTTGGTTAGGGGCTTTAAATGCTGATCAAGATACAAACAGGGCGAATGCTTTGCTGAATTCGTGATTTTTATGACTTGGCGGCATCGTATGGAAATGTTATGATGGGGGAACAAAACACACACACACACACACACACACACACACACACACACACACACACATACTTTGCGGGAATATGGACTTCATAGTCCCAGCTAGAACAGAGACTTCTGCAGACAAAGTTGCTGTGACAGGTCATGCCACGAACACTTCACTATCTTTACACTCGTACCACTGGAGCCACCTTCTGGGGTTCAAGTGTGGATCTGTTTGCCTGGCCAAGGCACTGGGTGTGTCCTGGCTGTGCCCTGTCACAGCCATCTTCCCCTGCTCCTCTCAGCCACACACCTTTGGACTGGACAGTGCTATTCAAAAAGTGGTCTGGGGGCTGTTACCAGGTAGTAAGTACAGAAACTGAACATTTAGAAACTTGTAAGGTGGGGGAGAGGGGGAAGGGACTATAAGGGGGCTAAGTGGTAATGGAAAAAATGCAATAAAAAATTAAAAAAAAGAAACTTGTAAAAGCATCTGATGTTTCAGTGGTATATAAAGATATGGTCTGTTTTAGTAATTCATTTTTATTGAAGTATGTTTAAAAAAGTGTAGTTTATAAAAGTGTTGGTCTACAAGTGATTAGGAAAACAAAACAAACACCAGCCAATGGCCTCCGAAATCTGGTTCTTTTCCACAGGATAATTTGAGAAGTTCAAGACTAGATTGCTTATCCTAAATATGGCCTGTTTCCATATTTAGACTATAGTCTGTTTTCAATATGTAAAATATATTTTCATATTTCTGGCTCATGTTACATGGAAGCTTCAATGAGAGTGATGCTAAACTTCATGATCCTTTTTTAAAAAAAAATGATTTGAGAGAGAGAGAGAAAGAGAGAGAGACACACACACATCAAAGTGAGAGAGGAACAAGGGTTGGTTGTCTCCTGTACCCACCCCAACCAGGGACTGAACCACTCAGCCAGGGCAAACTTCGTGGTTCTTTCGAGGGAGGTGATGAAAATCAGAACTGGCAGGAGCGAGGTCAAACACCACACCAACGCTCCACAGGAGGGCCTGGGAGCCCTTCTGCCCAGCTGGAGAGTTGTGTACTCAGGTTCCTTGTGTCCACCCTGGATGGTCTGTGCTTCCCACCGGGTATAATGCATAACTCACCTGTGCATCCTGGAAAATACTAGGATTTTTAGCATCCCACTGTAGAGCTTAAGTCTCCTAGACTCTGAAACCTGTCTTACTGTAACCTCTAGCTTAAGTGCTAAAAGGTATACTAAATACATTTCCCCAGTTTTTGCTCTATTCGAGAGGCTCTGAGACTCTACTTATAGTTCATAATTGTAAAGAAGTAAAAAAAGAAGGCATTTATTCTGTTTAATGTAATAAAACAAGTTGAAATATGCCTACATCCTGTGCAAAGGTGACATTGTTGTGAGCACCATTTTTTCTCAGTCTCATGAAGCAGAGTTTCTTCTGTACCTAGCTACTCTTGCTATAGACTCAATGTTTGCGCATGCTCCAGACTCACGTTTAAACCTAATGCCCAATGTGAGGGTGTTTGGAGGTGGAATAGCATTTGGAATATGGGAGTTTTTGGGGGATGAATGAGATTAGTGCCCTTATAAAAGAAATCCTACAGGGCTCCCTTGTCCCTTCTGTCATGTGAAGATGGAGTGAGAAGATGGCTGTCTGTGAACGAGGCATGGGACCTTCACGAGACACCAAATCTGTGAGCACCTCCAGAAGTTTGAGAAAGGAATTGCTGTTGTTTATAAGCCACTCATTTCTGTGGAATTCTGTTGTAGCAGCATGAACAGGTTATGGCAAATGCCAATCCCAGTTTCTGGGACTGTAGAGGTGAAGGATGAGGATGCTAGAGGTTTCGCTATGCTGGATAGTGAATGCAAACTTGTTTCCCTTGCTGAACAATGTAAGATAGTCATAGGGAGGTCAGAAGGAGTGTTAGGTTGGTTAATGGGCAATTTCACATTTAGCTTCCTCTTAATGTCATTTCAGACATTTTGAATATGTAGTAGAAAGAATTGTACCATTTTTGACTAGGTCTATTTCAGTAGTTTCCTTTTTATGTTAATATAAATACTATATATTTATATTTATTTTCTCCAAATACACATCTGATTGGAACTTTCTAGGAACTAATTGTATAGGGGAAAAAGAGTATCAATAACCCTAAAGTTTCTGTTATTCTGATGGATACTTTTTATACATTTATTTAAACGATGAAATATGTTTGTGCTATCTTGTTTCATTGGCAACAGAATAGATTCCTGGATCTTTTTTTAAGTCTGGCCTTTCACTTTTTATTTTTATTTATTTTTTACCTCAAATTCTTCCTTTCTAAAGGATATCACCACTTAATTATCACCCAGGGAGGACTTTGTCCCACATTGTCCTTTTTCCCAACTCTTTCAAGATTACTGGTAGTGACACAAAGTGCAAACTTTGCCCATTTTTATCTTATTTCTCCACTTGGTCACTGATAGGCAATTTGTCATCAAGTTCTATTGTTTCTTTCTTCTTATCTTCAGATATTTTTCTTTTTACTGATTCCCTATCCAGGTGTACTGGAAATGGGGCAGTAACTGGATTTCCTCTTCTTTAATCTGCCCTTCACATAGCAACAAGGATCATTTTCTTCAGTTCTCTGCCTACACTCTTCTCCATCACAGAACGTTACTCCCCATTTGGATCAAACTAACCTTGCCTCACGAACTGCAAGGCCCACCGTGATAATTTCCTCTTGCCTTATGAGAGATTTTCTAAGTCAAGTGCTTTTGAATGAATAAACAAAAAAATTTGAAACTCGCTTTTTGTTAATAAATGCCATTTTTATTTAGATTCTCCAACTTATATCCACAAGAATATCTTCCACGATAAGCTCGACCTTCCTGGGTGCAGCCATAGCGTGCTCACTGATGGGTTGTTGCTTGTTGTTGTTTGTGTGTGTTCTGTAGCTCTGTTGTGGGTCTGGAGAGACTCTCTTGACAATCTGACCCCATCTGACCCCACAGAGAAGTGGGGTCTGAATACTCGCCTTTGGCAAGTGGCTGACTCTGAGCCCCGAGCCAAGTGGAGGATCTGGGGACTGAGGTCAAGTGCAGGAGTAGAGTGGGGGGACCACACCTTGAGAGTGGAAGTAAGGGATAGCCAACAATATGTGGTTAAAGGTGGAGAAGGGATCAGGATCAAAGAAAAAGATAAAAATCAAGCATCATATCTCAAGAGGCCAGGTGCTGAAAAGAAAACTAATTTAAAGCAGTGAGAGTGTAATTAAAGAAAACTGGGTGCAGGCTTGAGCGAGAAATAGAAAATGAAAACTGGAGATTTCCTGACGTGCCAGATCAGGTGCTAAGTGGGGATCTTTTTACAACGTAACTGGATCTTGACAATGGGCAGGGAGAGAAAGGGCACCACACCGTTCAGAGGACTGACGACTGGGAATTTTAGTTAGGATTTTGTGGTAATATTAGTAGCTGACTTTTAATGAATATATATGTGCCAGGCCCTGGGCAGATGTTCATTAAAGGCCTTACTGATGCTGGGAAATATAATTAAGAAGCCACTGAGTTCTTTAATGTAAATTTAATGGGTTTTTAGTAGTAATTACAATGCTAACAGAAATATTAATATTTATTTAACTTTCATCTTATGCTAGCATATTCAGACTCTCTTCCTTGGCGGGAGACTACAATACATGGCCACGCAATTTGTCTGCTTTCCTATCAAAATGTGTAATCTATTTTCCAACCCCTTGTCTAACAGAATGTGGTAGAAGCACTCAAGCTTCAAGAGACCTTGCAGGTTGCCTTCTCTTTCTAGCAACATGGCTGCTTCCCTGTGAGGAAGCCAGTCTATCCTGTTTGAGGAAGAAAGAGCTAAATGGAGAGAGAGGTGGAGCTGTCTCAGCTGAGCACAGCCCCAGCCAAACTCCCCACTCCATTGTAGGCTCATAGTGAGAGCCTACACACAATGCCTACAAAAGAACCACTCAGCCCTGGCTGCTGTGGCCCAGTGGGTTGGGCACCAGGCTGCCAACTGAGGGGTTGCTCGTTCGATTCCTGGTCAGGGCACATTGCTGGGTTGTGGGTCAGGTCCCCAGTTTAATTGTGAGAAATATGTCAGTCAGGTTTGGGGTGCTCTATTAGGTAGTGTTATATAGCTGTTAAATGTACAGTTCGGATAAGTCTGCCCTTTGGCATATACATTCACCCAACACATTGATACAAATGATAAACAATTTGAAGTCTAGGACAGTACTAAGTGGTAGGTCATGAGACAGCTCCCTCTAGGTCATTTAAGAAATTTTCAGTAATGTAACTAGACAAAATTATGCTGTTGAAACACAAAAATTGACTACTAGTGTTATTTGAATTTAACATCATCAAAGTACATAGGTTTCACCCAGACATTAGGTCTCACATTCAATACCGGTTTGCTTTAGAAAGAATTGGGACACAGTGTTTCTCCAGCTGTTGTACTCTGATAATCTGCATCAAAAGCAACTGGAGGTCATGTTTAAAATGCCAGTATCTAGGCTAACCATCAACACTAATCAATACTATTATTTTTAGTTTTTAGAGTACATTTTCTTGATAATATTCTTTTCAAAATGAAAAGACTCAATATTGAGTGTCAGCTAGAATGTAGCACAGTTAGAGCTCTAACTAACTGCTCCTGAGAATGTGTGTTGGTAAACCGTTTGGTAGTATTTACTAAAGCTGAACGTATCTGTGACTCAGGAATTCTAGCCCTAGGCAGGTTCCCAATAAAAATGTGTACATGTGTTTGCTAAAAGACATTATTAAAATGTTTATAACATCCCTATCTGTAATAGCTCCTAACTAGAAACTACTCCATGTCCATCAACAGTAGAATGGATTAAAAAAATTGGAATACTATACAACAATGAGAATGAATGCAGTACAGCTGTAAGTTACAACACAGATGAGTTTTGCTAACATAATGTTAAGTACAGGAAGCAAGCATAAGAATACATGCCATATGATTGCATTTTTTTAGGTTAAAAAAATGACAAAACTGACCTATGATGTTTGAGAGTCAGGATAGTAATTAGTCCTAGCGTCAACAGTGACTGCGGCGGCGGGGGCAGGGGGGACTCTGGGTATCTTCTGGAGTTCTCTGTTTTTTTGATCAAGGTGCTGGTTAGATGGATATGTTTGCTTTAGCCAAATTCATTAAGCCGTGTGACTTGCAATTTGTACACTTCTCTAGATGATTGTTATACTCTGCAACAAGTTTACACTTAGAAAAGAAATGATAGGACCTGAAAGATAAGTTCCTGTAAAGTTCCTTTATGTCTATAATGCCTTCCTATATGTCTCTCTAAGACCTACAACAGGAACATTGGAGAGCTAAAAGAAAGAAATACAGGTATACCTTGTTTTATTGTGCTTGGCTTTATTGAGATTTGCAGATATTACTTTTTTTAAAAGACAAATTGAAGGTTTGGGGCAACCCTGTATGGAGCAAGTGTATAGGCACCATTTTTTTCCAGCAGGCTCAGGTGTTGGTTAGCAATTTTTAGCAAAGGATTTTTTAATAAAAGTATGTACACTGTTTTTTAGACAGTGCTATTATACATTTAATAGACTACAGTAAAGTGTAAACATAACTTTTATATATGCGGGGAAGCAAAAAACTTATGACTCACTTTCTTGCAATATTTGCTTTATTGTGATGGTCTGGAACTGAACCCACAATTTCTCCAAGGTGTGCCTAGAGTACCTCTAATAAAAAATACATATGCATTGGAATAAGCAACACAATATAGAAGGGAAAGAACAAAGCTGAGTGATAGACACTATACAACCTAAAGACTTATTATGAAGCTACAGTAATCTGGGCAGTATGTAATTGGTGAAAGAATAGATAAACAGATCAATGAAGCAGAATGGAGGACCCAGAAATAGACTCATATAAATACAGTCCATTGACCTTTGATGAAGGAGCAAAGGCAAAGACAACCTTTCTAGCAAATGGTGCTGGGACAACTGGACATCCACATGAAAAAAGTGAATTTAGGCACAGACTTATACCCTTTACAAAAATTAACTCAAAATGGAACATAGACCTAGATGCAAAATGAGAAAATAGAAAACTCCTTGAATATAACTCAGGAGAAAACCTAGTGGTATTGGGTATGCCGATGACTTTTTAGATACAACAACAAAGGCATGATTTATAAAAAACATAATTGGTAAGCTGGACTTCACTAAAGTGAAAAGTTTCTGCCCTGTAAAAGATGCTCTCAAGAGAATGAGAAGACAAGCCATAGACTAGGAAAAATATTTGCAAAAGCCACACTTGATAAAAAGGACATTTCTCTAAAATGTACAACAAACTCTTAAAACTCAAAAATAAGAAAAAAAATATACAATTAAAAAATGTACCAAAGACCTTAACAGATAGGTCAGCAGAGAGGATTTCCAGATGGCAAACAAGCACATGCAAAGATGCTCCGTATCTCGTGTCATCAGGAAATGCAAATTTAAACAACAATGAGATATCATTACACACCTATTAGAAGGGTGAAAATTTGAACACTGACAACACCAAATGCTGGTGAGGATGTGGAGAAATAGGAACTCTCATTCATTGCTGGTAGGAATGCAAAATCATACAGTCACTTTGGAAGACAGTTTGGTGGTTGCTCTCAAAACTAAACATACTCTTACCATGCGGTCCAGCCATTGTGCTCCTTGGTATTTACCCAAAGGAGTTGAAAACTTATGTTCACACAAAAACCTGTACATTGATGTTTATAGCAGCTTTCCTCATAGTTCCCAAAACTTGGAAGCAACCAAGATCTCCTTCAGTAGGTGAACGAATAAACTGTGGCACATCCGCACAATGCGACACTATTTAGCACTAAAAAGAAATAAGTTATCAAGGCATGAAAAGATATGGCGACCTTAAATGCATATTACTAAGTGAAAGAAGCCAATCTGGAAGGCTGCATAAAAAGATGAGAAATTGCCAGAGGACGTGGGAGTGAGGGATCAATAATCAGAACCCAGAGGATTTTTAGGGAAGTCAAAATAGTCTGTGTGATATTATAATGGTGGGTGTATATTATTATACGTTTGTCCAAATCCATGGAATTTACCATGCCAAGAGCAAACTCTAGAGTTAACTCTGGACTTTAGGAGACTATGAGGTGCCAGTGTCGGTTCAGTAATTGTAACAAATGTACCACTCTGGTGGGGATGTTGGAAATGAGGGAGGCTATGCAGGGGTATATTGGATATCCCTCTACCATCCTCTCAGTTTTGCTGCGGACCTAAAACTGGTCCAGAAAACACATTTGCACAATGTGTATTTTTATATCTTTGCCCACCATCCTCTACAAAGCAGCTCAACATTGTCTTTCTAAATGGGGATAGCAGGGAGGTGGCTGGGGGGACGGAAATAATACGCAATCCAGAACGTATTTGTTCCAGAATGTATTGTTTGTGAGAATCGCAGTGATGAATTGATTTGTTTTCTGGGGAGCCTTCCTTCTCCTGGATGCTGGCAGGCCTCATTCAGTCAGCCTTTCCATCCTCAGACCCTGGATGCAGGGCTGCCACCTGACCAGCCCCTTCTCTGTAAATACTGTTCTAAGACTATCTCTTTTCTGTCCAGGGATCTTTTTTGTAGTCTCAGAGGTTGTAGTTCTATGTAATTAAAAAAAAATTGTTGGTGTGATACGACCATGCCAACTTTATTCTGTGTCTGTGCAGTGCAACCTTTATCCACAATTGTTTCTCCATTCACCGCTCCTTAAAGGCATTATTTATGGCTTGAATTGTCTGTAAATAATTAATCTCACCGATATGTTGAATTTGGTGTATAGATAGCCCTTCAACTCTAGTCAACGCATGTCCCGTATGCCCATTTACAGCAATTTGAAAGTAAGTGTTACACTGTAGAATCTTCTAGTAACTTAAATTTACTAGCCACCTGGCCGCACTCTATCAAGTCCCACTGTATATTTATTTTCCTTTTTTACCCACAAAACCAGGGAAATTTGCCTGACCTGGGATGGGTAAGCAGTGATGAAGGGAATAAACACTTGTTGAAGTCTTTCACATATGTTTCCATGGGCTTTATGTAAATTAGTGTATATAATCCTCATAGTATCCAGCAAGGAAGATATGAGTATTTTCATCACACAAATGAAAAGAAGTAATTTACCTCCAAGTTATATTCTAGAAATAGATCATGCTGATGGTTGCCCAATATTGTGAATGTACTTAATGTTAACGGTTAATTTTATATTATATATATTTTACCATAATAAAAATAGGTTAAACTTTTTGGGGACTTGTATAATTTCATTTGTTACATTTAGATCTCTGACACATGTGGATTTTATTATTGTGTGTGGTATGAGGAGCTGATCTAATTATATCCTTTTCTGAATGACTGTCCAATTGCCCCAATGCCATTTAGTAAAAAGGCCATTTTTGCTGAAGTGATTTGAGTGCTACCATTATTACTATATTAGGTTTCCTTAGCAGTTGGGACTATTTCTTGACTCTATTCATCCCATCGGTTTTCTCATACATCAGTTTCACACTAAATTTAGAATATTTATAGTATATTTACTTTATTTGCTAGATCAATTTTCTGTTCTGATATCTCCTTCTATGTTTGTCCTGAATTTAATTAAAAAAATTAGATACAAATATACAAAATCTATTCATTTTTTGGCCTTTTTCTGTTCTTGGTTTTGTATTACAGTTATTATTTTTTTAATCCCCAAATGCTAGTTTGAGGATATTTAATTCACTTTAGAGTGTTGTATCAGCTTTATTAAGCTTTGCATATGTGCGTTTTTAATGGAAGGCAGTTATCAGCAGAAATGGTTTAATTTACCTTCTGTATTTTTTCCAGTAGTTTTATATGGTTGTGGCTGTGTTTTTTAATTTTTTTTTTCATTCAGGAGTTTTACTTCGATATGCTCTTTTACGTCACTTCTGTCCTCCCCTGTGCAGTTTTCTTAGTGAACGGTTGGAAGGGATAGGGAGGGCTTGGTGGTCCTTTGTTCTTTTCTGTTTCTGCAGGACACTCAGTGTTCTTTTCCATTCTCCTTTCCTTTCACTGCCTCATTTCCAAAGGGCACCACCTCTTCTCCATGCACCCGATCGTCCTCCTCGAAGCCCCGCTAGACCGCCTTTTGGCCCTGCAAACTTGCAAGCTCCTTTCCTGTCACTAATGCTATGACATACCTGTATTTTGGCACTTTATATTGGACTTCCTCCTTCTGAGGGTGATGTTGTCTGTGCTTTGTCTAAGCCCAGCACTTTGTCCTTTTCTTTTGTCATGAAGGCTGTGGCATTGGATGGGCAGTGGGACCTCGGCCAGAATTGGATCATAGCGATTGGTCTCTTAGGTCAAAGGCATGGGTTATGTATCGTTGTATTTGCTTGCTTTGTGGATTTCATGATTTTTTTTGGGGGGGTGGGAAAGAAGGTTGTGTAGGAGATTGGTAATCAGGACGCTGCCATTAAAAATAAATAAATCCAGACATTCAATTTCCATTTATTTTGGATCTTTAGGTAACTTTATGATAATGACAATGCCTTGTTGAATGGGTATTGAGGGAAGAGAAAGGGCGATTTGTGAGCAATTATTTGGAGAATAATTCTCTAACCTCTTCTTCCTGCCACCTATGAATCTCTACTTTTTGAGGCTTGCTTGAATCCAATATTGAAGTTCAAGCCTGTGCAGGTGTCTTAGTGCTCAGAACCTACTGAATCTATGTCCGTAGCACTGCATGAGGATCCCATTCTCCTGACATGCTTTCTAAGTTGTTTCCAAGATAGAACGATAGTAATATGTTATTGATATTTTTTCATATGTTTACAACACTGGAGCAAATCAGTCAAGCCTCAGTGGAAGGTCTGCTGCTTATGTACATATTCAAAACAATGTTTTGAAGTCTTAAGTCTTTTTTAGTTAGCTTACTTCCATGGGAACTTTTTTCAGATATGCTCTGTAAATGTTGTACAGGTTTTTGACCCCGCGGTTTTCCATACCTCTAACTTAATCAGGGCCTTTGGGTCTGTGTTCTCCTTGGTATTGGCATTTCCTTAACCTCCTTGAGCATTTTCTATTCTGTGGTGGCTGAATCGGCGTTTGAAATCCTGTTTGGCAGGTGATGGTTTCATGTTTAGGCCTGAGATGAAAATGGCTATGTCTTTAGAGCAGTGTGGCATTTCCTGTGTTTAACAACCAAGGACCAGGACTCATTTCCTGGTCAATAGTTAACGACCACGTAAGTAGTACATGAAAACATATACACAGAAAACAAAACAAAAAAGTGTAATATAATTAATTTTAATGACTAACTCTGGAGCCAGATTAACTGTGCTCCAATCATAGCTTCAGCAGTAAAGACGTCTCTGATCCTGGGCAACTGATTTAACCTCTTGGTGTCTCAGTTACTTCACTGTAAATGAAGACCATCATTACAATTACCTGATAAATTGTTACAAAGAATTAGGTGAGTTAGTATTGGTAAGCTGCTTGAAACAGTGCCCGGCACGTGTTAGCTCCGTGTTAAGTGCTAGTTAAAAATAAACTATAATAAAACAATGAAGTGAAATTAAATAAAATTAAAGATGTATAACCAGTTGGGCAGATGGTACTAGGAAAGCAAAGGCAAAGGTGAACGGTCAGAGCTTTCTTCCATCTGCAGAGCTGTTAAGTGACATGATGGGGTAGCAACCTGGACTAACATGTTTAAAGTTCTCCCACTTGAGAAAAAATATACAAAAAGAAATCTGTTTCTATTCAAATTTTACACAAAGAGAACCACGATGAGGAGGAATTATTATATCCTGGCTCATTAACATAGCGCATTTTTATAATAAAAATATGGACATTAAATGGCTGATTTCTTAATGTTATACTAGCATAGAGATCTTAATTTAATCCTTTATAGATAAACTTAAATACCTGAATAGATATGGAACTTAATGATGAGACCAGGGGCCTCTCCAGGAAGATAGTGAGTCTGTTTGCATTTAAAAGTGATGCCGACCTCCCTGCCATTGGGTGACTGGAGGGATCTTCATCTGGGTGGCAGATGGTTTCTAGGGTCATGGGCCGTAAGGAGTGTCTGTGTGCAGGTGCATTTTTGAGGTGAGGTCCTTCAGATAATCGAGAGAGACTGTGTCCCAGCAAAGGTTAAGAATCATTGGTACAGAAACTGGTCACCTGATTGTCATCGGTATTATTTCACATAATTACAATGATGTGAAAGTGTTTACTTTGAAGGAGATAGTCTATTCACCATTTTAAGATGAAGTAATCTAATAACTACCCATTTTATATGAAAAAGGAAAAGAATTGGGAAAATTAAATACCTACTAATTATCCCTGAAATGCTCTTTATTCTTTATTTGATTGTATTTCTTTTCTATATTACTAATATGGCATTACATTACCATTCTTTTTAAAAAAGTTGGATCCTACCCATGTTCACTGCCATACTACCAATACTTGATTTTTAATTAATTTAAAGGGCAATAAATTTAAAAAAATTTAATAAATTATGTGTTCAGGTAGATTATATTACTTAAGGATTTCATTTTAGGGTAACAAATGGAGTGTCATATTTTTTAAAAAGGGGGCCTTGGCCTGCGTGGATAGGGAATGATTTGGTTGCACTGTATGCAGAAGATTTTAATTGGGGAAAAGCTAATACTTTGCAAACTCTCCCCAGAGACCTTACTGATTTTAGGGCAGGAAAAAACATTCCATATAGACTCTGTGCTTGGGAAGGGGTTACAGCTCAGTTTAAAGAAAAAATAAATTTCTATCATAAAGGAAGAAAAAAGTAGAATCTTGGTCTCATGTTCTCTCAATCTCTGTGTCTCTCATCTTTCTATTCCATCTTTGTTTTTTAAGATTTTATTTATTTATTTTAGAGAGGGGGGAAGGGAAGGGCACAAGAGAAGGAGAGAAATATCATTGTGTGAGAGAAGTTGCCTCTCGCACGCCCCTAAGCTGGGATCTGGCCCGCAACCAAGGCAGGTGCCCTGACTGGGAATCGAACCAGCAATCTTTTGGTTCATAGGCCGGCCCTCAGTCCACTGAGCCATGCCAGCCAGGGCTCTATCTCCATCTTTATCTCCATATGTGTGCGTGCGTGCGTGCGTGTGTGCGCGCGCGTGTGTGTGTGTGTGTGTGTTCTTTTCTTTCTTTATATCTTACACAGAGCAATACTTGCACAGACCAGGCATATAATAAATTTGTTAATTGATTCATATCCTGCACAATCACCAATTCTCTTGTCCTGTCCCACAGTTAACAGAGTTCAATAAGACTAACAATGGAAAGGATAATAAGTGAATCTAAGTTTAATCCCCTTTTGTTTAAATTTATCTCTGCCTTTAATTAAGCATCACTCATTCCGCTATTGCTAATGAATCAGGAGACTGTTCCCTACATCTGTGCAGGAAACCCTCTATTAAAGCATCAACTGAAAATCAAAGGGGAGAGCATTGTCCGGCTTCCCACTGTTCCCCTGGAGACACTCTGACTAATGAGGAGGGTGTCTGAAACACAGAGACTGAATGAAGCCTTCTCTCTTCTGGGCATACCTCTTAACTCTGGATTGCTTCCTAGCTTTCTTCACCTATTTTATTTGTGTGTTTTGTGATTTCTTTTAAAGTTATGTTTATTTTAAAAATTTTATTGTATTTTTTCTGTTGCCATTTATCCCCCCTAATTCCCCTTTCACCTTCACCTCCCTCCCCTCTGCAATCGTCACCCTGTTGTCCATGAGTTCTTTTTCTTTTTTGCTCTATCCCTCCACCACCTGCCAGCCTTCCCCAAGCCATCAGCCTGCTCTCCCTCAATGAGTCTGTCTCTATTTTGCTTGTTAGTTTAGTTTGTTCCTTAGATTCCAAATATGAGTGAAATCATATGGTATTTGTCTTTCTCCAACTGGCTTATTTCACCTTGCATAATGTTCTCCAGGTCCTCCATGCCGTCATAAAAATGGGGAAAATTTTACCCCATAAAGGGTAAAATTTTCTTCTTTTTTATGGCCTAGTAATATTCCGTCATGTAAATGTACCATAGCTATTTTATCCACTCATCTACTGATAACCCAAGTGTTGTAGGGGTTACGTACCTTAGAATAGTGGATTGCATAGAGGGATGGGAGGGGTGGCAGCTGGGGAAAGGACACGGGAGAGGGTGAAGTCACAAGGAAAGCTTTTAAAAAACATTCGTGAATCGACCCTCCTGAGCATTCATCCCCACGCTCATGAGATCTGGTTCAGTAGGACTGAGACCCGGTACTTTGAGAAGCCCCTCTGGGGGACCTCTGTGCCACTGTGGGCCCCCACCCCAACATACACACACACGTACACAGACAAACGTACACATATGCACACAGGGAGGACCTCTGCAAGAGCCAACTTCCACACCACTGTAACTAAGCTGTTTTCTTTGTAGGACCTTGCTTGTTTTTAAAACAGAAGTAACTTTGTATTCCTTTGAATTGTTTGGAACTTCATCATTTAAAACTACTTCAAGTAAGCAGAGAGCTTTGGAGTCATAATGCAAAATATTAAGTGTTCATGTTTCATTTGTTGAAACCTTCTGTGTGGCAGGAATGTGCGGGATGATGGGGCACACGGAGGTGCAAGGCAGCTTCCTGCCTTGCAGAGACTCTCGGGCCAGGTAGGCAGGGATGCCTGTGTGTCGCAGAGCCCAGGAATTGAATGTTGAGTTACATAGACGTCTCGGCATGTGTTTGTCACATGTGCTGCTTAACTGAGACTTCCAAATGGCATTTTTAGTCCCCTCCAGAAGAATCTACATATATTTCATGAAAACACTACCAGTCAAGTCATACACCCTTAACCATAGTGTCTGTGTCGAGAGTAACAAACTGATGTGCTAGAGTAAGCTTTTGGGATGTTAGTTCTGTCCCACTGCTCCAGGTGTCACTGTAGATGTAAATGTTTAGTCACGCTACTGATAAAGATGCCTTTCTAGAGATATACAATTGCAGGTAGACTTCAAGTGTAACACTTTTTTTCAGATACGTTGTTGAATCTAGGGCTCAGAAACTTTGAAATATGGGGTAAAAACCACAAAGGTGGTGTTTTGCGCTTATATGCACCCTGAGTAAAATAATTGCTTATTTGGGTCCATTGTGACCGTTCATATATATTTTCACTTTAGAAACACTAAATGCTTACTCTTTGCTATAACTGGTAGAATAATAAACCATCAAGCCAGGTAAAAACAATAGCTAGGAAGGCTTTTAAGAGGAAATCACCTGCGTAAGATTATTCAGAGATGAAAATCTAAAATCTAAAAAAAGAGGACTTTTTTTAAAGAAGGAAAGAACAACTCATCTTAATTATTTGTTTTGTTAGAAACACACATGATATACATGGGAAATCTGTGAACAGAATTAAAGATATAGAGCCATTGAAACAAACAATATGGGTAATGTGGTAGTGTCCCTGTTGACCAAAATGGCCACTATTTTTGGGCAACTTGGCTCAACAAGGATAGATTACGAGGATGGCAAGAGGGCAGGTATCAAACTGCCACATGTTATGACATAGAGGTGAGGTGCAGTAGTCTGCCAACCCCTTCTGTGACTTCATGGTTCCCTGTGCTTTTTTCTCTCAAAGCATTTACCATAATTAAACAAATAAAGACCCCTTTAATAACAACATCTCCCACTATAGCTTCTTGAGGGTTGGGCCATGTCTCCTTTGATTGTGTGTTTATGTTATGGCAACGTGCATGCATAAGACATATGATATTTGTTGCATGAATAAGTCATCAGTATGCTTGGAGGAAGGTTTAGGCAGAAAAAAAGCGTTTGTGGGGTAAGTCAGGAATGAGCAGGAGGCAGGTGCCGTGGGAGCTGACAAAGCTGCCAAGGCTGACCAGCCGGGACCTGTGGCAGGGAAGACATGTACCTCCCCTTGTGATGGGCTTTCATCTGAAATGTTGTTTATTTCCCCGTGTAGGTGTTTGAGGGGTTTCAGTGCACAATTTCAAATAAAAACATTTTACATGCTATTTTGTCTTGGCTTAATGGTTTAAACCACTTTGAATATATTAATAACCACAAGCATAATCAGTTAAGGCCCAAGTGTACCTGTGAAAAAGGTCTTGGCATTTGAACCCTTCCTCAGCCAGAGGGGCCTGCTTTTTACCATCATGCCTGGTGTGGCCAACGTGCAGAGAGTGGCAGAGGCAGACCACGGTTTGAGCTTGTGCTGAGGAAGGCGACAGAGGAACCAGACAGGCCACGTGGTTCAGTAGCCACAGGATTCTGGGCCAAAATGTCAGTCGGTTAAAACATAAAGTCAACCTTGTTCCACGGGTTTGGTTTTAGCCGGGTAGCTCTATGCAGCGCACATCCGAAGTGTCATTTTGACAGAAAATGTAGCATACTTTTGGAGTAGGAAATTGTCCCCGCTCTCGAACTGTCATTGATTTCCTCAGTGGTGTGGGAAAGCTACATCTCCCTGGCTATCAGTTTCAACTCCTCTGCCATGGGGGTGTTAGGAAATCTTAGGGGGTGTGGGGGTGCGTCCTAAACAAGTGATGTACAGAAAGAAACAGCGTCATCTTTTAATGCATTTACTATAAATACACAAAGTTATTCCCACTCGAGGCCCCTGGCCTCTTCTCTAGGGCCTGGGATTGTCCTCCAGACTTTCCAGCTCTATGTACGGCTGACTCTTTCTCTCATTCAATTCTCATCTCAAGTGTCCTTTCGCAAGAGAGGGTTTCCCAGTCACCCTCGCTAAGTTTGCAGTCACTGTCATGTTACCTTTTGTATTTTCTCCTTCTGCCACCAGAAATCACCTTGATTATGTATTTGTTTACTGTTTACTGTCTTTCTTCTCCTAGCAGCATGTAAGGTGCTTAATATAAACAAGAATCTTATCTGTTTTTCTTATCGCCTTGTGCCCCATCCCTAGAAAAGTATTGGGGCATAGAGAGCGCTCCATAAATATTTTTTTGAATGAATTAATAAATGAATATAATTGAGATTTTTACCTTAATAACCACTCTGATTTTTTTACGTATTTCAAATTATAGTATAATTCTTTACTTTTCCCCCAGTTTCAGAAGAACTACTAAAGATCATATGCCCAATTAAGAATGCTTTGGACAATAATAATAAACATGTCCCACCTCTATTTGTGGATGTTTCCTCAGTTTCAGCAGAAAAGATACAGCCAAGAAGATAAAGAGAAGAAACAAAAGAAAAAAAAATCCACGTGTACTTAATATTTACCAGTGTAGTAAATGTTTCCAACAGAAAAAGAAAAGACAAAGTTAGTTTAATTGGATCCATCTCCTTGAGTTCCCTTTCCCTATGTTTCTCTGAAGAAAAAAGTAGGAGACGGGACCTAGCCAAATGATGATTTAAATTTAGTCAAATATTTTTGGGGGTGCTAAGCCAAGAGATTGCTGAAGTTTATTTCTCTTTCTTCACCGAGGTGAATTTCCAGCTCAGACACATGAACTGGAATGGTAGAGCAATCAGTTCTGAAGAAAAAAATACATTTGGTGTCTGCCTCTGTTAGCTGGAAAAATAATTGAAAGCATGAGTGTTTTGTAGTTTCTTTAAAACTTCAAAAGTGTACATAATCACAGAAAGGAGAATGCCATCTGTTTGTTGTTAGGGGCATGTTCTATTTTCCTGCTCATACTCTCCACATAGTCAGCGAACTTAGCTTTTTATAAAAAAATTAATTATTATTTATGCTAGGTTTAGATTAGTGACGGATTTATTCATTTCCCCCATTTCTATTAGGAGTGGTAGAATGGCGTTAGATAATAGATTAAAACCATTTGGCAATTAATCATAGTCACTCACCCTTAGAAACTGCTCATTGGCCAAAATAATCAGTAGAAACACTACTCAGAAAGGAAAGAATCCATCTTCTGTATATCTAATAACATGTTGGCAGGTGTGCGATGTTTGGTAACAATTACTTTTGTTCCACAGTGGATAAGGGCTGCATTGTCAAAGGCAGTTGATAGGCCATCTGCCTCAGCGTCTGCGGAATCGCTGCTGCTCACTGGGAGAGGCGTAGAGCGGGCCGTACAGAACAGCAGGACGTGAACCTTAGCCCCTGGGAGTGCAGACATTCGCCCACAGTAACACAGTTACTTAGTGGCAGAGCTGGGCCCAGAACACAGTTCTCCTGACTCTGAGTTTGTGACTGTCGGACAGCAACCTGGGTGTTCAGTGTCATTCTTTGCTAGAATAGGTGCAGCACCTATCCACCCATGTGTAGCTTCACATGCAAATTCCACAAACATGTGTTTAGGGCAGACTGTGTTTTAGGCTATTGTGTAAACTGTCCCATAGTTGCCACAGAGTAGTTATTCCATACCGGATTATTTGCTTTATTGGGTTGGCCAAAAAGTTCGTCGTCCCCCCCCCCCCCGTAAGATTGTCCTAGTAGCACTCAGTCGTCTTTAACTTTATTCAAAAATAATTTTGTTAGATTCTATTGTGGAAGCTGTCATATCAATGTGCATTAAAAAAAATCAAAGTTGGTGAATTTTTGTGCAGCCATTTTAATAGTGAAGATGGAAGAAAACATGCAACACTTTTGGGCATATTATGCTTTATTACTTCAAGAAAGGTAAAAACACAACTGAAACACTAAAATAGATTTGTACAGTGTATGGAGAATGTGCTCTGACTGCTCGAACGTGTCGAGAGTGGTTGACGAAGTTTCGTGCTGGAGGCTTCTCGCTGGACGATGCTCCGCCGTCAGGCAGACCCGCAAAAGCTGACGGCAGTGAAATCGAGGCATTGATTGCGAGCAGTCCGCGTGGCGCCACGTGGGAGATGGCCGGCACTCTCAAAATGTCCAAGTCAATAAAGTTATTGGTGAAAGTGAAAAATGTCTTTTATTTTACGGAAAAAACAAAACCAAAACTAAAAGGACCTTTTCGCCGACCCAATACTATACTGAAGTTACAGCAAGCTCAGCCTACTAAGTCTTCATCATTTGTGAACTTAAAAGTAAAGACACCGTGTATCCATCGTTCGCCCTGTGAGAATCCATTATTAGGTACAAGGGATACAACAGAAATATAAGCTCCCGCCTTTAAAGAACCTGCAGACTTGTAATACAGAAATAACGGGCAGAATGATACCAATTAAAAAGCATCTCTCCTCTAGGGTATTTTTTTCCCCTCTCACTTCATAGGCCATTCTCTCTTAGTCAGCCTCTTCCCTTCCCTCTACTGGTTTCTTAAGCATTGGGGTTCCTAAGTCCCCTCCTCTATTCTCTCCCTGGGTTGTCTCACCCAGTCCTGCAGCTTCCATTAGCACCCAGAGCAGGGCTTATTGACCTAGGGTCCATGGATAGACTTCAGGGGCCAGTAACTCCTCCGAAATTATAGGCAAAATTCCTATGTATGTCCACTGCTTTTTCAGGTTTGCAAAGATGGCCCCGACCTCAATGCTCCATGATACGGAGTCCTCCTGAAGTTTGTATCTTCCCTGAGCCTTAAATGCCAAATCCGGTCTCAACCTAAGCACCATGACTTGGAGATCTGAAGCTGCTTACAGCTTAGAAGGTGCAGTGCTTGTCGCGGTTTCTCGCCCTCTCCCAACACCTCCCCGCACGTAGGCTTTGTTTCCCCTTGGCGTTTTCTGTCATAGTGAGTGCTATCACTGTCCACGGGGTTGCCCAGGTCAGCTACCAGGGACTCTCCGGGTTCTTCCCTCTCCCTCAGCCCACACATCCAGTCTAATTCCAGAGGGTTCTTTCTCCTGAAGCTCAGATCCTTCCCTCCCACCTCCAGTGCCATTGCCGCTCCCAGCTGTCATCAGCCTTTATTTGGGGCAGCAGCTTTCCGGTGGGTCTTCCTCCAGTCTGCCTTCCTTCAATATATTCTCTATACAGAGGCCAGAGTTGCGTTTTTAGTTTTTAAAATTTTCATTTGTTTTATTCATTTGGTGGACTTCGGTTTGAAGCTTTTTATATTTTATATTTAAATTTTTTTTTAGTTTTTGCTATTTTTTAATTAAATTGTTTTTTATCGTTGTTCAAGTGCAGTTGTCTCCATTTTCCTGCCACCACTTTCTGCTGCCCCGCCCACCCCCATCTTCCCCCCTTTGTCTTTGTCTATGGGTCCTTTATACATGTTCTTTGACAACCCTTCCCCTTCTTTTCCCCCATTACCCCTCCCACTTCCCCTCTGGTTACTGTCAGCTTATTCTTTATTTCAATGTCACTGGTTATATTTTGCTTGCTTGTTTGTTTTGTTGATTAGGTTCCACTTACAGGTGAGATCATATGGTACCTGTCCCTTACCTCCTGGCTTATTTCACTTAGCATAATGCTCTCCAGTTCCATCCATGCTGCTATGAAGGGTAGTAGCTCTTCCTTTCTGCTGTGTAATATTCTATTGTAGAAATGTACTGCAGTTTCATTTTTAGAAATAAGTAACAATCTTAAGCCTGTTAGTGGGTCCATGAGCTCCACAGTTCAATACCACCATGATTACAGAGCCTTGAGTAAATCATTCTACTCCACCTAGGATCCTCACTCACTGTCATCACTCATCTCTTTCCCATGCGCATCCTACACCTCCTCAAATTGGCCATGCTCTCTCCCACTTCCTCTCCTTGAAGTTTGTTTCTAACCTCTTCTGCTGACCTTCCCCCACACCTTTCCCACTCTCCACCTCCTCCGCCCCTCTCCTTTCTTCCACCCTTGTCATTCACCACGCTAACTGCCATTCATCCTTCAACGCTCACTTCCTAGTGGAGAGCTGACCCAACTTTCTCAAACAGGTAGGCTCTTCCAGCTCTATGCTCCCACTGCACCTTCCCTTTTGTGATTTCCAGCATTTACTACACTGAGAAGGAGTATTTGGTTGCCCTTTCTCCAAGGACCGTAAGCATAGGAAGGGCAAGTCTCACATCTGTCATGTTTACTGCTATCCTCCTAGTGTCCAGGATAAGGCTCAGTGCTCATTGGTTCTCTGTACACAGTGAATGAATGAAAAGATGGTTTGTATCGAACAAACAATGATGTGCAGTTAGAGGTCTGGGGGAAAGTCTCACCATGGGTTACAACTATCACCCAGTAAGTGGATCTTGAACCTGGTCCTGAAAGAAACAGCAGAAAACAAGGGATGAAAAACAGATAGTATTAAAATTTGGGAAAAGTGTTTGAGTTGACTGAGAGATGAAACAACCTGTCTTCCTGGTGGAGCAAAATGGGGAAAGGTTGGGCTCAGGCCACCTCAGGGACAACAGCTATAATAATCCACATGTGAAGCGATGGGATTGGATTAAGATTTGGGCAGTTGCAATAGAGAGGAAGAGGCTTTGGTATGATCCTAAGAGACACTCAGTAACACTATGTTTGGAGAATTGGCATGGGTGGTGAAACAGAGGCATATATCCGTCCCAGAGGAAGTTCACTACAGGCGATGAAGCCCAGGCAAGAGGTCTGGCTCAGGGACAGATGTTTTAAGATTATGCCTATACTTAACATGAACATCGATGTGTGCTGAAAGGGGAAGAGGACAGAGAGACGGCTAAAGATTGTGGCTTCATGTCACAGTTAGATGGCGAAGGGAGGAAAGAGAGCCGGACTGAGCAGGGACGGCCTTATGGGAGGGAAGTGAAATAGCTACTAGAGCACAGTTTTATGAATGAATGTACAATTAGAGTCAACCTTCAAGAGAGATCGAAGGAAGGGAATATAAGGAAGCTCCTAGATTTGGGAGCCATGATGCTTTGCTGGCTTTGAGAAGCCACTTTTGGTAGCATGTGGGGCAAAGTCAGATTTGCAAACATTAAAAGTTTTCTTGTAAAAGGAAAGGGGAAATATAAGGAAGAATATTGCCAAATAAACATTGTTTTTTCCGATGTGGGAGATCCATGCCTGTTTAAAAGTACAGAGGAAGAAACCAGTGAAGATACTGAGATGCTGAAAATGCTAAGCACCTTCAGGGAGAGCGTGGTCCTGTCACTACTGCGATCAGAAGTGGGATCCCCTTCCCCAAGACTTGGAGCTGGGAGGGATCCTATGGTTCTTAGTGTTGTTCCTCCGTTCCCAGTTTCTGTTTTCTCATGTAGATTAACAGCCTTTCCTTCCTCCCTCCCTCTCTCCCTCCTTTCTTTCCTTCCTTCCTTCCTTCCCTCCTTCATCTCAGTAGGGTCTGTTTTTTAAATACTGGTCTAGAGGTTGGGAGTCTGCCATTTCTTTAGAAACTATTCTAGTCTTGACTTTTACAGTTAAGGCAATAATACGAGAGGCTTGCATTTGTCTGAAAACACCTTCTAAAGGCGCTAATGTACTTATGAATTATAATTTAGTGAAAAGGTTATTCATGTTGGTTGGTCTATGTGCTATCATTTTATCTTTCTATATACCTACCTAATACATATTTCATCTATTTCTAAAGAACAATTTGAGGTTGTGATGCAATGATTGTAAATTGTGAGTGAATAGTTATGAACAATTATATGTTACTCAGACAGTCTAAAAATGAAAAGTGGAGGATGACAAATTAATCACATTGGTCATGGAAATGCACAGCAAGAGATTCTAGTATAACACATTTTCGACCAAGGGGAGAATGACTCGAAGGCTCTGCTCTGGGCTGAGTGGATGAGAGCATCTAATTCTACTGGCTGAAGATATGACCGAGCCAGCTGAAGCCCAGCCCAGAAGAGATGAGGGTACAGTACAAGGCCATGGGCTTGATCCTGACGCCGATGACTGGCTCCAGGCTTAGAAGACATGGCTATGGAAGGGAACGGTCTTTGGCTACCTTTTTCAGCATCTATTCCAGTCATTAACACAAAGCCAAAAAAAAAAAAAGCTTAATATCTAAAATATTAGTACAAAATAGATGTGATCAAAGAGGACAGAGGTACAAAGAACCTGAACATGAAGACTTCACCAGTGGCCTGCAGGGGAGCATGGGGAATTTAATGCCACTTGGGGCAATAAAAATGATATGTCCCACCATCTTAAAGGTTGGGGACTTCTAATAGAATAAGCATTTGATTAATGAAACAACATGTACTATAAAGAACAAGGGATCATAAAAAGCTGGCTTTTAACAGCCGAAGTACCTTTTGCAGCTTGAAGTCTTTTATCACCTTGTAAATCACCCCTGGGGAGAAATAACTAAAGTGAGGCACGGCAGATTTCCATTACCAGCCTGTCTATCTTGGGACCTTGGCTCTAGTTCCTCATATTATCTTTGCTAACACTCCGTGGTACCTTGCCTTTATTATGGGGAAGGGAGGGTGGGGCCATTATGGTGGCCTGCTTTTAGTAAACGTCTGAGAACTAACTTGTCTCAAGAGGCACCTTCCTCTCCCTTGATGTCTCTGTCCTGTAGTCAAGCATGCCTGCCGTGGTAGAAATGAACAACCATGGGTATTAGCCAGCTAGGGCCCCCGAATCTATTGGCTTGTAACGACAAACGTTTATTTCTCCCAGGTTGGTGTGTGGGTTGGCTGCAGAGGACTTCGGCTCTGTTCCATATACCTTTCTTCATTTCCGGGGCCCAGGTGGAAGAGTGGCGCACAGGAAAGGAGCACTGGATGGTGAGTCTAAGCACAATCGTGCACTTGGAGTCCCTGGGTAGATGCGGTATACTTGAAGTCTGCTGCTGTGCCATTGGCCAGAGCAAGTCACATGGCTTAGGGACAAGCCTGTGGAGGGAGGAAGTGTCTTTACACATAGCAAATCCTGGCCAGGATGAGGAGGTAAGGATGAACTGGGATTGAATCATCCTATTGATTATACTGTGGATTATTCAGGTAGGTTGGTCACGCAGACACCTAACTCGAGAACCTGGGTCCTAATTGATGATCTCTGAGATCAAAGTGGGTGTTCTTGTCCGAGGGGATAGATACTCTGGATGTGGATATCTCACCAAAGTATCAGGAAGGAGCCCTCACTTTTAGAACTTTGACTCAGATTTATAAGCTTGGCCTCAACAAATTCTTGGCAAAATAGCGATTGACACTAGGAACTGTGCTAAGCAGGTTATACACATGATTTCATTTAGTTCTCACACCAGTTAGGTGAAGTGGTTGTTATTCTCCCTGTTTTTGGTATGAAGGAACTGAAGCTTAGAGGACAAGTTATGTGAAAGGTCATCACGCTGGGAAACCCAGAGCTGGGGTTTGAACCAATGGCAGACTGACCACACTGACTGTGCCATGTTGGGAGAAGGCCTCAGGCTTTAGAGAAACTGAAACTCAAATTTGTAAATTTTGGTCTCATGTTCCTATCTTTTGTATGAGCAGTTCCACTTGAAGAGATTTATCTTCAGGAGGATACATTAGATATAAAAAATCTTCAAAGAGTGAACACTAATGTAAATGGTGAACTTTGACAATGACACGTGGGGGTATGTTCAAGGGTTGGCTGACTGTACCACTGCGATGTGAGATAATGACTGTGGGGAGACTATGCACATGTGGGGTCTGAGGGGCGTACAAGGACTCTGTACTTTCCACTCACTTTTGTTGTGCCCCTAAAAGTGCTAAAAAATGTTTATTAATTTTAAGAAGCATGAGACTGCCGTTGTCCATAGAAGAAAAGGAAAAGGTATTTGCCTAAGGATGCTCAAGGAAGAGCTATTTGTAATGCAGAAAAACTGCAAATAATCAAAAGAATTAACCATAAGCTGTTTGTTAGGTCATCTGACACACATGTAGACAGCCATACAATTGCTATTTGAAAGAAAATTTAATGATGTTGAAAGTGTCACAGTGAAAGGAGGAGGCTCTAACAGTACACATAATATGACCTCAAATTTGTAGAAAGAATACTCGAATATGAAGAGCGAATAATTTTGGGTAATATGGCTTTAGGTGACTCACCTTTACATACCCACTAAATTTGTCAAATGAACATAATTTTTTTTTTTTGTGGGACTGTCCCTTCTCACCAGTCCACACTCCTCCCAAATGGCCTTGCAGCCAGACTCAAGCTGGGAAAACCCACTTTTCCAGAAAATGGCACTATGGGTGCTACGGGACAAGGGGACCTTCTGTGCCACTGCCTTCTCTCGGCCCCAGCTTGGGGCCCAGAGGTAATAAGTGAGGATGAGGCAAATGGTCTTTCTGGAATTATCCCGGTGCTAGAATGGCGATTACATCGTGCTTTCTTTATAGGTTTGACATACTTTATTACTGTCATTTTTTTTATTGAAGTGCATGTAACATAAAACTTGCTCTCCTAACCATTTTTAAGTGTACAATTCAGTGGTATTAAGGAGGTACATTCATATTGCTGTTCAACCATTACCAGACACACTTTATTTTAAAGCTTATTGTTTATACTGCATATGGAAGTAACATATATTCCTTGTAGAAAATTTAGAAAACAAATTTTTAATGATAAAAATAATTGATAGTCCCATCCCTTAGATGTGTAATTTTAAAATTTGAATTTATATTCTATGTCTATAGATATGTACATATGCATAGCTGCATATAAACATACATATCTATGTATACACATGCACACACATGATGTACATAGATTAACTATAGTGAATGGATACTTCTATAGCATCTTTGGGTCCCTTACCCCCTGTTTTGGATGAAAACCTAGCCAAGGAAACAGGAATGTAATTATTCATCAGGGTACTATGGTCCTTAGCCTAAACTTATGATTGCTTTTGGCTTCATATTGAAAAACACTGGTTTTGGGATTAAGTAGCTAGTGTGTATATCAAAAAATGATAACAAAAAAAATACCCAAACAAAACAACATGCACAACCACAAAAGCCAGAACACTGCACCTCATTTATGTCTGTGGGAAAAGGGAATATCTTTCTCAGAAGCAAGTTCTTCTTAAGGCGAATGGACAAGAAACAAGAACTATAACTATTGACTATTTGTCAATGTTAAAAATTTCTCCAGCAGGAAAACAGAGCCCCACGGTCTGTAACAATAATTGCACTTATGAGAGTTAATGGTTACTGAGCATGCACTATGTTTATCAAGCATTTTCCTGCCCAAAGCATGTTTGGGGGCCATTTTGCAACAACTAACTCCTGCATTTTTTTGATCTATTTTGTTCAAGTTACTTGGAAATGTTAGATTGTTCTACATCTGTTTTTTTCTTTTTCTATTAAAATAGGATTTTAAAACTTAATCTATTGGGTTTATTTTTAAAAACCCATGACCTACTGCATGATCGTAAAGTCATCTCGTCTTTATTATTATAATTTTTTCTTATGTAGAACAGTAATGCCGAGTTTATTTTTACCTTGGGATTCAAATTACTTTCAACGAGCAATTTAGGGCACCATTAGAGTGAAACAAGAATGTAACTTAGAGGGAGTGTAGATAATAACTGATCTCCAGAATGCTTGCTAACAGCTATTAACTTTTTAATGCAATGCTAAAAGCTTCACCAAACTAATAAGCCACTGAATTTATGTAAATATTCCAGGGACTGATCTATTACAAGTCTTTAGGCTACAAAACTATTATTTTATTTAAACCTTTAAATTTTTGGGAAAAAGTTGTCCTGTTAACCAAATAGTATAGCTCTATCCTCATAAAGTACAGATAGAAGAGAACAAGTGAATTTGACGAAGATTTTAGAATTGGGGTTCTGACAGACACATTTTATATTAATCAAAGTAGGAGCCATCAGATCCAAACAGATAATGCATTTTTTTTGGCTCCTTGCAAAGACATTGAATAAAGATCAGAAAACTATCATTTAAAGAATCATTAAATTTGAGAACAAGAATTGTTCTCAATTTACAGATGAGACACCAGAGGCTCAGAGAGATGAAGTGCTTTGTTGAAAGTTACACAATGGATATTGTTCCATTGAATTTCACACCTTAGCATATTGCCTCCTGATATTCACTAAGAAGACATTTGAAGGGGAAACTTTGAACTTTTGTGGAAAGCTCACTGCTTTTTAATACCCACTATTATTGACAATGCCTTTATATGAAGAATCTATGTTAACTTTCATAGAAATGAAATTGTGGATCTTTAATGTTTCATTAAGGAGTTAATTCCTGCATGTGCTCACCTTGCACAGGTAAGCCCTCTACAAGTAATTGAAGGGGTGGGTGGGGAAAGAAGAGTATTAAGAACAAGTGTTATTCTCAAGGGAAAGTGAGAGGATCTGTTGCTGTTATCTAAAGTAAAATGGATAGTAACTGTATTCACATCATGAAGAATAGCATAGGAAGAAAATAGCTTCATTTGCTGATGGGTAATGGTTCTTCCCTAACCCGTATGGTCCCCATTCTAACTGATTGTGTACCAAATAATCGATGTGTAATATCATTAGCCACCTCACTTTTTAAACTTAGAAGGAAAGCGAAAGTCATGACTTCAGCTCTCATCACATTTCTCCTCATTCTTCTTGTCTTCGATAATGAAAAAGTGTGCAGCTTCAGAAAAAGAAATGTCCAATGCCAGTAGCTGAAAATCACTGACTATTTTTCAGCTATCAGGTTTCATCTTCCCAATAGAGAGCACATGAACGATATGGATGTGACCCACACATAATGCCCTCTTTTTTCCTGTTATGTAAACATTCCAAAAAGGGAAACAACATTAAAAATTGAACCGAGCCAAGATACATCATTATGAATTATGATTTAGCAGCGAAGTCACTGCGGGAGAAAGAGAACCTGTCTCTTTTACCTTGATGGCACTTGTGATAAAACACAGGAGGATGTGGCACCGTTCTCCTTGATAAATTGAGCACTAGAAAAACCATGAATGTGAAATTATCTAGCACATGATAAATCTGCTGTAATAAATAAAAACCCAATAGTCAGAAGAAGTTAGGAACTGCGCAAAGGAAACTCTGCCTCAAGCCCTGCCTCTCCGCCTTGGGGCAGGATCAGGGGTGAGGACTGCATACTTAGGTTCTTGAGGTCATGATTAGCACCACGAAGCCCCTTGCCTGGAAATGAAAAGTCATGAACCACACACATTTCACCTTTAAAAATATGCCCAAAGGATTCATCCAGATTAAATGTAGAGTTAGTTGAAAATTTGTTGTTGCTTTCAAATTAACAGGGCGGTCCAGTCCTCCAATTGACATTCTGAGGGGCTGTTACATATAGTAGGCACAAGGTGAGTCTTTTAGACATGCTTTCAACGTGCTTCTGCGAAGCCCGCTTTGGCCTTCAGACAAAAATGAATATCATATTTTAAAATAATTGGCACAATTCTAGATTGCGTCATCAGAAAACCCTAATATCCTCCTTCATAAATGAGATTATCAGCAAAGATATATTAAACTGCCCCAAGATTAGCCATTTAATATATTTTTATGACAACAGATGGAGAATTTAAATTCATTTTTACTAATTTTGGGACACACTTCGGGACTCAGAAGTTTATTTATAATATTTTCTACTGTCAAAAGCGTAGCTCTGCAGTAGACAGAGTCCAGTCGGAGTTAAATCAAGCAGTCCTCCTTGTGGTAAGGAAGGGTTCCCAGTACCTCAAGAGGTTGTTGAATGGACAGGTCCTTAGCAAGTTGCCTCACACTTACCTGTGGCTTCCCTGAGGTCCAGTCAGTAACGGTGGCTGAGCCTGCAGGTAAAGCACACCAGATATGAGAAACGGGTCATAAAAGTTCAGGAAATAAGTTGAAGAAACAAAGCACTGGTGTGGCTTTAAAGATAAACTTTATATTCTTTAAATATAATCTTGCTCAGAATCATTAGAGTCAATATAGTTACAAGCTTTCTTTTTTCATAGCTCGATAAGTTTCAAATGCCCTTCCTATGAGTCTCTTTCCCTCTCTCCTCATTTCCCACTGCCTGTAACCTTTGGCGATAAACCACAGCAGGAGTGGGCGCACTTAGTCACCTGTTTCTATCCCTTCTTCTCCGCACCCTGCTGAATCTGAGGCTGTGAATGAGACGGGGTGAGACATAAAAGAAAGCTGGCCTCTTCTGGGTTTATTTCTAAATCTCTATGGGGTTAGGAACCCAGGGAGGACCTCAGGAAGTGAAGAGAAAAAGGGGATACCTTCTGCCTCATTGCCAAGACTAGCAAAGTCTCATTGGATGGGGTAGAGTGGGTTACTGCTGGAACTAGAGAGAAGGCTTACCTCCTGTCTCCCCTGCACAGCTCTGGGCTGTCTGCAAGACCTAAGACAGCTTTGTGGGCTCAAAGAACAGAGGGGACCTACAGGGGGGGAAGACCAAGAAGGGGTGAAGGAAAGGAGATGGCTGCGGGGTGAATCTGGGCAGATGACGTCATGAGCAGAATCAGGAAGATTCCTATGATATTGGTGACACAGGTCAGATCCTGTGTCTCCATCTATGGCACAGACGTGGTCAAGAGACACATCAACCAGAAGGAGAAACATGGACAGAAATGTGAGACCTGTGGTGACAAGCACGTATGGGCGGGGGTGGAGTTTTCCAATGTGAAGATAAACGTCTCATCTGATGCTGGGTTGGACTGATGATACCTAGAACCACATACCTCCCCCACACTGTGGCTCCCTGGAACTTAGATGTCATTTCTAGGAAAAAGAGGGAAGCAAATTGACTAATACTAATTTTTCCCCAATCTGATGGAATTAGAAGCTCAAAAAAAAATGTTAAAAAATGAAAAAGTGCTTCTACCTTAGTTTTCAGACTGAGTTTATGTTGACTGCATTTTTGTGACTTTAAGTGAAAAGCTTAATTCCTTAAGGGTCTGTCAATACACATATCACACATATCTGATCACTTGTATGGCAGGCTACATGGGACATGGGAAGGAGGTTAGATACGGGAAGCAGAAAATAGTATCTAGTCCCTCTTCTGTGACTTTATTCTTGGCTTCAGTTTTCTTATGTGCAAAATGAGGGACTTGGGTGGGATCATCTCCGAGGACCTTCCCAGCTCTGATGATGTAATTCTATGTGTCTAGACTATCCTGTTAGCCAGATTATTGGTTAGTGCCACCAGGTTCGATGTTGTGTACAAAACACTTGTCTCAGAGCTTGACACTTAGATGGTCAATGAATATTAATTCCTGTCACTTCCCCTGTTCCATGTCATTTTCTAACGATCACTTTCAAATTCAAAGGTACGATTCCTAAGATTTAATTCACATGACGGGCCACTATTTTCTCTTTCCTCTAAATTCCAAGTGCAGGTCGTGTTCTGGAAGAGCCACACGGTGGGTTGATTTGTCAGTGTACTTGTTTCCAGGGCTCCTCTTCTGCAGTTCTTCTCTCTGTGCTCTAACAGGAGAGGCGGTCAAGAGCCTGGCTGGTGGCTGGGAAGGTCTGCTTTCTCCCTGGTGGTACAATGAAGAGACAGTTAATCAGGGACTCAGCGTGGCCAGGCTCAGGCAGGGCTTTCAGCAACCTCGTGGAGATCAACCCAGCTCTCCTGTTATCGGGCTCCTTATTCTCGTATCCCAGCCAGTGGATCAGTGTCCCAGGTCAACAGGAGCTATGAAATAGTCAAAACCTTATTCCCTGTGAGTTCACAGAGACACAGAGAAATGTGGAGTCATCGTGCAGTCCGAGCGTCTCTGTAAACCTGTGTTTGCAGGTACCGTTGCATAGATCGTACATCAAAAAGGGATGTGTGATTTTCACTTTGGCTTTGAATCCCGTTATTTTCCCTCAGGCTGCCTCTGTCTGTGTATCTGAACCTTTCCCTGTTAGAAGGCTTCCACTGACTACTCCCCAGGGAGACACCAATTTAAATAGGCTCTACCTTTATATAGTTAGCTGATGGGGGAACAGTTTTTTTATGCCTGTCCTCCTATCTAATTGCTTTTTGCCTCACCATTCTCTTATCTCTGCATGTCCCCCTTGGTTCTCAAGGCAAAGGACTTCTCATAAGCCTCTTTATCACCCTGTTCATAACTCAGTGTTGCTGTTTTATCCGTGTGCAGGGTTCTTCCCTGTGCCTGAGTTAGAGTAGATATGGGCTCTCAGAAAGAGTGTTTTGGTTTGGCTCTTCTCTTACTCAAAATTCCATGAACTAGGACCCTCAGCTGTTTTTTCTCAAAGGGTGGTCCGCAGGTCACCTGCATCATGATAAACCTCAGGTGGCCACTGCATACAAATCTGGAGGATCCCACTCCAGATCTTGTGATTCAAAAGCCCTAGTGGGAGTCCCTAGAACCTGCGCTTTGGACAAACACCCTGATGCTTCTTTTGCACATTAAAGTTGAAGAGACACCACCTGCTCATCCCTTTCTACTCTGAAATTTCCCTGCTGGGAGCCGCCTCGGCTCACTCATGCTTCTTTTCGCAGGAGAACCCTTTATTTTTCATATGCCCCACTTCAGGAGGCACATATCAGTAAGAAAGCACAGAAGCACATTGTTGTTCTTTTATCGTATGCACTCAACCACGACCATGAAGTTGACATGTGAGAACATACGCTTTCTTCCAGTTCTCATCAAAGTGCATGCATTTGCTTCCATCCAAGAGTACTCTGTGCAACCATGATATTCCCTGTGTCTTTTTGCTTGTTGCTTGCTAACAACTAACAACCCACAGGAGGAAATGACTGTCAACAAGCATTGGGAGTACCACACACTTGATCCTTTCTGGGAAGGTGGGCTGTTCTGTAGCCTAGGTCAGCCAGCCTGCTACATTTACTTGCTCAGTGCTTCTTGCTGACAATCTGAGTTATTCCATCTTGTTCTGTTCTCTCTTAGCATCTCCTAGTCACGCCACGTGACCCGAGGTGCCCTGGATGAATTCCAGCGACGTTGTTGTTTGCAGTTGCCCCCTCATCTCCCCTTATGGCAGTTACTTCAGTCTCCTGCTATTGTTTGTGATACACGTCCCAGCCGGGGAGGCATCTCTGGTTCTGAGCTGGTGGATTTAGAATTCTACAGCGTTATTGGGACTAGCCCTTAGAAACGACCAAGCATGGGCACCTTGTGGGCAGTCGAATAAATTCCTGTCTCAGAACAACATTTTAAAAATCACAAGCTAACATACGTATGATTATAAAAGAAATGAATTATGTTCAACATGTTTATCATAGCACTTTTAAGAATGTTGTGATACAGAAATGTGTGTGCACCTTTACTAAGGCATTAAATAATGAAATGGCCGCAAGTTCAATGATTACTGTAAATTTGAAGAGCTGGTGACCATAAATATTTTGAGATATCTATAATAATGGTACCATAATGTGAAAATATCTATAATTTATATTGGAACAAAAATCTTAAGTATTGCTAATAGTACTGTTGTTTACCATTTATGCTCATCATTGGAGGAAGTGCTATAAATTTTAGTCATTTTAGAGAAAACAAAGATGCCTTTCCTCATTTATGTTCATGGTTCCCCGAATGAATGTTAAGAACCCCTGATCTACTTCAATATCTCAGTTTTACCAGGAAACAAAAACTTGGGATATAAAATGAATTAGCAAGATCACACAGGTCATGGTTGGCCATATGGGATTCAGTCTTGGATCCTCAAAAATCCATTTCTTTCTTTTCTATGCTCTAGTGCTTCTGTTTGCCGAACTGCAGGATGGCCTTTATTGGGGATTTATGTCATGATTCTCCCTTAGTTCTGTTTTCTTTGTGTTACATTTGATTCCAGCAGTTCCATACAATTCTCCTTCTCAGAGGTGCTTCAGTTTTGTCTGAATGTAAGAGCTGTGTGAATCCTGTGCCACGAGGTTTCCTTTCCTAGGATATAATGGCAAACTGCCTAATATTTTTTCATTGTTATTAATCAACGCACATGCTCTTATTTATGTAAAGGGAGTTAAACAGAATCGTGACCACTAGTTGGTGCGGAGAGTGTTTTTCTTTTGAACAGTGTGGATTTAGAGTTTACTAGATTGTACCTTACAGTTTGAACAAGATATGACACTTAGAGACCTGAAGAGATCAACCAGATTAATAAAACCATATGAGAAAAGGAATTGTCTCGTCTTGTCTGAGTGAGTCATTGGGAGATTAGAAGAGAAGTAGAATATACTTTGCATAATGGAAATGCTCACTTGAGAGAAATGTGGGCTGATATTTGAATTGTGCAAATCAGGATGAATTGTGTGCAGACAGTTTTTATCATTGTTTCTTGGGCCAGAGTTCCTTTTCTTTGATCCATGGGACTCAAAATACTGACCAATGGCCCACTGCCTGCCTGAAAGACTGCGGAACATCAACTGGATTGCTGTGGGAAGGAATGCAGCTGCCACACTATCCTTGGATGTATTATAGCAATACAGTTTAATAATTACTTGATTGATTTTTAAAAAATTGTTGTTCAAAGACAGTGGTCTCCATTTTCCGGTCACCATTTCCCCCTACCCCACCCCTCTCCACCTTCCACCCTCAATCCTACGCACCTTTGGCTTTGTCCATGGGCCCTTTATACATGTTCCTTGATGACCCTTCCCCTTCTTTACCCTGTTATCCCCCTCCCTGTTCTCCTCTGGTTACTATCAGTTTGTTTCGATTGACTAATATGATATTGATTCTTGAGAAGAAATAAGCAAATGCATTGATACATGAAATGGTAACTACAATGCTAGGGCTGCCCTTCTGACATGCTTTAAGTTTTCACATTTGTTTTAATAATTGATAATGGTCTTATCTGGAATTTTTCCATTTCAATGTACTTGATAGAGTTGAGGGGGTAAACTAACCATATTTCATGCATATTCTAAACTACACATTTTTTTCTCATATTTTAGTTTTTCTGAAATTAGGATGCATCTTACAATTGATTATAGCTTAATATGAAATGTAGTGTTTTTTCTTAATTTTCCTCTGTGTTGTCTAAAATAATGAAGCATCCGACTGTCTTTCATATACCAGATTAGATGAAATGCAATTATACTAAACACTTATGATGTGGCATAGTTTTTCCTAGAGTCTGTGCCAGTCATGACCTTGAGTTATCACTTCATCTTCACTATAAGCCCCTTATACAGGTGGAAAAATGGAGGTGGAGATAAGTGAAACCTATTTTCATACAGTTAGAAAATTGTGGATTCTAATTCTCCAATGGCAGGTGCTACATGTTGAATGTTTTCAGATGTCTGTGCTCTCCTGCTTCCCTGTATTTGAACCAGATCCCCTTTGCGTCTCAAACACCTTTTCGCCCTCCTTCTGCACCTCCTAGTCTCCTTTGAAATTTGGATAGATGCCATCTCCTTCAGGAACCCACCTCTGTCCATGTATACTTGAAATGGGGACCTATTCTAAATGTTTCCACTGCACCCTGGTCTTATCTCTAAACTGCATTTCCAATTTTAATTTCTTTTCTACCCACTACAAGTAGGACATTCCTGCACGCTTTAACAGTTGGCAGAAGGTTTGGTATAGATTGGACCTTCAGTATACGTTTGTTGACTGACTTAAGGATTTAGCTGTAGTTGACTGTCCTGGTTCACCCCTCCCCCTACTTTTCCCCAGGTTTTACTGCTGTGGTTGAGTTTCTAAGTATTTCATTCTCTGCTTCTATTAAACCACTCTTTTGTTCAAATCCTCATCACATATCATGATCCCCACTGAATTTTACTCCTCCGTCCTCTGGTAATTTCCATGTAAAGACCATGGATATTTCCTGATTTCCACAAAAACACCCCTTTATGGCTACAGAACACACAACTCCATTTTTCAAAAACTATTGGATTTTTGATATAATTAAAGACTACTTCATAGAATTAAGTTGAATTTAATTACTTGGCCTCACATTTTGTTTTTTTTTCTTTTATATTCATTATCAGCTTTCCAGCAGAAAAACAAAGCATTCTTTCAGGCTGTTACCAAAAGAGATAATCCAAAAGTGAACTTACAGTTCCAAAAGAAATATTTAAAAAATTAGTTATATTTCTTAATTAAGAAAAATCTGGGAAATATAGCCAAAGATAAGAATTGATATTTTGGAAATAGTAGGTTATGTAAGAGAGATGGAGGAAGGTATGGGTCAGGAGGTCAGGGGCAGAAAGTAGTCAATGAGACAGTGAAGACCAGGTGGTCTCATTCTCTGGGGCCTTAAATAAAATATAGCTTCTGATTTGTTGGTCCCAACATAAGGCTCATTGATTCAAGGCAAAAAACCATGTGGAAAACTGCTTAATTCTTGAGACATGGAAACTTTTTCATTTGTTCCGATGTTAACAGTGGGACTCTAAAACATAACTCAACAAATACAACAGCTAGACTTGAATCTTATATTATCTACAGGGTGATGGAAAGAATGAAGGAAACGAACAGACATGAAAAGAGCAAAAGAAATGGGAATACAGAGAAAAAAGGGGAAGAAAAGGAAGGATGAGGAAGAAGTGAGGACATATGAAGAGAGAGATACAAGGACAGACAAAAGAGAAAAAGGACGGTGAAGGAAGAATGAAGAGAAGTTGGTGCAAGGACTGATTGCACAGGCCCATGTATGAAGTATTAGAAAATGGCCTCAGGTGTTGACTTGGCCCCTGGCCTTCATTCCATTCCACATCTTCCCACTGTGCTTTAAAATGATTAACTCCTTGGCCTGTATTCACAGATAATTCACTAGTCTTTATTTTTTAACACTAAGAGATGCTGCGCTGAATGGCATGTCCTAAAAATTCCACAAAGTATGAATTACTCACGGGTAGCAGTGTTAGTGATGAGAACAATATTAACCTGAGGCCAACAGAAGTCAGAAGAAGGGTTACGTCTATCCATGTCCTAAAGGTTTCTCGTTCTGACTCTAGGTTTGGAGTTCAGTGATTATTTGGAAAGGAAGCCATCTATAAATTCAATACCTACCTGAAAAGCATAAATGAAAGGGCATTCCTGCAGATCACTGCCAGCAAAACCCTGAGTTAACATCAAGAGAATTAATGCTCCTTCAAAAGTGCACGGCTCACCCTTCATAGTCTTGAGGATCCGACTCAGATAGGTTATTCCAACTGTGTCACTGCCGGTCATGTTGCTTGAGTTAGGGTTCATTGTTCAGTCACTGTCCCTGCAGAATATTCGGACGGCACACTTTGGAGTGACAGGCTGACTTTAAGCCATCTATCATGCTATTGGGCCCAATTTGCCTTTCTGATTTTTTTTTTTTTTTTTGGCTCAAGGAAACTACGTGGCACTTGCAGTCCCTGGGAGATTACTAGAGGTGGATAATCGACCTAGTTTTCCCTGAGATCTGAGGGTCTGCCATTACTCTGTTTGAAATTTTGTCTTCTCTTGATGTTACGATTTGGTGGAGTAAGGATAAGGAACATGAATTAGATGTACGGTGGTCGCTTTTTGTGCTATTGTGTTTATTTTATGAACATTAGGTAAATACATTCTAAATATATATACGTGTGTGTGTATATATATATATATATATATACTAAACATATATTCATATGTATTCTAAACATAAATTCTAAATATTTATACTTCTCATATATATATGGTCATATCATGTGAATGCTCTAATAGATACTCAGCTTCCAGGGACAGGTAATGCAGTGGTAAGCTTTTGGAGTCACCTAGATAAAGAATGTGAGGCAAGTGGTCTGTTCACTAGGAAGCAGAGAACTGCAGGTTTTACTGGGAGTGCCTGGATTCACAGCTAATATTCCAAAGCACTTTATCATTCCACCTCTTCGCTGCTACACTTAGCTACTTTGGAAGCAGGGACTGGCGGTTGTGCAGTCTATGGAAAAGATTGGAAATAATATATGTGAAGGATTTAGAATAATGACTAGCACGTAGGGGGCATTCAAGGTGTAGTAGCTTCCCTTACAATAATTGTTACCTTATTTTTTCCCGGAATGTAGCAGGGGAAAAAAGCTTCTTCATGATTAAGTGTATCACACAAAATTGATGGCTGAAAGCTTATGAGGCTATTTTCGCTTCATTTATTCACAAGTCTAATAAATTTTCTTATCTAGTTTCTAGGTCCTCTGATGAGAAACAACAAATGAAGGCAGAAAAGAGAAACAGTTATAGAAAAGGGCAGTGATAAATAAATGTGGGAGCTGATAGGTGAAAGCCTTGAAAATGAGAAAATTGTAAAATGAGGCACATAAATGAAAGCATAACAAAACAAAAGCAAAATCAACCTACTGAGGCCATTTAATTTAAGAGTAAAGTAAGATTATTAATTCAATGGGCTTTGAGGACCACTGTGTTAAAACAGTATGTGTTGATCAATCATCTATGACTTGTCTTGTAATGTGTTATGTTGCTAATAGATTATTTCTGATTTTGTCTGTGTGCAAAACTGTATTTTATCTTCATTTCTGAAAGATATTTTCACTGGATAGGGAATCTTAGGTTGATTTTTTTTCTTTCAGTACTTTAAGGATTTTACTCCACTGCCTTTTAACTGGCAGTTTCCACTGAGAGACCTGATGTGACTTTTATCTTTGTTTCTTTGTACCTTGTAGATAGTTTTTATTGTTCTGTTTTCAAGTTTAGTAATATTGTTTGCAATATCCAATTTTTTATGTTAGAAAATTGCAGTTTTCATTTCTAGAAGTTCATTTGGGGCCTTTTTAATATGTCAACTTTTAAACATGTGGAAATCAATGATCATAACTGTGTTAATGTCCTTTCCTGGTAATTCTACCATCTGTATAACTTCTGGGTCAATTTCAATTGACTGAAAATTCTGTGCATTATGAGCTGTATTTCTCTGCTTCTTTTCACGCTGGTGAATTTTGATTGAATGGCAGACATTATAATTTTATCTTTGGGGGTACCGAATATTTTTGTATTTTCATACGTTTGAGCTTTGTCTTGGGACATAGTTACATTATTTGGAAATGGGTACTACTTTCAGGTCGTACTTTCAAGATCTGTTAGGTGAGAGGGGAGCAGTAGTCAGTGTAAGGCTAATTACTCCTAATAATGAGGCAAGACCCGTCTGGGTCCTTTATCTAATAATTCATGAATTATGAGTTTTCTACTCTGGTTGGCAGGAGAGGGCAACGTCCTAATCCTTGTGTGATTGTGGGTACTGCTCCCCCTGATTCTTTTGGCTGTTTTCTCACATGAATGTATGAATCAGTATTCTGCTAAATACTCTAGGGAGATGTGATTGCTAATTTTATGAATCAATTTGGCTGCACAAGGGGTGCCCAGACATTTGGAAAAACATTATTCTGGGTGCACTTGTGAGGCTGTTTCTGCATGAGACTAGCATTTGACTGAGTAGACTGTGTGAGGCAGATTGCCTGTATTGTGGTGGGCCTCGCCCAGTTAGTTGAAGGCCTAACGAGAACAAAAGGTTGACCCTCCCCTGAGCAAGAGAGAATTCTTACCACCATCAGATTTTCCTGGGCCTTGAGTCTCCCAGGATTTGGGCTGGAATTATTGGTTTTTCTGGTTCTCAGCCCTTTGACTTGCATCAGAATGATAGCATTGACTCTTGGGTCTCCAGCTTGCTGAGTGCAGATCTTGGAGCTTTCCAGCATCTATAATCACGTGGATCAATTTTTTTATAATAAATACATGTATGTTGTAGCTATGCATTCTCCTAGTTCTGTTCCTCTGGAAAACCCGGACTAATACAGGGGAGTTCTCTCCCTTCGAGTCTCTCTCCGCCAGCACTTTTGACACCTTGTTCTCCCCATACCCCCAGTTCCGTGCTCTCAACTCTGGGAGTCTGTTGAGCTCTGTCTGAGCTCAGCCTCTCTGTGTCGCCGCCCGGAAACCCTCCCCCATCAGTAAGATGAGAAGTCGTAGGGTTCATCTTATTTGTTTCTCATCCCTCAAAAATTTTTATATTTTGTTAGCTGAATCGGTGCCCTAAAAATTGTTTTATGTGTTTCTTCCATGTTTTGATTGTTTCAGGTGGAAAGGTAAATCTACTTTAACTTCTCTAAAAGTAGAATCTTTTAGGGGTCATCGACAAAAGTCTAAAATACTTCCTATCAAATATGGTATTAAATGTAAATACAAGATGTTGTAGTATAATTTACAAAAGATTTTCACCCTTGAAGTCTTAGCACATAAAATGGTAAAATCTCAAATATCTGGAAATCTTTACTCTGTAGAATAACTTACTATGAAAGAGTTTTGGAGGCAGAAACTGACTATGGCAAAAACACAATTACAGTATTTGGGAAGTTAATATGTAGGTGCCTCTTGGGGGAATGCTTTCTGCTGATAAAAACCCAAACAAACAGAATTCAGTGCAATGGCCGGAGGCAAGGAAATATGGCCAGAAAATGTATCACATGGGTGGGCCCAGCTCTGTCAGTATGTGTGTACTGTCCTTCAGCCTTAACTCTTGGGGCAGGGAACTCCTAGGAGACTCATTTAAGGGCATTTGCTTCTTGAAGTACGTACAGAGCTACCATGTAGGTTAGTGTTTTTTATTTTTTACCTTTTAAAATGAAGCTTCAGGAATAACGGCTGTTGACTTGCACTCTGTGATTGTCACAGATTCCAGAATGGTTTCACCTGTGCCCTTTCTCCCAAAGCCTGTATAGAGATTATTAGCACATGTGTAAGTGTAACCGAAGTCAGACAACAGACTCGTTATTTCTTGAATCCACTTAATGGAGAAACCAGTATCCACAATCAGGTAGGAGAAGAGAAAATGATATATAACTCTAAGAGTCATCTTCAGGTGTTACTGAGACACATTTCCATGGTGTGTTTTGGGCACTGTGAGCTACACTAATCATGTCTACCTGACTTGATGACAGTCAACTAAACAGTGGACAATTCTGCTGTTTTCATGATGCACAGTACCTGATATTACCTGATTTTTAGATGTAGTCCCAATCCTTTTGTTTGTATAATGTTTCTGCTATTATACAAACAAATTAATATGAAGTTGTGATTATGTATTCAGGAGTACTACTCTTGGGGAATAGTTTATGCAGTTAACATAGAGATAATTAGTTTTTCCAATGGCTTTGGAATTTTGTGTGGACAGGCACTGAATCTTTCTTCCTTCCTGTAATCCAGTGATTGAAAATAAATATATAGGAACAGGAGTTCCCCCCTTGTCAATAGGAGGCACATTCCAAGACTTCCGGCAGATGCCTGAAGCCATAAATACACCCAAAGCCTATACAGACTGTTTTTTCCTGTACATACATACCTATGATAAACTTTAATTTACAGATTAGGCATAGTAAAAGATGAACAGCAACAATAATACATTAGAACAACTGTAACAGTATACTGTAGTAAAAGTTATGTGAATGTGGTGTTTTTCTCCCTCTCAAAGTATCTCATAACGGATCTGATGGCCAAGATGGCTGCCAGGTGGCTCACAGGTGGGGTGTGTGTACAGTGTGGACTTGCTGGGCAGACGGATGAGTCATATCCTGGGCGGGGGGCGGAGCTGGGTGGTGTGAGGTTTACTTAACCTTAATAAATGCACTATTAAAAATTGCATGCAGTTTAAAACTTACGAATTGTTTATTTCTAGAATTTTCCATTTACTATTTTTGACTCAGTTGACTGTGGGGAACTGACACTATGAAAAGTGAGACTGTCCATAAAGGAGGACTACTGGGCAATGAACAAATATATTAATGGATTATAGGCATGTCACAGCAGGGTGTTCATGCCTGTGATGTAGGAAAATTACATCTAATAATTATTAAGGAGCAGAGCTAGGCACGTAATTTGCGGGGCCCAGTGAAAACTGAAAATGTAAGTCATTTTGTTCAAAAATTGAAATTAAGCATTTCAAGACAGTGCGAATAGAGCATTAAACCAAATGCTGGGCTCTGTATGGCTCTTCCTACCACATGCCATGAAGCCAGTCCTATTAAGGGCAAGAGGAAATAAAAGCCAATTTCAAGTGCAAAGAATAAAAACAAAACAAATAATACCACACAGGTTTGTAAGTTGTCCAGAATGGGAGAATCCAGTATTTCTTCCAAAAAATATTGATTTGAAAAGGGTGATTACTATATGTTATATACCATTGGTCTGATTAAAGTTTCTATACTCAATTCTGTCATTATGAAAAGTTAGCAGCTGAAGTCTTAGACTTCTAAAATCAAAATGTAAGAGTGGATATTGTGATGACAAGTACTGAGCTTTATATTTGGAAAAATGTTGAAGTAATATTTTACTGCTGATTAAATACACCATGGATATTTGAACGTCTTAAATTGGTCGCATTACTTCTATATTTCCATTTTGTGTACTATCAAAGCAAATGCAAAATGTAAAGCCTTAAGCATAAATTAAATAGTGAGGCTAAGATTACTAACTCGAACATATAAAACTAGGCCCCTTAAAATAGCCAATGTGAAAGATATTTATTTTAGGGGAGCTGAATAATTTTCTGGGAACGCGTCTTTTCTTTGTTGGGTTTGTTTGGTTGAAAACAGCGCTCATATTATGGATTATTGTGCTGTAAAATAAAATCTTTTAAAACCAGAGTAAGACTCTCTGCAAAGTTGTCAAGATGCATTTTGGGCTTACCTCCTTCCATTTTTTTCTTCATTTCAAAGATTTTACATGGGATTATAAAAATCACATTCAGCCTGAAAGGCTGTAGGATAAGTTTTACATGGGGTGCTTGTTAAAAAGTGTAATTTCTGAAGTTTCATTCCAGATCTAATTCTTGAGACACTGAAGTTGGGGGCCTAGAATCTGCATTTTGTGCTTTCCAGATGTTTCTTATGCACACTAGAGTTTAAAAACCACAGCCTTTGAATTTTAACCACCATTTTGAGGAACTTTGAATGGATACGGCCATAGTACCGTAACATCATTGGTTAGTAGAATCTGCTTTTACATAGCTGTATGGACTAAAATACATAGCTGTATGGACTGAGATGTACAGATGAGTTACCTTGCCGACAAGAGAAGGAAAGCCAAAGCTATCACGGGGTCATGTTCGAAGTTCACCTGAAAATATGATGACTTTTAGCTGAGTCTAAATGCCAGGCAAACTGGGCGTCTGTGTTCCCATCCCCTCCTGGCTGACACCATTTCACGGACGTGAGGCTAATCTTTATGCAGGAACAGCTTGTCACTGCTCCCTGAATGTCTATAGAAAGACACGGGTTACAGAGTCAAGAGCTACAGACTCCTCCAGGCTTCTCATCCAGGCTGCCAGTGACATAGAGCTGTCGCAGGCTGAGCCCACCACTGATTTAATTTGATCTTTCCAGAGAGGATTAAAAATGTTGTTCTCGCCCCACTTGGAGTGTTGCCGCTAAGTTTCAATATGTCAGGGGCCCCTTTTCATTTTCTCAGTGCCGGTGCAGGCTAGGATGGTAAGTGACAACATTGCAGAATTTGCATTACCTTCCTTAGCTTGCACATTTGTCAACCATGTCAGAAAAAAAGAGGTGATTTGAAGAACTTTCAGTGAATATGAGAAGGGCTCCAGGCCCACGTGCTGCAGGATTAAGAGTGAGCTGAAAATACCCAAAGGGATGAGCAAAGTCTATCCTGTGCCTGCGCCTCACCTCAGTTTGTGATTTTGGTGTTCTACGGGGTGATGCCACCACTTTGGAAGCGGAAGTCCTAGTTAGGAATTTTGTAAGTGTCCGAAAATGGGGCTTTACGTAGCAGTCAGTGTTTGCCTAGTTTAAAGAGGATTTAATGTGATCATATCATGTTGGTAAAAATACCGTGTAGTTCTAGAAGTGTTTGCAGACACATTAAAAAATATATTTAATTCTTGCTAAAATCCTGTTAAGTATGCAAAGCATATACTATTATCTCTCCTTTATAGGATGAGGGAGTAAGCTAATCATTAGTGAAGCCAGCACTGAGTTCCACAATTCTGAACTTTAAGATTAAAAGAAATCTTATCTCTGGAAAGAAAATAGTTGTATATTGTATAATATGCCTGGTTGCAAAAAAAAAAGTGATCTTTTTATGTTGTCTTCTACCACTGCAGCTCTGAGGAATAAGATGACGTCACCCCTTCCCAGTCTAGGGGCCATGGGGTGATGCTTTTCCAGAAGTTACAATGTGTTTTGGTTATGACTGTGTCCTGGGGTCCAACATTCATTGTTCTCATTTGTTACAGAATACCTGATCAGAATTCAAATAGCCCTTTATGCTCTAAGATGCAAATTGATATGCTCTTTGATTTTAGAAAATCCCATCTGCTGATCTGATTGGCTAGTGTCCCAGCCCTCCTCTGTTGACAGCTCTGTGACCAGTGGGGTTTGAAAACAGACCTGAGTACTTTCCCTGTCCAGAGCATAAAAGAACGGCAGTGCGGGATTCTGTGGTCAGAATAATTTGGCGTCACAATTCTAATACTTCATGCTCGTGACCACGACGGCAATGGGAGCTGAAAATGCTGCAATATGAATCTATTCTTATGACAGAGACGGTAATGAGAAGGGGAAAAGCTGCAAAACGAACCCATTCTCATTATGTTCTGAGGCTAAATTTTCTGCCTTCAGCGTGAATTGTATTGCCTGGTCTCTTTAATCAAGACTGTTTCATTTGAAGGAATATCATAACTAGCAGAAAACAAAAATTCCCCTTCTGACAAACTGTTTCCTCATTCAGTTAACTAAATTGGAATAAGAAACACTATTTTCGAAGATTCATTATAAGAGATGTGTGTGTGTGTGTGTGTGTGTGTGTGGTGATTGTTGCTAAGAGCATAAAGAATAAAATTAAAAAAATTAACTGATGCAGATTTGAAGCAAAAAAAAAAAAAAAAGTGCTCACATTGTCTTCCCCTTAGTGCAGTATTTGCAAAGGGCCTGGACTATGTGCCCTTTGCCTAAATCATTTTTCCATATGGTCATAATGCTTCCAGTTATGATTAGTGTGAAAGAATTTAGTTGAGTGTTGAAACAAAAATATTTTTGTTAGTTTTGTTGTTGTTGTTAAGACTGCTTTAAGTATTTTAGATTTTTTTTGGTTCCTTCTTGAAATAATGCTCCCAGCAATAAGAAAGCATATTATCTTATTTATTTTACTCTTATTGTTATTTGAGAAGGTGGACTGGCCCAATGAGCTTATAAATTAGTTGGTGCCCTTTTGAAGCGACTGGCGGCACGGCTACGTTCTTCAATTTCGAGTGGGATGAAGTGTGATAAAGCAACTAATGAAACTCAACATGCAATGCCAGACCAAAGGTAATTCTGTCCGTCCCACAGCCTCAGCAGCTGGCTCTTTGCCGTGCTTTTCTGGGCAGATAATACAGTTCAGAGCAGAGAGGTCTTTGAAGTTATTTTGGATAAGATGATCACGAAGGATTGCAAAGTGAGATCACTGGTATTTCAGATACTGAAGATACCGATGTTATGAAAGGAATATTTAGTCCACGCATGGCTAAAAAACCCTCAGCCTTACCCGGCAGGTTTGGAAATGACATTCCATGCCTTTTCTGACATGTTTTCCAAAATTGGAGTATTTCTACTGACCCGTTTCCATGGCTTTTTCTTCTCAAACTATCCTCCAATGAATGTGCGCCCCTAGTGGATCCTTACTAAAGAGCTAATGTCTGTGTGTTGGGGGCGGGGCATTCAGCTGTCTGGATAACAACTTCAGTGTGAGCATTCCTCGGGGGTGACAGGCACTGGGGAGGCCAAAGACTGGACCCCACAGGTGCAGGTTTAAGTCAGCACAAGGAAGGGGGATGGGGCATTGGGCAGAGGATGAATAAGAAGCAAGAGTGTGCTTAGAGAAGTGTGAGCGGGGTGACGGGAGAGGGCTGTGCATGAGCATAAATTGCAGAGGAGTAGGGAGGTGGTGACAGGAGGTGGGAAGAGTGTGATATTTGGGTGGAAATCAACAAGTTAGAATTGACTCATCTCCTATCTATAGAGGAGGGCACTTCCTTTGCCACATCAGTGAGAGTTCATTGGATGCATGATTCTTGAGCAAACCTGTTTACATGGTGGGATTTTGTGAGTTTTCCTGATTATTGATTGCTAGGGTTCTAAAAACCAAAAGCAACAGAGGTCTCAGTGGCATCATGTTTCCATTATATACAAAAATCTCAGAAGGGGGGCCTACATAGATTAACCTGCATACAACCTGACCTAAACTGAAGATATCTTTTGAAGATAACACTGGGGTTATATCTCAAATTTAATTTGAAGATTTTTTCTTTGGCTTTCTATTTACTCTCTCCTCTTTTATCCCCTCTTGAAATGAAATTGGACAATAGTAAGTTAGAAATATAGAATCAAGAAATATTAAGAAATCTTAATTTTTTCAACTGCTATAACTTAGAGCGAAATTAAATTACGACAGGATTATTTTGTCAATTCCCGACCAAAATTGTTTTAAAAGCTCCAAATACTGAAAATTATAATAAGGTCCATACCCTGGTTATTAATGAGTATCAATTCATCCCGTGTCCATTGAGCCCTATAAATATCTCGCTTTTATTCAATGGGGTGGGGGGAAGACAGAGAGAAAAAAAGACTGTTAAGCAGAGAGGAAAGAAATGAGGGGAGCAATAATTACTGCAAAAAATTCACATCCTTTCCTCTAGATGAGTGAAACTGGAAGGGGACAAGGAGTTTACTAACATGACTGCAATAACACGGTACCCTGCACTTTCCTCCAGACTTAAATTGCACATGCTTTCCTACTGTCACTAATCGAAACTAGTTCGAGACTGAGAGGCCTGAGCTCAGAAATTTTCCGTGGTTTTCAGGTCGCGGGAGCCCTTGTTCCGATTTAGCATAAATACCTTAATTCATCTTTGGAGTCCTTATCCAACCAGTGGAAAAACAAGTACTCATCTGGAAAGCTTAGAAAAGATAGAATTTGAGACATACCTAGGCTTTTTTTTTAAATGGAAAAATTAGAGAAGTCATTGTCTACATTAATAAATTTATATTTAATTCATACTAATTAGTATTAAATGAACAGAAGAGTAATAAATTGATCGATTTATCCTAGTAGGATTACAAAGACTTGGTACTCTATTCAGTGTCCAGTCCTAGTTTGGAAGTAGACAAAGAGCATCTCTTTCCCCACTTTCAATATTTGGCTGTAGTGACTTTCAAGGTCTTAAGTTTATTGGCATAATTTAATGGAAAAATTTATGCTTCAAAGCATTCATTTTTCTTCCCAAGCTTTGTGGTTTTCAATTTCTCAACTGCTGGGTGGCTTTTAGTTTACATGCAGAACAGAATCTTCTCAACTTTTTGATTCCCTTAATAAAATAGTCACTGGAAAATGAAGTCAAAGTCTGAGTGAACCAAGGATGATCTCATCCTTATTCTTGTCTTTGTGGTTGTTGAAATGCAGCTGTTTTTATAAGTATTTAAGTATTTATTACTTATCTAAGTAATAAGCTTAAGCATAATTGTTTTTTACTAACTTGTTTCAAAAGCAATTGAGCCCAAGTACAAATAATATTTAAAATAAAGGTTCCTGAAAACAACAGCACAAATGCCATTGTTATATCTCAAAACTGAATTACATACTTCATCCCCCAAATCCTGCCCATCCCTCCACTCCCCATCCTGGAAAGGAAGTCTTGGAAAAGAGATATTAGCTTAAATGTTGTTAACATATATCACCAAATAGGTATTTCTGAATTGACATGAAGGGTTGTTAATGGATTTAAATGCAAAATTCTAAATTCTGTTGGTGTGAAAAATTGTCAAGTTAAGTATAGGATTGTAAAGCAATTTTATTTTTAATTTTTTTTATATTTTAAAAAGATTTTATTTATTTATTTTTAGAGAGAGGGGAAGGGAAGGAGAAAGAGAGGGAGAGAAACATCAATGTATGGTTACCTTTCACATGCCCCTTACTGGGGACCTGGCCCGCTTCCCAGGCATGTGCCCTGACTAGGAATTGAACCAGCAACCCTTTGGTTCTCAGATCAATGCTCAGTCCACTGAGCTACACAAGCCAGCGTTGCAAGGCAGTTTTAGAGTTAACCTCAAGTGTCTGCACTAGGACACAGTTTGGCTCCTGGAGGCTGTCCCCATAGAACACCCATTCTTAGCTCCAGGTAAGAACCTGACACCTCAGAGCACTCCCTCAAAAACTGGGAGGCCCCGGGTGAAGAGGCACTCCAACTGCCTCTCTCTTCTGTGCACATCCTAAGTGGAACTGTTTAGATCTACGTGCATCGGAGTCACTCCTCAAACAGGTAATAATTCTGAAGAGCCCTAGAATTTTCTTATTAGTCAGGCAGTCATGACACTAGGCCAAGTGTTCAGTAGCTTATTCAGTATGAAAATTCACCTAGAATTATTTTGTAGTCAGGGATCCAGCTTATTGTGTAAATTGGTGTTTATGACTGACAAACTGCAAGAGAGACCATAAGTTTGGTTGATGCACCGCCTCTCGGTTGCATGTCATGATATGCTTTCAGGCTGGGAGTATCCTTACATTTTGAGACCTCATCTTGAAGATGAGAGACTTGAGACCCAGGAATACTAGGCGACTCATACAGCTCTTTTGTGGCAGAATCAGTATTAAAACCCAATTCAAGTAATCAGATGCCCTGTGTCAGATCAAAAGTTTTCCTGATAACTCAAACATTATTAAGACTCTAGTTGAGATGAAAATTAGGTTTCCACTTTAAAACCTGGGCCACTGTAGCAGGGGATACTCTGAAGGAGTTTTCTACGCTGTCCTCTGCCTGTCAGTGTCACCTTAGATTTAAATGGATTGTGTTCAAAAACAGCTATATTTCTCCCAGAGGCCAATTTTGTTTGAAGCATAATATAGGCCATGGTTCCATCCAGTTTGAGGCATGCTGATTGTAAGTAGCTATATTTATTATAACAGTTGAAAGGAGAATGTCATTAAAATAAAAGTATCCCACAAATAGAACACTATTTCATTCGATTTACAATTGTGGAAGCTGAAAACAAAGATAACTAAAAGCATCCTCTAACATTTCTTTTAAAAAGTCCTAGAAAAAAAAAAAAACATTTCAGGGATTTCTAAGTAATAACTCTGCATACAGATGCAGTTTTGGAACATCTATAACTATTCCAAGGGTAATGTCCCTCTATTTGGTCAGCTTCAATCACATCAGATTCCTTTTACTCCCTTCCCTCTCCCCATCAAAGTGAGTGAGAAGAGGATCTATATGCATTCCATGCTTGTACCAAGACACTCGTACCTTCCAATTTTCTTTTTCCAAGACAGCATGTTTGTATGTAGGAGTATGCCGCAAGTAGAAATAAAAAAAAAAAATTCCACCTTCGTTTATTTGTTGCTGCTTCCAGCTCTAGTGAGACGTGAACTTGTTCTCAAATTCTCCTGTTCAGAAGGATTGCCGGGGGCCTGTTAAGAGCGTGCGCCTACACAGGGTTCCTGGAGATTCGTTCCTTCTGGAGGTGCTCTGGGCACCCGTGGCCAAGGTCCCAGGCAGCGTGGAGAGCTCTCAGAGTGCGAGTGCCCTCTGAGGGGTGGGCTGTTGCTGGAGTTGGTGTCACAGAGTCCACTCTCCTCATCAGTGTGCTCTCAGGGACTGGGGATTTTGTATTTCTCCATTGGTTGTTTCTGATGTTAAATCCTTGTTGTTGAATCTTTGAAAGCTGATGGGCAAAATGCAAATATATTGAGCATTCGCATGTCAGAGGAGAGGATTCCCTGGCAACCGAGGAGGAGATCCAGAATCCCTGTTTCTTCATCCTGTTTTGGAAACTCTTGAGGATACACAGTCGCTGCTAATGATGAAGCAGGAGGTGCAGACAGGAGGAGAACACCCTTGCTCTCCCTTCCTTCTGCTCTTCAATCTCTTGCCTGAACCCAGTCAGAAACCAGAAGTTTCTGAGTCAACCGAGCCTGGGAAACAGCTGTCAGGAGTCACCTGCTGAGATACAGAGCAGAGCAAGGGAAGGAAGAGTCACAAAGGAGATCCGAGCAAACAGGCCAGGACTTGGGGTGGGGGGCGGTCGTCTTGGGGTGGTAGAGAACCAGGAGGAGCAGATTGTCCAGGATGAGTGTTTGGGCAGGAGAACCAGGCGCCAGGGGATCTGAAGGTTCATGTGCGTTCACACTGTAGAGTCTGGGCGCGGCGCTGTGAGTCAGAGCCAAGGACCACGGGACCACTTTCCAGTGAGGGAGTCCAGGTTTAACAGGAAGAAAGGACCTTTTCCATGGGGTGGCCTTCTCATTTCACCTTATAGCCATACTGGCTTTTTTAGTAGAAATACCTCCGCTCAGTTATCAGAGAGTCAGTGCCTCAACACTGCACAGCCCTTCTCCCCTGTCCCCAGTTTCTGTCTGGGGTCTGTTTGGAATGTCTGCTCTCGCTCACGGCCAAGGTGATCAGCATGCAGCAGGACGCTGTGACTGGATCCTGTGGGCAAGTTAAAAAAAAATAAGCAACTGACGGTTATATTAACTGCATAAGACTAAAAAAGTAGAGCAGATGTTTCTTGGCCAATGTTTATTTTCTGTGGAGAAATAAACTTTGTTCATATTTTCAGATTGCCCTCTGGACAATAAGATAGTGAATTTGGAGTCAGGTAATGACTAAGGAATTTGGATTATTTATTTCAAAGTACAACTCTTTAAGGGCCAGAATGTATGAAATTTGTGATGCCTGCATAAAATGACCTACTGTATTTTGCCATGTATAACGTGCTCCTGTGTATAATGGGCACGTTCTTGGCGCAAACTTTCAGGAAAAAAAATCTTTCATTTTAATTTTTTAATTCAATTTTCTATTTCTTTATATTTAGTTACTTATTTTTTGTATTGTAAAGAAATTTTAGCATTTATTTTTGAACATATGGATATTGTTACTGCTTTCTAGAGTTACACTTTTAACACATAAGCATAAATAAAAGAATTGAAAACGTTTATATAGATATGGAATTAGTACTACCCACATATAATGCATGTTCTTACTTTTCCCTCAAAAATTTGGGCAAAAATTGTGTATCATACATGGTAAAATAAGGGTATGATAAAAGTGATAGTCTGCATGAGACTTCATAACCTCACACCCTCACACCGAGCAGAGTTGTCGAAAGGCATTTGCACGATGCCTTCAACAACACCTTCAGGCTCCTCACCCGGTCTCCACTCAACAGCCAATCCCGAGGCCTCAGCCTGAGGTGCCACACACACCTGGCCGCCCTCCTTTCTGGAAACACTGAGGGCTTTTGAGATGGTAATGAAGAGCTGGCCCATATAACATTTTCTCAGAGTGAGCTTGGTTTGAAGTCCATTTCTTGCTTAACAAGTTCTTATGTTTCAGACAGATGTAACCTTTTCCTTTTGCCTCCTGACTGAGGACACCATGAGGTGTTCCAGCTAACTTTTGTAGATCCATCATTGGTATTTTCGCCAGCCTGGTTTTTAAAAATCTATGTATTGCCTTCTCCGTTCAACCCATCTTTTGACACTAGAAAAGGTCATGATTCTCTCATCAGGAAACTTTGGAGAAATCCTTGGCTATGATTTATCTTATATTACATGCTCTGATAGAGATACTCGGGAAGCAAGGTCCATTAGTTCCTTGTAAGGTCATCCCCCTGATGACTAGTGCAAAATGAGTACCAATTGTACACGCTTGAGTTTGAAGCATTTTCTTGGATGACTTAAAGGGAGTCATGGGAATGATTGGTTTCTTGCGGTGATTCATGTGGGTTCAGCAGATGATGTATGGGAGAAAGTAGTCTCTCGTAGGTGCTAGAACATCAATGATAGCACTCGTGTTCAAATCTACTCCTCCAATATTTGGTATAAAGATACACATGCACCCAAATGTTTAATATTTTATTATCTTATTATATTCATAACCTGTGGTTGTTTAAAAACCCTTTGGTGTATTATAAGGGTTTTCTTTTTAAACTTCTTGGGGATATTAATTATTATGGACACAAAAATGAAAGGAAGCCTAGATATTTTTATTTTAAATCACAATATTTGAAAATAATATGCAGTGAATTTCAGAACAGCTTTATCTATAATCCTCAATACTGTATTATATTTAGTAGATAACTGGGAAGTTTTCAAAGAAAGCAGTACTATGTAATCAAATAATTTGTTTTCATATCTGGGAAGACATTTTGAAGGAGAACAGTTTTGGTTATTTGATTTCTCTGTAAAAAAGACAATGTTAGATCTTATGCAAGAAGCATTTATGAGACCCATTCAATTGTAAAATTTTATTATTTTCCCATTTTATAATCTCAACCACCTAAATTATGTCAAGTATATACTTTTCATTTTCTCTTAATTTATTCTCACCTCAAATATTAATTTCAACCAGGACCCTTTGTTCAAGAAAATATATTGTATTTTTTCTATATATAAGGTCCTATGTGGATGGCTAGAAATATAACTGAGCAAAATAGAAAGTCTACCCTCAGAGTTTCCAAATGGGTCTCCTGGCATTGAGTTCTGTCTACAGGTTGGCAATGCTTACCTGTAGAGGAGAAGCTTGCTAAGGGGTAGAAGGTAATTGCATAAAACCAAGCTTAGGTATACGAAATAGACCTAAGACCTTTGCTGCTCTGCCCCTGTGTCCTGAGTGGTTTTTCTGGTTACACAGATAGATTTGTCCTGTTTGCCACCTGGTCTCTCCCCAAGGCCTGCTTTCAGCAAGGTGCAGGGTTGTAAGGCAACTTAGCAGTAGACTCTATCTCAAGTCTATCATAAGGGCACCGACACAAGGACTGAAACTAGAACCTGGGCCTTACCCTGAGGGCTCGCTCATGTCATCAGTGTGACTAAGCCACACAGATTACACGGAAGGGCAGGGGAAAGAAATGGAAGGAACTCGGATTGCCACTCAGCCTGATAAGGGCTAAGGGACCTCATGTGGTCCTCGCTCAAGCTCAGTAACGTGACCATCCCTCTTTACTATGGAAAATGAGCCTAGATGCCATTAATTGTTATTTTTGTATTTGTAGTATCTGGGTTAGTGTTGCTGTCTTCGCCATGAGAATGACTGGAGAGAATATCAGAACCTGTTAGTAAATGATGCTTGGAGGTCACATTTTCAACATATTTTTAAAAATTAACTAATAAGAAGGACATTTTGCTACCAAGTTTCCAGATTCAGCTTCACTTTAGAAATACGATTTGGGTTATGAATTATAGGAGAGAAATTTATTCTTAATTGTTTCCACATAATCAAAAGTTATGTTGTTATTTATGCTTGGTGAACTAAATATAAGGAAAGAAGTTTTATATTGTTTAATAATTTAAATAATTCAAATTAGATTTTGAAGTTGCCTCAGCAGCACCACATTTGTTGGTTCATTGATAATATTCTCCAAAACTAATCAGTCTGACTACCCATCTCTGGGTGAAAGAATTTGCCTTTTTTTCCCCCTCATTTCCCTTTTTCCTTGAAAGTAAAATGGTTTAGGGGAATCAGGATGGAACTACTCTTTGGAAGCTTGTGTTTTAGTCTGGCCTCCAATATGTACTCATAGAAAATCTCCAAAGCTCTTTGATTTCAATTTCCCCATTGTTAAGATGGGGCTAATAATACAAACGCATGCAACTCAGGGTCTCAATTGGGTGAATTGGCAGAAATAGATTTTTAGAACTGCAAAGTATGATATAAATGTAAGGTATTATGATTTTTAGTCTCTGGCCTAAGACAAGGTCATACCTGTATGTGGAAGATGTCCATATAGTACAAAAAGGCGCACCATGTAAATCTCTGCTCACTGTTTCCCAGCTCTTCAGTTTCTTCTTGTCACTTCTCAGAGGCAACTGCTTTTCCTAGTGGATACGAGATACCTTCTGGGGACACTGACATAGCAAGAGAGTTTTCCAAGCATGTTTACAAGACCGAGGGTTCCTTCCTAGGAGAACACCTGTTTATTTTTAGTGGGACAGAGTTCTCAGTACATGACACAGCTCAAGATCTAAGGAATACAGCTTCATCATTTTTCTTGATTCAGCTAGGAAAAGAGAAGAAATCCACATGCCCTTAGCTTGCTGAACCAGCCTTTTTTCAGGTAGAAGCTGAAGTGCATGAGGCACCACCTGAGATAATGCTCCACAAGAACATGGCCTTTCATCAACAGACACAATTTCACGCCACACAATATTATTTCTTGTAAAAGCTTTTGCTCCCCTTTCTCATCTCTACATCACGGGATGACAGGTCTGGCAGTAACAAATAGCAGGTGGGATGACATGGATTTGTGGATTTTAGGTTACAGTGTGGCTTTAACATATTGTCATGTCTCTTTTTCCAGACTTGCCTTTCTTTCATAGGTCCAACACCTCTGCGTAACATAATGATTAGATTCAAGGCCTGCAATTCAGCCAAGATGTAGGCCCAGGTCGGCGTACTCCTATTATCACAGCTGGGCTGCAATCCCAGGTTGCTGGTTCCAGGACAGCACGCGTATTCATCTCGGCTGCGCCGTCCTGGGCAATGTCAAACACTCCTCACGTTCTTTTCCGAGGAGCTAGTCTCTGATGTTTCTTTGTTTTTTATTAGTCCAGGGCCCATGAAGGATGTATCATATGTCTTCCAGATCTCTTACCGTTTAATTTGTCTACATTTGCCTTTGAGGTCAGCACTGACTGGTATGATCCTAACAGCTAAAAAATTGTCAAATATGGAGCAGGATGAGAGGCATGGAAAGGGGAAGTCTGAAAGGACAGCTTCACCGGTCCATTTTCACCTGCCTTTGGCTAAAAGTTGATCATACTCATCATTTACTACTCATAAAATTCTATTTTGAAAAATGAACAAAGCATCTGTTTAAGATGTTCATGTCTCTTAAGGCCGACAGATACACTTGCTAAGGATTTTGGCTATTATAAAAGAGTTCAACGTAGGGAAAAATTAAGTTTTACTGATTGGTGGTCAGTGAGAGTGAGAATTAAGTCCATTATTTCAACACAAATGATGAGGAATTAAAGATGCTGTAGACCCCCATGTGGACTTAGAAATCTTAGCGTTGCAGGTACTGGTTCCAGATATTGTTTTGCTAAAGTTTTAGGCCCCCTTTCTTAAGGTTGCTCTGAAATAGTCATAGAGTAAGAGAGCTGCCAGCAGAGGAGCTGATGTTATGAACACAGAATAGCACGGAAAGACCAAGGTCCTGAGCAAAGCGAGTAATTTTTCTGTTTATAAAAATCAAGAAAATAGCATCATGATTGCAAAAACGTTTGACATATCTTACTTTAATGGGCACCGAATGATTGACTTCCATTTATTATCTGACAATCACCAGGAAATTTTTAAAGGTTTTTATTTATTTATTTTTAGACAGAGGGGAAGGGAAGGAAAGGGAGAGAAACATCCATGTGTGGTTGCCTCTTGTGCGCCCCCAACTGGGGACCCAGCCCACAACCCAGGCATGTGCCCTAGACTGGGAATTCCACCAGCATCCCTTTGGTTTGCAGGCTGGCGCTCAGTCCACTGAGCCACACCAGCACCAGAGCTCACCAGAAAAGTTTTAGACTCTTTCTACAGTTTCAAAAATTTGACAAATTAATTTTGCTTGGATACAGACGTTACGTTCAGAGTCCATGTTTTCCCCTCTCTTGTCAGATATTCACATGTTCATTGCCATAGTGACTTTATAACTGGGAGACGATGATGACTCTCCACTTGCCTAGTACCATCTTGGCACCAGAAATAAACAAGTTAGGCTCTCGAGATGAATGATCTTGCCTGGGTTGAGTAACTATTTCTCAGCCCACTTCTCTAATAGAGAAGGTTGTACTGCTTTTGTCCACCGCCATGCCTTCGGGCCCTCTCGCCCACAGCTACCGGTGTGCTGTTTTAAGGAAGAGGATTATTGTACTTAAGTTTGTTTTCCTTTTTCAAAGCTGTATTCAAATATCTTTAATCATGCTCATCCTTATTGATTCAATACTATCTCTTTTTTTTTTCTTCCCAACCTCCATCAGGTTTCTTTGTCTTCCAATTATCTCAATCAGAGTAACTAAAATTGTGCCCATACTTTAAATGACACCGTTGCAGATGCATAAAATGTTTAGAAAAACATATTCGAGTTTATTATAGAATTGTGGAAGATGAATGAAAATAAGGATAAGGATAAAATATAACTTTTATTTAGGGCTTACCCTCTACCAGATACACAGTTATCTCCTTTAATTTTTTTCAGCCATCCAGTATGGTAGGTGACATGTTCATCTTGGTTTTAAAGAAGGGTTAGCTAACTTATCAGGGTTGCACAGATAATTAGTGGGTGGCTAGGCCTGAAGAACACACATTTTAGCCACAATACTGTATTGTACTTCCTAACTTGTATATCAAGGGGTATCAAACTGTGGGGGGTAGAAAGATGGAGATTTTATCTGTGAATAAGTGTTACCAACTGTGTTAGGTTGAATGTCCTTGCATTTAAGAGTTCAGTAAGATTACGTAATATTTTAATTTGTTTAGAATTGTCGTATTTTGTTACTTAAAGCTCAATTCTAATCATTTTCTTATTGAGGTATAATATACATGCAGACAGCTGCATAGAATGGCAGCTTATAGATTTTTACATATACACAAAACAAGCAGCCACCTTCTAGATTAGGATACAGAACATTTTCAGCACCACTATTAGGTAGCTTCCCAGTCAATAGCTCTCCCTCCAAGATAATTACTATTCTGAATTCAATAATCATCAGTTAGTTTCGCCAGATCTTGAACATCATGTAAACGGAATCATAGAGCACATGTCCTCTAGCTCCTGGCTTCTTCTGTGCTGCATAAATCCTGTGAATCATCTGTGTAGTGTGAAACAGTAGTTAGTTCTTTTATACGCTATTTTTTGAGGATACAATTAGTGATTTATTCATTCTCTTGTCAACAGGCTTTTGTGTTGACTTGGGTTTTGGCTATTATGAATAAAGCTGCTATGAGCATTTTTGTAGATGTTTTCTGGTAGACACATACGTTCATTTTTTATGGGTATGTATTCAGGAATGGAATTCCTGTTGGTCACGGTGTAGTGTGTGTTAGCTTAGTGTATGTCGCCAACAGTTTTCTGAAATGGTCAAATCCAGTATATACCCACCAGGAATTAATTAGGGTTTCCATTGTTTCACATTTGTAGCTATACTTTTCATTAAGAGTCCTTTTCATTTTAGGTATTCTGGTGGGTGTGTGGTGATATCTTCTTGAAGCTTTAATTTGCATTCCCTTATGAGTAATGAAGCTGACTTCTTTTTGTATACTTATTTATTATTTTCATATCTGACTTGCTTAAGTAGATGTTACAGACTTAAGTTTTCTGTACGTTTAAAAATTGATTTGTTTTTCTTATTGATTTGTAAGAGTTCTTTATATGTTCTAGATATGAGTTCTTTTTCAGGTGTATGTATTGTGAACATCTTCTTCAAGTCTATGACTAGCCTTTTCTTTTTTTCAGTGTCTTATGTGAGTACAAGTTCCTAATTTTAAGGCAGTTCATTTTATCAATTTTTTACGTGCAGTGTTTTTTTGTTCTTGTTTAAGAAATTTTTGGCCTGCCCAAGGTCACAAATGTTATTTTCCCTATCTCCTCTAAAACAGAGATTCCTAAACTTTCTTGGTTTATGAAGCCTTTAAAATATTAGCATTTTTTTTTCCCAGAGAGCTGCTAAGCCAAAAGAAAGACCTAGCAATTCTGTTTATTAATTATGTAGGTCCAAACAACTTAATTTTTTATGAGTACAACTAGGATAGAAATGTTAGGTGTGTATTTATCTGAAAAAGCAGCTCAAACAGATGACTATTAATGCATCATTTTTGCTTTATTATACAAAAGAAAGCTTATTAAACCTTTAAAGTCTGAGGTGATTGAACTTCAACCATAAATGATTTTTTTCTTTGGATGCTGTTGAGACTACTGAAATAAAGACTACCATTTTGAGGTCAGCTGTAGGCCAGTAATTCACTTTTATGTACCTGGAGTAACTTACCTGTTTCTTTGATTTAGAAAAACCATTAGAGGTAGCATTAGGGATAAATGGGGGGAAAAAGACAGAACAGAGACATTAAGTTTACTTCAGTTAGCTTGTTGACGTCCAAAGTCAGGAGAGATTTCCAAAAAAAAAAAAAAATGTATATTTCGTTTGATTTGATTGTATTAAAACTTGTCTGGGGAATCTAGCAATATACAAAAACTTCGGAGTCAAAGAAACAAAACCATAGTTTCCTTAGGTGTCCAGAAAATTGCAAGGTAATTTCTACTTTCAAATGAAGTTCTTTTTCTCTTTTCTTTTCTTTTCTCTTTTCTTTTCCTTTCTTTTCTTTTCTTTTCCTTTTTTTTCTTTTTCTTTTCTTTTCTTTTTTCTTTCCCTTCCTCCCTCCCTCCCTTCCTTCCTTCCTTCCCTTCCTTCCTTCCTTCCTTCCTCCCTCCCTCCCCCCCTCCCTCCCTCCCTCCTTCCCTTCCTCTCTCTCTCTTACACTAACACCCACCATTTTATTTAGATGTACCAGTGATTCTTCCCCAATTGTTCATTACTTTAAAAAATAGTTTGATTATTTATTGATATCCAATTTTAACTTAGTGATTATGGCACAATAAAGTTGACATATACTTTATTCTACTGGAGAAAGTTATTACAAATTTTACTTCTTTGTTTTAATTTCCTGTACATTATAAAAAGCCCTAGTCAACCTGACCAGAATATGGTTTCAACTATAATCAGTCGAAGCCTACATTTTCTTCATTAAGTTCCTGGAAAGTTTGAATTTATATTTATTTCAGTGTATAATTAATTGGTTGGGTTTTGTTCTTTGATGCAAATATAAACTGTGTTTTATTCATTCATTCATGAAAAAGGTCTACAAATAAATCAACACTTTTATTTTATCACGTAGAACAAGATGGGCCATATCAAAATTTACAAGATAAGTCAAAGCCTTTTTTTAGGTACTAAACTAAAGTTGATAAAGAATCTTTGCCCTGGAATCAGAGAGAAAAGTACAAGTTACAATCAATGAAATTTTCTTTAAAATTTGTTGTTTTTAATTTGATGTTAACCTATACAGACTTTAGGCTTTTCTATTTTCCTGAATGGATCCCCTTAACTACATTTTAAATTAAATAAAATGTTTATCTGTCTATACTGCAGATTATTTGGGTCAGCGGGTATATAGCCATGATAATTAGAACAGTTGTGTATGAAGGCTTTCAAATGGATACTTTTACCTCACCTTTTCAGTTAGAAAGTGCTTTAGAGTTTCACATATGGGAGGCCCTTACCACTTTTTAAATTTAAAAAAAAATTTTGTCTATTTTATTGAGTATGCTATTACAGTTGTCCCATTGCCCCCCACCCTTTATCCCCTCTGCCCTGCGCCCCATCCCATCACCCCCACGCTTCTTAGTCCATGTCCATGGGCTGCACACACCAGTTCTTTGGCTTCCTAGTTTCCTACACTACTCCCAGCCTCCCCCGACCACTTTTTTTTTGGTCAACATTTTCCTGCCACCACTTTCCCCAGTCCTACCCACCCCCATCTTCCACCCTCAATCCTTTCCTCATTTGGCTTTCTTGGTGGGTCTTTTATACATGCTCCTTGATGACCCTTCCCCTCCCTTTCCCCTGGCCACCCCCCACCCCCCTCCTTCCCTCTGGTTACTGCCAGTTTGTTTTTTATTTCAATGTTGCTGGTTATATTTTGCTTACTTGTTTTTTGTCGATTAGGTTCCACTTACAGGGGAGATCATACGGTACCTGTCTTTCACTGCCTGGCTTATTTCACTTAGCATAATATCTCCAGTTCCATCCATGTTGTTGTGAAGGGTAGTAGCTCCTTCTTCCTTTCTGCTGTGTAGTATTCCATTGTGTAAATGTACCACAGTTTTTTGATCCACTCATTTACTGTTGGACACTGAGGTTGCTTACAATTCTTGACTATTGTAAATTGTGCTGCTGTGAACATTGGGGTGCATAAGTTCTTTTGAATTGGTGTTTTAAGATTCTTAGGGCATAATCCCAGTAGCAGAGTTGCTGGGTCAAAAGGCAGATCCATTTTTACTTTTTTGAGGAAATTCCAAACTGTTTTTCACAGTGGCTGCACCAGTCTGCATTCCCACCAACAGTGCACCAGGGTTCCCTTTTCTCCACGTCCTTGCCAGCACTTGTTATTTGTGGATTTATGATGGGCATTCTGTCTGGTATGAAGTGATATCTCATTGTGGTTTTAATTTGCATCTGTCTGACGGCTAGTGATGCTGAGCATCCTTTCATGTGCCTCTGGGTCCTGTGTACGACCTCCTTGGAGAAGTGTCTGTTCAGGTCCTTTGCCCATTTTTTAATTGGATTGTTTGTCTTCCTAGAGTGGAGTCGTGTGAGTTCTTTATATATTTTGAAGATCAAACACTTGTCCGAGGTGTCTTTGGCAAATATAGTTTCCCATGTGGCTGGTTCCCTTTTCATTTTGCTGATGTTTTCTTTAGCCATGCAGGAGCTTCTTATTTTGATGAAGTCCCATTTGTTTATTCTTTCCTTTATGTCCCTTGCTCTAGGGGACATATTGGCAAAAATACTGCTTGTGGAATATCAGATTTTCCTGCCTATGTTCTCGTCTAGGACTCAAAAAGAATGAAGAGGCCCTTACCACTTTTGTGGAAGATTTTTTAAACTCCATTATACTAGTTTAAATGATTTAAGAAATTATGTGTGGAGAAGAATCGTTACTTTTAATGACTAAATATAAGGAATTCAATTGAATAACTATCAAAAGTAGTAATTAGAAGTTCAAATGCAAAACCATCTTATAAAACTTTGATTTTACTTCCAAAATGAAAAGCAAAGCTTCATCCTATGCAGAAAAACAGATTTGTGAATCCATATGTGTTACTGGAATTATTTCTTCTTTTCCACTTAATCCCACGAGTATACTTAAAACAAATTTTTTCAGCTTCACTGAGATACAGTTGACACATGACATGTAAGTTTTAAGTGTACATTGTGATTATTTCATATAATACTTATTGTAAAGTGATTACCACAATATGATTAATGCATCAATGACCTCACATAATTACCATTTTGGGGCTAGAATTCTTAAAATCTACTCTTTTTGTAACTTTCAAATATACATGGTACAGTATAATTATTATATAGTTAACTGTCGTCAAGTTATATATTAGGTCCCCAGAGCTTACATCTTATAGCTGGAAATGTATACCCTTTGACCACCTGCACCTATACCATCTGCCATCCTGCCCCTGGCCACCAACAATCTACTGTTTGTTTCTATGAGTTTGATGTTTTTGGATTCCATATATAAGTGACATTTTACAGAACTTGTCCTCCTATTTCTGACTTGCTTCGCTTAATATTATGCCCTCCAGTTTTATTCATGTTATCACTAATGGCAGGGTTGCCTTAATTTTCATGGCTGAATAATATTTCTTCAAAAATGTATAGCACCTCTTCATTATCCATTTATCTGCTGAGAGACACTTGGGTTGCTTCCATGCCTTGGCTATTGTAAATAATGATGCAATGAGCATGAGTGTGCATTATCTCTTTATATGGTGCTTTTATTTCATTCAGATACATATTCAGTAGTAGAGTTGCTAGATCACATGGTAGTTCTATTTTTAATTTTTTGAAGACCCTTCCTACTGTTTGCCATAGATTTGCATTCTCACCAAGAGTATACAAGCTTCCCTTTTTCCACATCCTTGTTAGTATACGTGATCTCTTGTCTTTTTGATAATGGCTTTTCTAACAGGTGTGATTTGCATATTTCTTATGATTGGTGATGTTGAGCACTTTTTCATGTACCTGTTGGTCATTTGAATATCTTCTAAGAAAAATGTCTATTCAGGTCCTTTGCCCAGTTTTTAATTGATTTTTTGAGTTTATTAGTTCCTTGTATATTTTGAATATTAACACCTTTTCATGTGTATGGTTTGTAAATATTTTCTTCCACTTAGTAGGTTGACTTTTCATTTTGTTGACTTTGTCTTTTGCTGTGCGGGAAAGTTTTAGTTTGATTAGGTCCTACTTGTTTATTTTTGATTTTTTTTTGAATTTGCTATGGTTTATATCTGGAAAAAATCATTGTGAGGACTAATGTTGGTATGCTTTTTCCCTGGTTTCTTCTTGGGTTCTTATGGTTTCAGATATTACATTTAAGCCTCCAATTCATTTTGGGTTAATTTTTTTTAGTAGTGTAAGACAGGGTTCTAGTTTCATTCTTTGCATGTGAATATGCAGTTTTCCCAACACAATTTATTGAATAGGCTATCTTTTCCCCACTGAGTAGTCTTGACTCTCTTGTCAAATGTTAGTTGACTGTATAGGTGTGGGTTTATTTCTGGGCTCTTCATTGGTCTATTTTGTTTTTATGCCGGTACTATGCTGTTTTGATTACTATTGTTTTGTAATATAGTTTGAAAAAAAGAAAGTATGATACTTCCAGCTTTCTTCTTTCTTAAGATTGGTTTGGTTATTTGGGGTCTTTCATCATTTCATATAAATTTCAGGATTATTTGTTCTAGTTCTTTGAAAAGTGCCATTGGAACTTTGATAGAGATTGCATTGAACCTGTAGATGGCATTGTTTGTGTGGACATTTTAATAATAGTAATTGTTTTGATTTATGAACATGGGATATCTTTCCATTTATCTGTGTCTTTTTATTTTCATCAGTATCTTATAGCTTTTAGTGAATACATGCTTCACTTCCTTGGTTAAATTTATTACAAAATATTTAATTGTTTCTGATGATATTGTATACAGGATTATTTTTTAAATTTTCTTTTCAGGTATTTCATTGTTAGTGTATGTAAACACAATTGATTTTTGTATGTTGATTTTGTGTGCTCCAGCTTTACTGAATTCGTTAATTAGTTCTAACAGCTTTGAGGGTGCTTTTTAAGGTTTTCTATATATGAGATTATGTCATCTGTAAACAGGGACAATTTTATTTTTCCTTTGTGATTTGGATGACTTTTATTTTGTTTTCTCGCCTGGTTGTTCTCTCTAGGACTTCCAGTGCTGCGCTGAGCAGAAGTGGTGAGAGTGGGCAGTCTTGTCTTGTTTCTTATCTTAGAAGAAACACTTTCAATCTTTTACCATTGAGTATAATTTTAGCTCTAGGCTTGTAAAATATTGCCTTTATTTTGTTGAGATATGTTTATACTATATCCAGGTTGTTGAGAGTTTTTATTATGAACGGATGGTAAATTTTGTAAAATGCTTTTTCTGTATCTATTGAGACAATCACATAATAGTTTTCCTTCTATTAATGTGATATATTAAATGATTGATTATCATATATTGAACCATTCTTGCATCCCAGAGATAAATCCAACTTGATCCTGATATATGATCTTTTTAATGTGATGTTGAATTCAGTTTTTTAGTGTTTTTTTGAGAATTTTTTCACCTATATTCATCAGGGAATATAGTTTTTATTTTCTTGTGTCTTTGTCTGGCTTTGATATCAGAGTAATGCTGGTTTTATAAAATGACTTTGGTTGTATTCCTCACTGTTCCCCTTTTTTGAAGAGTTTGAGAAAGATTATTCATTAATTAAAAAAAAAAAACTTGGTAGAATTTACCAGTGAAACAATTTGGCACTGGACTTTTCTTGGTTGGGAGGTTTTTGATTGCTAATTCAACCTCCTTACTTGTTATTTGTTCACATTTTCTATGTTTTCATGATTAGGTCTTGTTAGGTTGTATGGTTCTGGGAATTTATCCATTTCTTCTAGGTTATCCAGGTTGTTAGCATATAATTATTATTATATGCTAACAATTAGTAGTGTAATATGATTCTTTGTATTTCTGTGGTATCACGTGTAGTATCTCCTCAGTCATTTATAATTTTATTTTTGAGTCTTCTCTTTTTTTTTTAGTCTACCTAATGATGTGTCAAATTGGTTTATCTTTTCAAAGAAACAACTCTTAGTTTTGTTAATTTTTTATTGCTTTCTTGTACTCTATTTATTTTGTTCCAATCTTTATGATTACTTTCAATCACCAATTTTGAACTTAATTTCTTCTTCCTTTCTTAGTGTCCTGAAGTATAATTTTATATTGTTTTTTGAGATCTTTTATTCTCCCTCTCTATGTATATATGCATAGCTATAAACTTTCCTCATAGAACTGCTTTCGCTACATTTCATAAGTTTTTGTATATTTGTGTTTATTTTCTTTTGTCTCAATATATTTTTCCTCTTTTGATTTCTTCTTTGATTCATTATTTGCTCATGAGTGTGTTAATTTCCACATATTATAAATTTTCCATATTTCCTCCTGTTATTGATTTCTAGTTTCATGCCATATTGTCAAAGAAGATACTTAACTAGACTTAAGTATTTATAGCTTTTGATTTAAAATGAGAGACAAGACACTCTTTCTTTCACTTGAACACCCAGAGGCCATCGTAACATTATTAGTTGACCTAATTTCAATGTTGTTGTGTCCCAGGGAGTAAGGAGGCCTGAGGAGAGGGAGAGAGATGGGGGACTGGCTGGTAGTTGGAGCAATCAGGGTACACACAGTGTTTATCAATTCAGTTCACGTCTTAATGGGCGTGGTTAATAGTGCCCCAAAGAATTACAATAGTAACATTAAATATCACTGATCACAGATCACCATAACAAACACAATAATAACCAAAAAATGTGAATCATTGGAGAATTCCCAAAATGTGACACAGAGACAGGAGGCAGGTGAATGCTCTTGGAAAAATGGCATCAGTTCAGACTTGCTCAATGCAGTGTTGCCACAGACCTTCAGTTTGCAACAAATGCATCATCGGAGGAGTGCAGTCAAGTGAGGTGCAGTAAAATGGGGTGTGACTATAATCCCCTGACATTTAGATGAGAACTGGTTGCTCTCCTTTATCCTTACACTGGTAAACTCACCTCTGTACTGGCTTCCAAAGATCATTCAATAGTTCTCCTTAATGAGTAAAAATTTCCAAACTGCATATATAACTTTCTAAAATTTTTTTAATGTTAGGCTTTGAGGACAAAGATGTCCATATGTGGTGTACAGATTCTCTTGGAAAGCAAAGCAAAGAGGAAGGAACCAGGAAAGAGTCAGAGGAAATGAAAGTTTTTCTTGCCCCGAGCCTGATGTTGATAATTTCGGCACTTTACAACTTGGCATTTTGGTTTCCCTGGGTTTTAAAGATTAGGATGTATGCTCACTCCAGAGACCATCTGGACCTACACCTTCAGAAAATGAAGAAGTTAGGAGCTAGGTGGAAAGTTGAGAACCAGCTGACGGAAGTCACGCTGCGCCTGCTAGGAAGAACCAGCATTGCATGCTCACTGTGCACCACACGGAGTTATGGTTTGAAGGAACTTCTACTACAGCTGGGCCGCCCTGCTTCTCTTTCTCTTCCTCTTGTCCCTTTCAGGGGAATGGGTTGGCAGAACTGGTTTGCTAGGATGCAAACTGCTGAGACACAGCACATCTGTTAGGGCAGAGAGAACTTACCAAATCAAAAACTAGTGGAGGTAGAAAGAACCTTAGTGTTTACTTATTCCAACCCTGCGGTTTTAGATTAAAAGTCACCACGACCAACAATAACTAAGATCCAGAAATCTCGATTGTTTGATCACAGTCCCACAGCAGAACACCGTGGACACATCACTTACCCTCTCAAAGTTTCAGATTGCTCCTTTGTTAAGAAGATGCATAGGAAAATTGAAAAAAAATTGTTTTAAAATGCCTAGTATAATGTTTGACGTAATGAGCTCCTAATGAATGTGGGCTTGTATTATTCTTGTTAAAATTGTGTTTTGGAGTTTAATCTTATTAATAGTAATCCTGTTTATCATTGGTCCAGCTAAAAGCAGAGCCCCAGCCTTCCAACTTCGGGTTCAGTTTCTTCCAACCCCTTTGAGATGTATGTGTAGGTTTGAAAGTAGGATTGTCCATAGCTAGAAAGGTGGAATTCAAAGAGGAAGGGAAGTGTTGCTGGGACCAACCTGAACGCTAATGAGAGCCTCAGAAACCCTGGATCCAGAGCCCTGCCCCACGTGTGAGATCTCGGCTTATGTGAGTTATGATCGAAGTTCCTCCTGGTTCATGCTGAGAAGTAGTTTTTTTTCTCTCTCCCATGTGCCCCTTGCTTTTGCTTTGCTCAGCTTTAAAACATTTGTTCTATTTGCATGAATGTATTCAACAGGCAGATTGTTCCCTTCTCGAGAATTCTTCCCATGAATGCAAATAACATTTCTTAATCTCTCACAGCTGGTTCAAGAGGTATGCCTGATGAATCACCTAGAAGAGATTAAAAAAAAAAAGGATAAAGAGAAGAAAAACAAATGCAGAACATAGTACAACCCTTGAGCAGCCTATTACTATTTAACTTATGCAAAATATTCACTGCATGAAGAACTGTTTGAGATGGAAGCCACAGGGCTTTGTCTTGGGCAATGAAGAGACAAGTCAGAGCTTTGATGCTTTAGAAATACACAAAAGTTAGGATCAATTGAGATTTCTATGCCAATCTCGTGAAACAAACTTGGGTCAAAAAAAGAAATCTTATTAAAACCATAAATGCTCTGAATAAATTTATACCCTTCCCCTGCTGGAGAGGGAAGGTATTTTTTTTTTCAAGATTCAAAGACTCAAGTCCCTTTCTTTTGGTCCTCCCCAATTCTTTTTATGGAAATTTGGTACTTCTAGAGACTGCTAGTATGCCTCTATTTTATTTACCAGTAAAGACAGCTACTTGTATCAGGTTTGTTGCTCTTTTGCTCCCAGAGGTGTTAGGAAATTGCCGGAGGCTGCAAGCAAGGAAGGGTAGATTTGACACGTCAGCTGGGTTTGCAGAGCTAGGCAACGTATTTGCACACAGGACTGAAGTAAAGAAGCTGCACGTCTGTTCTCAGGGGATTTTCCTTCCAGTGGATAACTGTTCGGCTAGGGAGGAGACCAGCAGTGGAGAGGAAGCAAAATGCAAAATAGCTTTTTTTTATCAAATGCAAAAGTTATCAAGCAATTCTGTGTGTCTCCACGTCTTTCAAAGGGTAACTATGTTGGCATATGGCTCTCCTCTCCCAGTGAGGCCTGTATGTGGAAAGAAGTGAGTTTTATGGGAGAGACAGGGTTGGCTTTCATACTGCGTGAGCAACGATAAAGACGGCAATATTGAAAAGAGGGAGGGGGAGAAAGGTCACCGGGGGCGGCACAGACCGTATCTGAAGCTGTGGGGTTGGGAGGAGGTGAATCCGCTCACTCATTCCTTCATCCATTTAGCAAATATTTATCCGAATCCTATTCCTCCTCTGATTGAAACCCTTCAGTGTTTTTCTTTTATACCTAGTGCATAAAAAATATTTCTCTTCTAGATTCTCCTGGCTTCAGTGATATGGCCCCAGCCTCCTCCCTCAACTTCCTCTGACGCCATCTCTCCTTTAGTTCTGCTGTACAGGTTCACCGTTTCCCTTTCTGAACCAAACCTTTTCCCTGGTTGGATTGCTCCATCCTCCCCCTCCCTTTGCAATGGCTGGTGGCATCTCATCTTTCTGGTCTCAGCTTAAATCTCAACTAGCAGGGAACCCCCGCACCCCCACTCTATCTAAAGCATGAGTATCCCCTGACCCATTATTTGTCTCTATTTCAGAGCTCTCTTCGTTCATTCGCAGCTCTCATTGTCCCACAGAACTCTGTTGTTTGCTGGTGTATTTGTGGTGCACTTCTCCCTCTGGGACACACAGTCCAAGAGGGCTGCCTGTCCCTCTTGTTCCTTGTATCAGCTGCACCTCTGACGTGCCTGGCACTGCGTAGGTGCTCAGCAATGAATGGATGCTGGAAGGTTGCAGAGCCTAGGGACGTGAATTAGAGTGGAAGATGCTAATCAAGGAAACCTACTTATTCTCAACAGCAACCTGTGGCTTTCATTTCTAAGCTTCTTCAGGGACGGAGCCCTTAGGAGGAACAGCCTCCAGCAGCCAGAGGGAGTGAAGACTGAAATCAAGAGAGCAGAAATACGTGTTTATCAGGTGCCCTAAACTCTAGGAGGAGGTCGTGGCTGGATCCCGACCTGAACGCCTTCATGTTTATGAGAAGCAGTTTTGCCAACGTGGGTTCTATTGTGTATGTGGCCTCTCAGGGCAAGGCGCTCACAGATTATCCTCTTCGTGCCAGAAGAAAGCCAGAAAGTGCTGGCGCTGGTAGACATGGATGTCGAAGTATGAATTTTCCTGTCCTAGTGCCTGGGTTGCTGTCAACACCCCTGTGGTGGGCTGTTCTAGCAATGAATGTCCCAGAGGAGCTAGCGAGGGCCCTGACTTTCAGAGAGTGGGTCTTCCAGGAATCCTAGCTACAGCTCCCCGGTGTGCATTAGGGAAGCAAGTGTGCTGAGTACTGTCCATGCCTCCTACCCTGTCCCAGGGGACAGAGCACCCTCCCCTGGGCGGGGCTCCTCTGCTGCCCCGCGGGCTGCCACATCCTACAGTGTCTCATGGCTGAGCCTAGGACAGTCAGCTAACGGTGTGCCACTCAGGCGGCTGAAGAACTTGGCAGCACTCCTCATTTCTTCCAGAGTTCAAGAACAGATATGCAAATCAGTTTCTAGGAATCGTATGGCTCCCAAGGTGGTAATGCAACTTAAACTCTGATGAGGATTGCTTTAGCCTTGCCTTTTTTGTAGACTAGTGTGAATTAGAAAGGACTTGGGGGCAGACCCCTGCAGTGACTGTCATCTCGGTTCCCTTTTCTGTCTCCTAACTTCTTCCATTGTGGATACAGAGTCAGACCCGAGCTGAGGTTGATAAATTGGTCCAAGGCCACACGCTGAGTTCAGAAGGTAGGTGCTGGGTGAATGAAATAGAATGCAGTGTCACTGCAGTAAACCTACTGTGGGACAAAGACAGAGAGCGGGTGCCTTGGGACGGGAGGGGCCTCTGCTCTTTGAGGCCTGTCCTGTGGGCCTGGGGCTCAGCTCCTCCGTAAAGAAGCCAGTGTGCTGCAGGAGAGAACACCGGTGTCTCTGCTCTGCTGCATTCCAGAATGAATCCATGCGAAGAGGCTCCCGGAAACACCGCTTCCCCGGGGATGCTGAGAACTTGTGTGAGGGGCCAGAGGGATATAAAGCATTGACTCTGAAAGCGGAACCTTTACAAAAATTCCTGTTCATGCAGAATTAACAGTGTTTTCCACCTGGTCATTTCTCCCACGATAGGGAAAACTGGTGTTCTGTTGGAATGTAAAAACCGGTAAGAACCGAGCTCATCAGGCAAACGCAGACACAGCACGGTGCCTCATGACAGTGAAAGGAACTCTGAGGCTCTTCATAGAGAGTCTCAGGCTGCTTCTACATCAGAGTCATAATTTCTGTAAAATGTATCTCTACCGGATAGGGGCTAATAAGCCCAAGGACATGGAATCATGTGCACTGTTTAACTAGCTGTGTAAACAGGTGTTCCACGCAGTTCTCAGTAACTTGTTTCCATCCACCTGTTAAAACAGTTGTTGATCACGGATTCTCCAGGTATGAGGTAATAAAGCAGAAATTCAGATGCTAATTAGGTATCATGAACAGAAGCCCTGAAGGTTTAGCATTGCCTGATGTGTAGTAAGTTCTTAGTAAATGTTAAAGAGTTATAATCAGTGATGGTGTTTTTATTGGAAGGTTTATTGGTGCTACGACTGAGGCAGCACCTTCTCTCTGAGAGGGGTTTCTTCTGGCCGTTCTCCTTGAAAGAGGTGAAATCTTTCTCATTGGTGAAGCCTGTCACTGGCTGGGGAGCACTGTGTCCGCTTTTCACACAAACACTCTGGGGGGTGCCTTCTGGGAAGCCTTTCTTCTTTTTCTTCACTTCTCTGGGCCACCCCAAGCCATCCACTGGCTTGGAAAGACAGAGCCGTGTAGGCATCTTACATGTCATTTAAAATAACTGCTTTTTTTGTTTAAACGTCTGAGGTAACAAGCCCTGATGTCTCCAGACTAATTAGGGAGAAATTCCTATCAGTGTTTTATAAACTTAAACAGACAAAATGAATTAGATTAGTTTCACTTAATTGAATTAACCTTTAAGAATCAGTAAATTTATATTAACATTGGGCTAATTCACCTTTGATCATGACATGAACTTTGAAGAATGTCTCTGGGCAGCTAGATTTTATGAGATGAGGCTAAAAGCACAAATTTTCCACCTCTATAAAGGTTCTTATATTAGTTTATAATTATATTTTAAAAATGTTCAAATTAATGTAGAAATTAATGATTATTAAACTTCTTTTATCTATTTAAAAGACTGTAGCTTAGGGTGAGTGAAACACAGGAATCACCTATAGCTGAGAAATACCTTTTTTAAAATCAGGTTTACATTTCTCTAAGTTGTTAAGATTGTAGCTGCTCTTTTCCTTTACTTAGTAATTAAAGATGCGTCAAAAATAGAGTTATAATTTGGTCATTAATTTTCTAATTTGTAGAAGTTCAATATCATTCTGAAACATTTATATACAAATTGTCTCATAAGGTGACCATAAGACCTGTTTTCCTGTGACAGTCCCAGTGTGCCTGGAGCATGCTGGTTTATGCCTCTTTAGCTGTATCATGAACTGTACTTTCTTCACTTTCAAAAGTGTCCAGGTTTGGATAGTAAATTTTTTGGTCACAGTATTTATCCATCATTGGTAGATAAAATCCTAAACATATGTCACACCAGCAATGACATCAAACATAGTACTTACGGAGTAGTGAGGAGAAAACATTTCTGGACCATAAATAAGAATAGCATTAAGTTGAGGGGGGTAGGGAGGCTCTTGGGAGATCAGCTTATCTGCTTTGGGTGATGTGAGTTATGAAGTAGAAGCAATTATTTTGGATTGTGAGGGTCCAACCATGAATACGAAATCTCTGAAAATCATGGAGGGTCTCGATTGGTACAGCAAGAAGTGGGGAGTTATTGAAGCTTTCTGATCACCACCGTGGAACACCACCGCGAGGCTCTTTCATAGTCTTACCATCATGTCTTTGGCAGAAGCAGTATACCCAGGTCATTACCGTGTTCTTATCCGTTTGTTGCTCGTGCATGATACTAGAAAGTGGGATGATAAGGCTGATGCAGCTACGCTTACCAAATGGCAGTCTCCCGGGTACTCCTCCCCTTATTTTAAACTGGTAACCAGATCAATTTTTATAATTTGTGAATATATTTATCACTTATTTTCTTTCTTCTTTAAGTATCTCATCTTTTATCTTCACCACCTTAGAGCTAAGTAGTAGTCAACCTTTTGGAAGGTGGAAATCAAAGGTTATATTGAAGGGGAGAGAAGGAAGTGCCCACTTCCATGTAGTTTATATAAATGTCTAAAAATCCCAGCTGACATTTCAGGAATTTGTTGCATGTGTAGGTAGCCAAAGTGAGGGGCAAATACATCATAATTCCTGAAGGACGATGTGTCTAATGTGACAGAAAAACCTTACTTAATATATGGGAAATCAGTTACATAGTCATAAATGAATCCACTGTCTTTTATTTATCATGTGATAAAATAGTCTTGGTTTAGTATTCATTCAATATTTATTAATAATTGGTAAATTCAAATTCCTTGCAATTAATAAAATTATATATAATTATCTGTCATTTTAATCAATGAAAATATAATATCCTTCAAATGTAAATCTTGTTTTAAGTAGCTTAATATATTACAAACTTTACTTTTTTTCTCTCAGAAGATTCTATTTGTAAGCCGTTTACATGAAAAATTATGGTGTCACAGTTGGTGAACTGAGAAGTCTGAAGAAAAAACAAAGTGTTTATACCCCAAATTAAATATACATTGACTGTTGTGGAACTTTCAAAATGGTAAACTGAGGATCTCCATAAATATGCCCCAATATAAGAGCAATAAAAACAGTGGCAAAAATTGACATCAACTTTTTCAGAAATGTGGACGTCAACCAAAGGCTTGCAGCGTGAAGTGTGTTTACTCAAGAAACACTGTGGAGTTTGGTGAGAATCGCAACTTTGGTGGCATTGTAACCTGATCCTGCCCTCTTCTCCCCAGCTTTTCAGTCACCTTGAAAACCAGCATCCTGGTAGTAAGGTGAAGGGTCACACTGGTTTGGAGTTTCTCAAAAAGCTTCATTCCCAAAGGACCATCACTATTTGACCTGTCTAGCATCTCCCTGCAAAGCTTCATTTGCAGGTTTCTCTCATTATTTGACTGGGCTCCAAGCTGCCTCTGTGGGAAAAGACTTAGCCACAAGGCACTTGTGAAAAAACAATCCGCAAAATTGCTTAACTTGCAGCTGCAGAGTCTGTGATACCACTTGGCACAAACAAGAGCCTGGTCAAAATCTTAAAAAAATATCTGGGGACTGAGATGCCCACAGGGACATTTGTAAAGTTCTGTTATATTACCAGGGATGCAGAAGGCCTTGGGCGTGTACAGACCTGTGTGCATGACAAGGAGACCTGAGAGGGCCCCAGTCATTTGCCTCTGGCTGACCTTGAGGCTCTGCGGAAGCAGGATGTTTAGACTAAGGTACAGTTGCAAGCGGCCTGAATGTTGAATGCATGTTCCAACACACGCACAGAGCCTTCTGAAGTTTGGGAGACTTAGCGGTTCAAGGAAATCTCTGAAAAACAATTAGGTCATTCAGCAGAGACCTCAGGTGACTCGCGTTACAGGGATACAGGCTACGGAATTACTCCTGGGAAGTCACGAAAAACACAGCAGCAGCAATAAGAACAATAAAATAGCAGCAACAATAAACCTGGGCAGGGGTCTCTGCTTGATATGTTTTCCACATTATATTTGCCAAAATATGCAGTTTTCAACAACAAAAACAATGTAACTCTCAGCCATTAAAAAAAAGAAAGGCCATAAACGGGGGAAAGCAATCAATAGAAACCGTTCCTGAAAAGTCATAATGTTGGACTTACAGGAAGAAGACTTTGTATAGCTATTATAAATATGTTTAAAGAATTAAAGAAAACCGTCCAAAGGATTAAAAGTAAGTCTGATAAGTATATGTCAACTAGAAAGAATATCAGTGAAGAAATTATTTAAAAGATAGAAATTCTGGCGTTGCAAAACAATAATTGAAATGAAAAATTTATTAGAGTTTCTCAACAGCTCATATGAAAGCAGAAGAAAGAAAAACTGGAAAATGACTTCACTGAAAATATCTGGTCTGAGGAAGAGATAGAAAAAGGGGTAGGGAGAAGTAAACAGAACTTCAGAGACCTATGGAGCTTCATCAAGCATACCAAGACAGGCAGAATTCATATTTCAAAAGAAGAGGAGGAAGAAAAAGGAACAGAAAGAATGTTTAAAGAATTAGAAGCCAGAAACTTACTAAATTTAATGAAAAATTAATCTGTATATTCAATAGTTTAACGAGCCCCGAGTAGGACAAACACAGGACATGCATACATAAACACATCATAGTTTAACTATAGAAAGCAAAAGATAAAGAAAATATTTAAGATATTTTCCCAAAAGATAAAGAAAATATTTAAAAACATTAGGAGTGATTCATCACATGCAATGGATCTTTGATGAGAATGATGCCTGACTGCTCATCAAAAACCACGGAGAATAGAAAACAATAAGATGGCAGACTCAAAATTCTGAAGGAAAAAACAACTGGCGACCAAGACTACTGTATTCAGCAAAACAGTTCTTTAAAAAAATGAAGGTGAATTACCCTGGCCCGGTTGCTCAGCTGGTTAGAGTGTCATTCTGATTCACCAAGTTTGTGGGCTTGGTCCCGGTCAGAGCACGTGCAAGAATCAATGAATGAGTGCATAAATAAGTGGACGGGCAAACTGATCTCTCTCTCCTTCTCTCTCTCTCTCTCTCCCTACCCCTTCCTCTTCCTCTCTCTTTCTAAAAATCAATAAACAGAAAAAAATGAAGGGGAATTTAAGACATCCTCAGATAAACAAACCTGAGAGAATCCATTGAAATCAGACTTGTCTGACAAAATATAATATAGGCACTATTTCAGACAAATGAAAGGATGCTAGATGGTTACGTGAATCCACACAGAGACACTGACCAAGGGAAAAAAGAGAGAATCAGCTTTATAAAATCAGAAGTATAAGATGGGACATGACTCGCAACCTTACAAATGTACAAAGGTTTATAAGGGAATACTCTGAACAACTTTATGCCAACATTTTATAGAAGTTAGAACAAAAGAAAAATTCCTAGAAAGACAAACTGCAGAAACTAACTCAAGAAGAAATGAAAAATCTAAGTAGATACATATCAAATTAAGTGATTTACTTAATAATTTAACAACTTGTCATGAACAAAAACTCAGGCCTAGATGGGTTCAATGAAGTTTAGAAAACCTTTAAAAAGAATTGAAGGAAAAAGGACTCATGGACACGGACAATAGTGTGGTGAGTGCTGAGGGGAGGGGAGTGTCAGGGTACTAAATGGTAATGGGGAAAAATACAATAAAGATTAGATTTAAAAAAAAGAAAAAAAGAATCAATACCCCAAACTTTACAAACTCTTCCACAAAAAAGAAGAGGAGGGAAGCTTCCTAACTCATTCTGTAAGACCGGAATTTCTCTGATACTAAGTGTGACAAAATATCATGGGAAAAGAAAGTTATAGACCTTTTTTTCTTTTTCTAGTAACATTTTATGATGAACTTTTAAAGTATAAATTGAAAATTATATGGTGAATACCCATATATCTACCAGCTAGATTCTATAATTGTAGACATTTTGCTATATTTACTTAATTATCTGTCTACCTATCTCCAATTCAGGTTTTTTTTCCAGCTTCTGAAATGACACATTTTGAAATGTATTGAAGTCTTCAACTTGCGTTAAAATGTACCCAAATTAAGACAGCTAATGGTAGGTAGACCTTTTGAATTAAGGTGCAAAAACTTCAACAAACTGCTAGCAAACCAAAAATCCAGCATTGTACAAAATAGATTTTACACCACGATCAAAAGCGATTTATCCCAGGAATTCTAGGCTGGCTTAATGTTCAAAAATAAGTTATAATATACCATATTAATGGAATAAATGATAAAAGCTGCATAATTATCCCAATAGATGAAAAAGAAACCTTTGAGAAAACCAATACCCTTTCATAATAAAAAATACTCAACAACTAGGGATAAAAGGGAGCTTTCTCAACCTGATAAAAGACATTTATGAAAAGCACACGACTAACGCCAAATGTGTAATGAAAGGTAGGGCCCTTCTCCCCCAAGGTCAGGGCAGGATAAGGGTGTCTGCCTTGCCACTTCTATTCAAATGACATTATATCAGAAGTTTTAGAAACATTTAGTTCAAGACATTTAGAAAACAAATAAACAAGCAATCGAGTCATCACATGAGAAAGGAAAAATTAAAGCTATCCTTAATTCTAGGCGACATGATCTTGTATATAGAAAACCCTAAGGAACCCACAAAATATCTATTAGACCTAATACATAAGTACAGGATTATGGCATGATAATATCATTGATAAAATAAATAAATTGCATTTCTATATGCTAGCAATGAACAAGTTGAAAATGAAATCATGAAAATAAGCTCACTTATATTAGCATTAAAAGGATAAAATACTTAGTAATATATTTAATAAAGAAGTACAATGTTTGCATACTGAAACCTAAAAAGTTCTTGTTAAAAATTAAAGAAGGCCTAAATAAATGGAAAGACATTCCAAATTCATGGACTGGAGAACAATATTATTTAAATGACCATACTTGCCAAATTGATCTGCAGATTCAGCAAACTCTGTCCAAATCTCATCTGGCTGTTTTGTAGAAATCAAGAAACTGATCTTTAAATTCATGTGGATATGTAAGAGAACCAACCAAAATAATGTTTAAAAAATGACAAAAATTTTGATTACTCACATTTTCTGATTTTGAAACTTAATACAGTCTATATTATTTAAGATAGTATAGTGCTGGCATAAAGAAATAGTTGACTAGAAAAGAATAGAGAATACAGAAATGCTTCTTTACATTTGTGGTGAATTAATTTTTTGATAAGGGTTTTATGAGTGTTGTAAAAGAGTTATCATTTTAACAAATGATGCAGGAGCAACTAGCTATCCACAGGCAAACAAATAAAATGGGACCCTAACTACACCATACAAAAAAGTAAAAAAAGTCAGAGACCTAAATTTAAGAGCGAAATCTATGAAGCTTATAGGAGGAGGCAGAAGAGTAAATTTTATTTGACTTTGAGCTAGGCAGTAGTTTCTTAGATATGACACCACAAGCACAAGAAAGAAATGAAAGGTGATATAAACTGGGTATTAGTTTGGCACTTGGTAATTTAATAATGGAACAAATAATTCAATAAAAATGAGCAAATATTCAGTAAATGTTTTTCATAAGAGGAAATACAAATCATAAACAAGCACATGAAAAGGTGCTCAGTATCATTAGTCATTAGTGAAATGCAAATTAAAATTATAATCAGTTATCATGTCATACCTAGCTGGATGGCTATGGTCAATAATATACAATAGATATAAGTGAGGATTTGGCAAAATTGAAATCCCTGTACATTCCTAATGGAAATGCAAAATGGTACAGCCACTCGGCAGAGCAGTTTAACAGCTTCTCAAAATATTAAACATAGTTACCAGATGATCCAGCAATTCTACTCCTAGGCATATACCCAAGGGTAATGAAAACATATGTTCACATAAAGATTTGTACATGAGTAGTGATAGCATCATTATTCATAATAGAAAGAGTCAATAACTCAAATATCTATTAACTGATGAATGGATAAATAAAATGTGATCTATACATGCAGTGGAATATTGTTTGTCAATATAAAAGAATAAAGTATTGATATATGCTACAATATGTGTGAACCCTGAAAAGATTATACCAAGGGAGAGAAACTGAACACAAAGTATGATTTCACACAAATAAAATGTGCAGAATGGGCAAATTTATAAAGACAGAAAGTAGATTAGAGGTTGCCTGGAGCCCAAGGTGGAGGGTGGGGAATTGGGGAAAATAGTGACTACGGATGGGTATGGTTTTCTTTTGGTGGGTGATAGAAATGTTCTAAAATGGCTGTGGTGATGATGGTTGTATAACTCTGTGAATGTATTAAAAACCACTGAATTGTATTTTTCTCTAGAGCTGCCAGCTCGTGAGGTTTCCAGCCCAAGGGACAAGGACTTAGGGACATGAACCACCCACCTCTGGTGCCAAGGGAAAACTAGGCTGTTCTCTCCTCAGTGAGATGTGGCCAAGTTGAAGTTGAGCACTGGCCAGAGAAGAACCTGAGTATCCCCTGTGTAGACATCTTGGTGTAAACACAGGCCAACAGCCTCAATTCCACATGAAACCAGCAAGATTTAAATGAGCCATTTTTATGGTATGTGACATATATCACGATAATTTTTTTTAGAAAAGTATACCGGCTTCTTAGTTTTCAAAACTTTGTCTTGGTTTCTAATCTTGGGGCACTGGCACTCTGCTTGAATACAGATCATTTGAAAGGCAACAGTGAAGTAGGTTTAGAAGAGAACAAGATATAAAATTAGGAGGTTCAGTATTCTCAAGTCTCATAGCATTGGAATATAAAATAAAATGATTGTTTTTCCATAATTTTTCCCAATAACCCATATTAAATCTGCCTCTTCCCCTCTACCCCCGCAACATATTCAAGTGTCCATTCACTTTTGCTCATTGAAATAAAAATTTCATTGAGGTCAGTTCAGAGAGAGCATGAAGGTCATACTCACACACAAGTTAAACTCATTCCTTTTGCAGCCAGAGCTCTGAGCTCCCTGCACTTCTCCAGCTGTACAGCATCAGGGCTGGTGTCTCACCGTCCCATGCTTGCATGCTCACTCCATCTCTAGCCCTCCCTCCAAACTAAGAATGAGAATGCAGCTCTGCAAGGAGAGCAATACACAAAGTCACCCCTGCTAGTGTCCTTCTGTAGTCTGGGGAGAGAGTCAAGGGTAGGACCTCCAGGTGTGCTGCTTCCTGTTAAGGCACTCCGCTCAGGCACTCCTCTGTAGAGAAAGGTGCTCATTAGTGTCTTAGCTTTATTTCAGGGCCTTACTCATATCTCCAGGAACCGGGGAAATTCCGACTCAGCACCTTGCTATGTAGGGCAGCTCTGTCGACAGCAGTTTAGAAGGTTCAGTGCTCATAATACTGCCGTCTGAAAGAAAGCTTTGTAAACATCAGGGGCTGGTTAGATAATTTCTTTGATTCTTCTTAGAAGAAGTAGAAAGGAGGCAGTGCAAATACCAGTGTATCTTTCTGACATTATCTGATGAAAGTTTTGGTAGGGAAAATGGCCAAAAAATCTTACTAAATTAAAACAGTTATGAGGATTATCTCTGATTTCATTTATATGGTTTAGTTCCAGGTGAACTATCAGGTCTCATATTCTTGTATTATATTTTAAGTATTTTTATATCTTGCCTTCCCAACTATTTATGAGGTATTTGAAAGTCCATGTACTACGCTTCTGTGAAACTCCCATAATGCTGTGCACATAGTAGGTGCTCAGTATACCATTTTTCATATTGTCCTTTTCTTCTTACCTATGAGTAAAAGTACGGCACCAATTCCCTACTGTATGATTTTCGAAGTGTTTTGTATTACTACAAAGAAGTAATAATTCTTCAGACTATTGACACTGATGTTAGAATACAGAAGGTATGTTCAGAAAGTATCCAGCCATGTAACATGAAAAACAGAGACATTTATCAAAGATAGAAGATACAAGAAACATTGTACACAGGGCAGTTATGCCTCAGTCCCCTCCAAAATTATGACCTTCTTGAGGAAATCTGGTTAATTAGTAGCAATTTGAATCAAGTCATTAGCAACTGCAGCACAATGTTCCTTCTGCCCTGGTGGCAGAAACTGTGGCACGAATTTTGCCATGAAATATTTCATGCTAAGATCCTGCATCACAATCTCAGACACAGTAGTTTTTGGAATCCCCAGGTCAGTATCTAGTTCTCGCACTGTCGGTCCCTGATCTTTGTTGATTGCAGCCCGTACACATTCAACTTTGTCACATGTTCTGCTTGTTGCAGGTCTTCTAGGACAAGGATCACTTTCAACAGATTCTAGACCACCTATGAAGCCTTTGTGCCACGATTTTATTTGTGCTGCACTCATGTATCATCCCTGAAAGCCTTCTGAATCATTTCTGCTGAGGAATGCTCAAGCTTAATGTACAATTTGATACAGATTCATTGCTCTACTCACTTGGTTGTTTTGAATGTGACAGCCACACAGTACACATGCTCATTCAAGGGCATCTATTGCTCCCACTGACTAGTACAGTGAAGTTGTCATTGTTTACACATGCTCATTCCAGTCCACCCTCCTTGGCCACCAGGTTCCATCGATGTTGCACAAACGGTTCTCATTATATTAACAATGGCTGGACTTTTTCCAGACAGACCTCATATAGTAGAGACTTTTTACAGCTGTAAAAGCTAAAATAAAACCTTACTGCATCTGTCAACAATCCCTATTGGCTTCAGTCTACTATCCGAACTTTCCCATCCTCACTAGGCACTTGAACTTGGTTTATGTGAATGAGATTAAATATATTAGCCAGTTGTATAGAATGTAGGTAGAGAAATGTCCTTTGGCCCAAGCTTCCAGTTGCAGCTCAATCTCTATATTGTATGAGTAACAGAGTTGGGCAGGAGGATGATGAAAAATCACTAAGTCACTGTAAGTAATTTAATTATAAAGAGAGTTTTTGTGAGAGGTGTTAACGTGTGCTACCTCAGTGAACCTGGCAATAAAGGTTTCACGAGCTACGGTGACATCTGGAGCCAAATCACATGTAGAAATTATGCAGCGGCAATAAAAGCCACTTAATTAGCATTGCAAATAATGTTCCAGCATTTATGAGATGCCTGAAAATTTGCATACAGATACATAATTACATAATTTGCAGCTGTGTGTTTGTTCCCTAAGACCTTGTCACTTTGTTGGGAGACTATGTAAATCAGGTATTAATTCTCTTTATCTTTCTCATTCTCAGCCTTCCAAAGATGTGCGGTGAATCACTGTGATTTGGTGCAACTCTTTATCTGGATTTCATCACCTTGTCTTAGATCAGCTCTAGGGAAAAACATATCCCATGACTTATTTAGCAAGAGAAATATTTTGAATGGTTTATAAATACCACTTGCTAATGAGTGAATATCACTTACTCGCTAACTTTGGTTTCCCTATTCATCTTTGAAATTCTTTACTTGCTCTGTTACCCTAGAAATATGGCCTATTTATGTCCTGCTGGTTTAAAGAGGCTAATTATATATTTACTCTTATCTGTATCTTTCAGATAGTAGCAACTATTTTATATTCTAAATTAATAGAGTTCCATGAAATGCAAGAATCTAATCACAATGGAATAGTACCTAGTAAGAGTAATAGATACAGAAAGCTAAGCAGACCTGACAGCTAAACACAGAATCGGAAAGAGGTGCACCCAACTTCATTTATTGCCAGTCTTTCTAAAGGAAATGCTATGAACTAATTTAATAAATTTCATTAGGACAAGTTCAGGCAGTAGGATCATAAAATTTTTATATTTCAGATCTAGAAGTTGTGAAGAAAAAGGTTTTATTATGGGTTTGTGATTTACTACCAGCTAATAATCAGATTGAAATATGCAGTTCAGTGTGCTCTGATGGCTTGAGATGGTTTGGGCTTTGGCATGGTAAGTACAAGGTATCTCAGAGAAGTCTAGGATATCTTTTGAGAGATAGGAGACTTCTGTTTTATATCCTTGGTACCGGAGCAAAAATTATCTCAGGATATCAGATTAAACATAAAAATAAACAGTCTTTAAGAAAAAGTGCTTGGATAGGATGGGATTTGAAAATATAGACTCCGTTGTTCATTCATCCAGCTATCTGTTTATTCAACATTTGTTGAAATAGGTGTTAAGGAAGAGGAAGGTCTGAGCTAGGAAATTAAACTGGGCACTGAGGATAGGGATGACAAATATGTTAAGTTTCATCTATAGCTCTCACAAGTTAACATTCTCAGTCACAGTCAAATATGTTTTTTGGATGCTCATCTTTAGGAAGTGCTGGGTTGGCTATACTTCAGTGTTAATAAAATAGGTATTGTCCTAACTTTATAGGAATTTTCATCAAAGGTAAAACCCATGTGCAAAACATAGATAGCTAAATTAACTATAGCTATACAATATGAAACTATGGGCATGTATATTTTTATGGTTTATTGGGGGGGGACTTCATATTAAAACAGAATTAAGGGAAGAAATATCTCCATATGCTTTGATATTAGGGTTCATGAAGTTTCTTCTGTCTTCATGATAATAGCCACTCAGTTAATGCCTTTAATCATTCAGGAGAGCAAATATTTTGCACGTGGTTGAACTCACTAAGAACCTAAGGAACTCTCTTTAGCATGTCTTTCCTCTATCCTACTCAACCTTTTAGAGAAGGTAATTATACAGGGTGGGGCGAAAGTAGGTTACAGTGGTTCCTATGGAAAATCTACAATAATCAACAAATAATAATAGAGGAATAAACTGTGCTTCGTGCACTCATGGCTATAAACCTACTTTTGCCCAACCCTGTACAGTAAGTTTCAAGAGCTCCCTCTGTTCGAGATGCGGCCTCTGTGCTGATTGAGTGTCGCAGCTCAGGTCAGCTCCACTCGCCAGCTTCATGTGGGCTGGGGGTTGGTATGACAGCCCTGGCACTTGTTAGCGGGCCTAGAAATTACATAATGTGAAAAGATGGACTGTTGTTTGCCTATGACTGTTTTATAAAAAGGGATCTCATAAATGGAAAGTTGTTGTTTGCTTTTAAGGGGGTAGCTTTTTGCTTCCGTCTCCACAGTATATTTTTATTCTTTTACAGATTATTTTAGCCTAGATAGTGAGCATCTGGTTGTTAACATTGTTGTCTTTTAAAACTACCTTTGCAAGGAGTATATAATTCGGTTGATAAAGGAGTAAATAAAACAGAAAGGATCCTGCCTCAATCTTGCCTTACCTTTTTGATCACTAGACTCTTCAGTGAACCTCAAACTCAATCCTGTTTATCAGGGGGAAAAATCTAACTCTGGACACTTGGTCTGTTCGCACAGTGTACAGTCTGAAGATTGGCTCACTGATTCTAGTGTTGTTGCTATGACAGCACTATCATGGTGACTGTTCTTTGAGGTGAAAAAGGGTGTCCACACACAGTGATGGTGAAATTTTTCCATTACATGCTTGCGTGATTAGCTCTTCCCCCTTTTTTTCTGCATTTAGCTCATGATACTACTTAGGGTTTTACAGATTATAATGCTGCACACAAAACTAGTCACAAGAAACCTTTGGTTCATGTTCTCAGGGTGGAGCCCTGAACATGCCCATAGAAGCAGCTGTGACAGTTTCAGGACTGTTATGCCCACAGCAGATCAGTGTGCCTTTTTTCATTTGTTCCATCTCTAGAATCCCATGAATTCAACTCCAGAAATGAAATAAGGATGATCCCAGTCTCTCCCCCATTCCCGTTGTGCCACTTTGTTCCTTAAGTTTCTCTTACTATTTCATAGCAAAGCTGAGTGATTATTATGACTGGACCTGGCAGTTGTGCAAGCAGGAGCATGAAATTAGGAGGCAGCTCAGGGCTTTTTTTAGCCGCCCCTCTCAATGCCCCCCGGGGTCTACTTTGGCCACAGCTAGTCTAGAGGCTGAAGACTTGCCCTCTATTTCTGTTATGTGTGAGTGGGTTACATCTCTCTCTGTATGGAATGAACTGCACTTGTTTGAATTGGGTAGAATGATTCATCTGGTCTATAGTTTTAAAGATGCTTATGAAATAAAAAATCACTGCTCTTTTTTCTTTACTAACAGAAGTGGTAATTAAGACAAACTTTTTTTTTCTAATAGCAACGTGAGGAAAATAAATGCTTAAAGGATAATTTGGCAACATTCAGTATCAGTAATGGAAATGAGTAAAATTGTGCCTAAAATTACAAAGATTTTAACATTGTAACATTAACTAAGATTTTTCACTATGACCTTAATCAAGTGACTGAGCAGCCATCTCCTGAATCCAACAGGACTCCCTAGAAAGACGTGGAAAGTATTCTTCTAGGCCAGAACGGTCATTGACTTCTTTCTTCTCACCTATTACAAAAGAACCAGTTCTTGAATTTCATGTCTTCTATTAAGCTACACAATGAAGAAATAAGGTCCAAAACTTGTAGAGTTGGACTTACCCCAAGAAAATAAGTATATTATTAATTCACTTGATTTTGTGATAGCAAGAATAGCATATCAATAAATTCTAATAATATGATTTGTATAATATTTCAGAGATGTTTTATTTAATGTTTAATCTCTGGCACTTTCATTGGAAATAAAAAATAACTCTAGAGTATATAAAATGGTCTTAGAAACATACCATTGCACTACAAATGACCACTTTTCATGTCAGGACGTGTAGGGTAAAGAAGAAATAAGTCTATCAGTCAGAACTGTCTGAAAAACAGAAATCACTCTAGGTTTTTCACACAGGATGGTATTGAATCCAGGGAATCAAATGCTTGAAAACTTTATGAGGTTCTGGGAGGGAGCAGGGCAGGCTAACCAAGTGAACTGGCAGGTGCATTGTAAGCTTTTGGAGAATCAAAGGGTCACAGACCCAGAAAAGACATGCCAACGGTCATATTTCCCTCCAACATTTAGGAAGATCATTTTCAGGAGAACAGCTGCGCCCACCACAAAAGTCTCACATGTGCCACGTGCCCGCATGTTTGCCTTCCACGCCCAGAGATACATCAATATGGCTTCTACCCTCCATTCCAAAGCCTTCATGAAAGCCTTTCATTGGCAACTCTACTAGCTGGGGGTGCTGGGGAAGGCAGTTCCCAGGTGTCCAGACTCATGCTGGGCAACGGCCGAGGGGCAGGACACTGCTGTGTGGTCACGTGAAAAGTCACGGTGCGGTTTAATACGGGTACTCTTGAGTCGTCTAATAAGGTCAAGTATCTCTCAGTCTGAACGATCTGGCATTGCTTACAGAAGGAAATGGCATAATTAAAGAAAGCAATAACCTTAAACCCTGCATGGTACCACACTCCTAGTGTAATTTAGTCAGAATGGGAATACCCACCTACCGTTTTCCCAGGGTGGCTCTCATCTTCCCCTCTTGTCACCCATAGAAGACCTTGTTCTGTACAACTGCTTTTCATGGGTCCTCCCCACTCTGATTCTACTTCCCATCACGTTTATTGCACTTACCATGCACATGTACACTTTCTGTTCTGTTGCCTCATAATTTCTTCCTTCCTTTTTTCACTGCCACCTGCTGTTTTTCTTATTTGTATCACTTCTCACCATGGGAATCGGCTCAACAGTAGGGAGATAAGATATTTACATCCCGAAAAGGCCTGTGAAGTCATATTTAATCTATCGCTGGACCGAGGCAGGTTGTTGTCTTTGAACAATTTGTGAGTTTAGCCCTTTTCCTTCTCAGCTGTAGGTTGTTCCTATCCCAGCAAAGTTTAGGAACGAGTGAAGACTAAGGTGAGCTATACCATCTTCTGTTTTGTGTGTCAATTTTCATTTCACACTGAGGCATTACACACAACAGCCATCTCACAGGTATTTGAATTCCTCTGCTTTTACCGTGTTCCTCTCTGTTTTGTGATCACCACTCAGGTTTATACCCTGGACTTTGCTGTTACCTGGAATAACTTACCCTATTTGCCGTGAATAATGTGCATTTTTTGCCCAATTTTTCTAGGGAAAAATAAGGATGCCCATTATACGTGGGTAGTACCTGAAATAGCTTGTCTTTGTTCTTGTGTTTTATAATTGTTTGTTACATAAAATTTCTGGTACCATAACATGTTCAAAAAGAAATACTAAAACTCCTTTATAATACAAAAAACAAGTATCTAAATATAAATACATAAAAAACAAATTAAAAAATTGAGATAAAAGGTTTTTTTCCCTGAATGATTGGGCCGAAAACATGGGTGCACATTATACATGGCAAAACATGGTAATATCTGAAACGTTTTCTGACACTTTTTTCACTCCCGTCTATTGCCTGCGCTCTCCTCCTTAATGAGCCGTCCTCTCATCTCATCCGGACCTTCAGTTGCCTCGCCCCTCCTTGTCTTCTAACGTGTTAATGTTATTTACTTCCCTCCTGATTCTTCACACATGCTATTATACCTACATCTTGAATTATCCTGACTTAAAATTTAGCGACTGACACTTAGGAGAAACTCAGTTTTTAAATGAACAAATGAACCTCACTCCTGTGTTCTCTACTTTTATTCCTGGGATGCTGGGGGGAAGAAATCACGTCTCTTTACTTACTGACTAAATATAAGTTACAAATTCCATCTTCAACTAGGCCCTTCGTGAGTTATTAATCTTTTGTATTATTTCTAGTTGGGTAGTATCTCTGCCTCAGTTTCTTATAAAATAATGTGTAAGGCCAATACTAGGCACTATACTTTATTATGAATGCAATTATAGGCATGCAAAATGTAGGGGAAAGGTGACTGAGGTAGGGACAGAGGGACTAGAAATACACTGGTGCTGTTACTGAGCTGGTCACAACCACATCCCAGAGAATAAATATCATCAGAAAAATCATCCATCCAGAGAGTGGAAAGTATGTGAATTTACCCACTAGTAACCATCTTCCACTGGTCAAGTTTCATCCCAAGGGACATCATGTCCCTCACATTTTTGGGTTCCACATATAAGGATATTGAGAAAAGCTTGCGGCGTGTTGCACTTGAGCATCACCCAAAGCTCTGGTGAGGGAGGAAAGAGGTGCACGACATTGGTACCATGTGGGTACTGTCAGGGTTAGCTCACGAGTGCCATAAGGTAACTTATTTGGCCACCGTAGGAGGCCCCTCAGTCTTGTGTCAGCAGGAACAACGTGGTTCTAGGGTCACGGGGCCAGCATATGAGAGATTCTCCAGCCAGGACACAATCCAAGTTCACACTTCTGGCCAGGCACATGAATTAGTCTTTCACTTTTCTTTCCCCATAGATGTTGTCTCAAGTTATTACTATTATCAGTTTAGAGGGAAGCCTGGTCCATATTCTAGTGTGAGCGGCATATTTGTATTGTTTTGATATTGTGATTTTTAATATTTTCAAGGGCAGAATATGTTATACTCCTAATTTATGTTGTGCTTTCATGTAAGTGTGAGTGTTACATTAAAAACAACACAATGAATAATTTTGGTCATTGTTATTTTATTAATTTTGATATTGACCCAGAAACTCAGAAAAGTTGTAAACCTTCTCAAAGGCCATGGAGCTAGAGTGTTTTGGTAAAAAGAACTTTCCATCGGGAATTGGAAGACTTAATTTTTAATCCAAGCACCATATCTTACTTTCATGTTATCATTTTTTTTCAACACAGGGGCACCAGTACCCAGACCAGCCTGGAGTAATGGGCTCAGCAGCCCTTCGACTTTTGCAGTGGGCTTATGATAAACCCACCAACATTTTATGGAGGTCTGTGTGTCTGCACAGATAAGATTAGGAGAGAAAGGGAGTGGAAAAAATGTGGATTACTTGGTTTATGACTTTTATGGGGTAGAAGCAAAGGCCAGCCCGTTTTGTCTACTTAGTTTGAAAATGCCCATTGGTTCAAATTAAAGAGAATGTGGTTGTAACAAAACGTAACAAAACAAAACAGAACATATAAAGAAAGTTCTCCCCTCTCTCATCGTCTCCCTATTGCTAGTGAAAATAATTCTGTTTTTTAAGTTGCAATAGTCCATGGTATTGAAGATGTTATTCTTTAGATAAATCCTATTAAGTGATTTCTTTGAGGCTGAAATGTATAAATTAAGGTTAAAGTCAAGACTTCTTTTTCCTTCAAGAATGTGATCTTATGAAAAGTTTCAAAGCTAAATAGGCTTTCTTAAAATTATAAAGAACTGTAATCAGAAATAGCGGAATCTCATAAACCTAGTCTGTAATTGTAAATGCTTCTGGTCTTAACGATGTGCAAGTATAAAGAAATAAAGGAACAGAGCACCACGAAAGCGTTAGCTTCTTTCTGTCACCAGGGAATGATGCAGCTTTTATGTCTTAAAAATATATAGGCTACTTCTTCCTGATGCAAATAGTCACTTAATAACAGAATTATCTCTACATGTCCAAAGTAGATTGGATTCGTCCTCATTGCTTAAATTGGATACTGCAAACCACCCATCCTGTTTGTCCTTTGATTTCCTTACCAGTTCTCTGAATTTACATTACAACGTAACTGGTGGTGACCTTCCACCATCAGTCATAATGTTAGCTGCTTAAGCATTTCTTAATAATAGATTTCTAGATTACTTTTCTATTTCTAGCCAAAAAAAAAAAAAAGAAGCAGCACAAAATATGCTTCTTGTGAACATCAAATATGGGTGCAAATTAAACTGTGTAGTTGAAAGCGGAGTCAATATTTTTTTCTTGATCAGGAAGAGATAATTAGCACATTTACAAAAAGCATGTAATTTTTATTATCTGTGAAGACTGCCACAGTGAATACATCATTACCTGCACAAATAAGAAAGTAGAATGCTGCAATTCATTTTCTGAACTGCTGTGAGTGGGGAAGAAAAGCCATTCAACCGTATCTTTTTCTTTATAATTAGTATTGCTGAAATAACTTTAAAGGCAGAACCAAAAGCAGATAAAATTGTAGACTGGTAACAAGTTGGGAAGAGTTTATTTTAAAAAAAGACCCGTAATTATTTAAAGAACATAGGGAATGGAAGACGTGGGCTTGGAAAGCGTGGAACGTTGAGCGATAGGCAGTCCCGGAACAACTCATGCTGTTGTGATAAATGAGAGAAGGGACGTAGAGCAAGGACCTGGGCTCCCTTAGAAACACCGAGCTGCAGAGAAGGAAAATATTAACAGCCTGACCATGAAATGTGCAAAATGCATCTTTACATCGCTGGTAAAGTTTGCAAGGCCGAGCTTGATAATTCAGCAGAAATCGGGACCTTCGGGATACAGTCTTTGATCTTGTGCTGTTGTTTATATTCATAACAAACCTTGCTTTTGTTGGACATAAAATTATAACACAGTCCGTGGCATTCCCTAGTTTGCCCATGGGCCATGTCCCAAGATTGTTTGGATCCTAAAATCTAAATCAAAGGAATTGTGTAGAACTTCTCTGGTTGTGTTCTGACCTGGGGCACCAGAAGCACCGAAGTACCCGCTTCCTCCATACAGGATGGTGCCCACGGGCAGAGGCAGGAACACCTCTCCCAGGGGAGAGGCGATAGAGACTCCTGGAAGCTAATGACTAAGCATTATGGGCAGGTAGGATTTTCTTCCCACGAAAATTCTCAGGGCTTTTTTCTCAGTTCTGGGTCAACTCTGTGTTTTTGTCCTTCACTAAAGCGTCATGGGACTGGCTTGCCTGCTCCTCATTTAACCACTGCCATCTTCCGATTTCAGCCATGATCTCTCTACTCTCTGACCTGCTGAAGGAAAGGAGGCAGTGAGTCGAGTCACCTGTTCTCCTTCTGTCCTTGGAGAAACCTAAGGCTCTTTTGAAGTTTTGTAGCAATTGCTACCAATAGCAGCATTTATTCTTTGACTGAGAATTTATTTAATGTATTATTATGTTCTAGGCACATGATTAGACACTAGCAGCATAAAGATTAAAGGCATGATTCTCTGTCTGGAAGGAAGTTAGTGCCAGGCAACACGTGATTGAAATAATGTGACAGTCACTTCACATATATTAGGATGGCTACTATCAAAAAAAACCAAAAAAAAAAAAAAGTTTATTTTTGATGAGGATGTGGAAAAATGGGAACCTTTGGGTGTTGTTGTTGAGCATGTGGAATGTGCACTCATTTTTGTACTAGTTGCTCAAAAAATTAAAAGTGGAATTGCCACATTGGTGGTATGGACTTTTCTGGCCTGGAGATTTAGTTGTTTTAGTTGTGGGATCATTCACTGTATGTGGAGATAAAAGCGTGTCTGACAGTATATTTATTTATTTCTCAAATATTTATTAAGTGTTTTCATGAAGCTTTTGTCTGATGAAGACAATGAACAAGTAAATAAACAGCATGAGAATTTCAGATGGAGATAAGTACTAAGGGAAATTATAGCGCAGTAACGCGGGAGAGACTTATCAGGAAAGAACCATATGAAGGAATTTTTTAAGGAGGAGACATTAGAGCTGAGATTAACAAGTGTCAGTTTTGTAAAAAAAAATCTTAGGTGAAACACTCCAGGAAACAGTAATTGCAATTTTACAACTACAGAATCCTGCCCATTGCCATGTACTAGGATTTTGCATTACTTAGTATTTCAAGAAAAACATTGCTCATTTGTAGGCAAGGCTAGAATTTGCCACTGTGTGATACTCTGCGCACATGCGTCAGGGGCAGGATTTACAGTTTTATGCAGGAGGAATGTTGTTTTAAAGAAATGGTCCCTCACTTTTATATAGCACTTTAGAGTTTATAAAGATCATTTACATTCATGATGACATGTTTTGGTAGATATCGGCTTTAGCCCAAAGATGATTATATTGCAAATGAAAGAAAATCCAGCTCAAGTCAATAGAAATTTATGTAAATTTATAAGAACATGAGAATTTCTAATTTCAGGCAGAGTGGATTCAGAGGCTGAATATTCCCACCAGGATATAGTTTCTCTCTGTCTCTTTCTCTGTCTCTGTCTCTCTCTCTTCCCCCCTGCGTCTCCCCCCTCAACCCTCCTCGTGTTTCTCCACTGTATTTATTCTCAGGGATGCGCCCTGTGTGACAACAAGCCTGTTCACCGGTACTGTAGGCTACCAGCCCTCTCCACTTTGCAAGCCTAGCTTGGAGATGGAAAGAAAACACTTTTTCTCTGAGAGCGGCAGCAAAGGTCCAAGGTGTGACTCAGTAGTCTCTGCAGCCAGGGGCGCGATGAACTCCTGCTGGTCAGGAGTGTAGGTCAGCCCCATCCAACCCAAAAGGAAAGAAAGGGGCGCTGAGCAGGCAACGCAGCAGATGTCCCCACTGAATCCCTTTCTCCCATATGAGGTTGAGAAGCCCGTCGATGTTGCACAGAAAACTTAAGCTTCAGACTGTACAAATGGGGTCCTTTCCACTCGACTCTTTCGTATCTTCTACATAAAACAAAGAGCAGATTCCTAAGAGAATTTAACTGAAGAGCCGAAAAGGCACCTGACGAGTCATATCTGTAGTGTGCGTCCGCCTTGCCAAGGGTACTGCGTACTTTCCGCCTGGTTTGCCAGTGCAATGTCAGCAGTAGTTTGACACAGCGTTTTTTCACAGAGGCTAGCTGTAGTTGTCCCTGACACGTGGGGGTTGTTGTTCTATTTTTGAGTGTTGGTGCTGTTGACTGAGGAGTTCAGAGCCAGGAGAACCCTGAGCCCCATGGAGGACTTCGATGCTATTGGTGAAAAAGAACCGAATCCTTTTGTTTCTCTTAAAAATTACCCACACCACCAGATCTATCAGATTCTCTTCCTTTAAAAAGATAAATAATTTACACGACAGATTTTGAGTGAAATCTCAGGGTAAATTTAGGACTGAAGATGCAGCACCAAATATTTTGTGAAAATGGCAAGTATGTGTATCACAGACCTCACAGAAATGATTCCATGTGAAATATACTTGACCATCTATAGATTTCAAGTCAGTCCTGCACTAGCTCAAAGAAAAACCCAAATGCAGTGTAGAGAATTTGAGGATGTGCAGGAGAAATGAGAACCGATTATGCTTTCTCCATTATTTTAAACTATTTTACCTAGGTGTTAAATATATTTTAGGGACTATCAGAAAAAAACAAAAATTACAGCTCTAAAGGTCTTTATTTGTTTGTTTCCACCACCTATAGTTTAGATCAGATTTTATCTTCCCTCTGAGTGTTTATCTTGAGTTATAAGGGCTCAGCAGCCTTCCCCAAAATTGTTTTCATTTCTCCTAGGAAATTCTGTGAAAAAAGGATCTGCTCTGATATCCTAAATTTTCTGAGTTAGGTAACTTATCTAATTGAAAGTTCTTATTGTAGGTAAAGAGTTTTACAGATCTGAGGGTACCTCTTCTAGAAATTTCGGTAAGGGGATTGATGTGTTTTGATTCAGGTAAATAAAAATAAGATTAAGGACACATTTAGGCCTGCAAAAAACCTTGGTCTCTGCCTAAAGCTCTGCTGGATTCTGAAAAAATTTTACTAACTTGCATATCTATTCCAAAAGATGTGTCCGTCCCTAAACATTTCTTTTTTTTTTTTTTAGCCCTAAACTTTGCCTGGTAAGTGCTCCTCCCCCACCTTTGCAAACTTTCAGATCATTAGATGGAGTCAGGTGATCATGTTATAGCTTGTGGAGAACAGGGGCGTCTGCTTTGCTTGCTCTCTGGGCCGGAAGAACTGTCCTCACTGCACGAAGCCTCAGTAGTTATCCTTGGCCATACGGGGCTACTGGGCAAGTATCTCATATTCTGATTGAAATGCCCAGATATAAGATTTCCTGTTTGCTCACAGGCAGAATCGCATTCCTTGTCTGTTCCCTCACAGCCAGCTTCTCTACTCGGATCACCCCTGGGCCTGCACTCTTCTGTTCCAGGCACCCAGATTCAGACCTTTGAAAAGGGCCTGTTTCTGTCCTTACCACTCACACTGTTCCCCCATGATTACCACATAGAAATACAAACTAACATGAATCAGAGAACCAGAGCCAATTTGTATCATCTCAGTGTTTGTAACCCTCCTAGAATCCAGAGATTCGTCGGGCAAGCCTTCCATGTGCCCGTCCTTCATGTGGGGAAAGTGGGGAAGATCTATCTCGCAAACCGTTTCTCAGAATCAAAGCTGGAGATATTCCCTGGTGCGGATTCTCAGTAAATCTATCATCTATCTATCTATCTATCTATCTATCTATCTATCTATCTATCTATCTATCATCATCTATCGATCATCTTATGTCTATCTCTGTTCTATCTGTCCTCTCCGTTTGCCTATCATCTATCTATCTAAATGATCTATCCCTAACACCATGTCTGGATTTGGGGGAGTTATGCTTTTACAATCTTAACCAGAAGTAAGAGTACTTCCTGGTAATATCGGACATGAAAGCGATGGATTATTTTTAGGGCAGGATACAGGACATCATTATGGTTTCTTAGCTTTTTAGGCTGAGATATTTTTAGTTTGTATCTTCCATCATTATTCACCATTAAAAAATGTTAGAAATTTCTACTTCCAAATTGAAGTTTCCAGATACCTACTGACTTTAATATGCTTGGGGAGAACTTTTTAGATCAAAATTGAATCATGAAATTTATCAAGTGGGTAAAAAATAAGCTGGTTAAATTAGTTTTGAAAGGAATGAAATCTATTGAACTGTTTAGTTGTTGGAATATATTCTTTTTGATGATGATTACTTGTTAGGCTTTAAAATTTTATTATAATAATTTATGTTGTCAGAATAAAACATAAGAGGCTCAGTAGGCCTAGGAAGCAAATGTTATGCCTTTTAGAAGTACTCAAATGAAGCAATTACCTGATGGGCTTTGAGTCATATCTGTATAAAAGACTGTATGTTTTAAGGCTTCCACAGGTATAATTTGCACTCCAGGCAGAAACAATGCTCCAGGGACATTGAGTGTCTCTATTTTTAGATTCTCATTTCCAGAAATAACTGTCTCTGAAACTGCTTAGAGTTCCCAAAATAAGAATTCGGGCATACAATTTAAAAAGCCAAAGAAAGAAAGGTTAAAAATTTTACAAAAAAATTTCTCAAAAAGCAATGGGAGAAACCCACCCATTTTCAGGTTTGAGGACTTCAGATTCTCTGACTGAATTCTGCAGGGGAGACCAGGCAGGGGTTGCCCTCCCGCCTCCTGTCTCAGGGGGTGTGTGTGCCTTTTGACTTGATCCCCAGGGCTCTGGTTTTCACCTCCTTATTCTTTACTGTCTAGTTCAGAGCTGTGTCCTAAAGACGGGGGCCATGGTTTTCGCCGACGTCTGGAAAAGCCCCTTAGAATCTCATAGGGTTAATGACACCCGATCCAGTGTTTCTTATGCTAATGCTCTTCGGGCACATGGTATTTCTCACAAAGCAGAGTGGAATGTTTCCCTGAGGAAAGGGGTTCGTGGGCAGTTTGGGCAGTCAGCCTGGTTTTCTAATCCCGACACTTACACTGATTTTCCAACCTGAGGACGTGGATTCAATTGTCAGTGTGGTAATCAGGTGGAACTCGAACTTGGACTAAACCTAAAGAAATCACTTTTTCCTGTACTCTTAATTAATACCCATCAAGGGTCTGGGAAGAATTTGCTCCTCAACATAAGGGATTATTTGAACATAAATTTGTATTTAAATTTTTAATACATTTTCCCATGGAGAAAAATATGGAAGCTAATACTCTGCCTCAGATGAACAACAAGCCAAATTATCTACTTCGTTGTTATAATTATCATTAATATGGCAATTTATTTTAAGTTTGTGGGAGAGATTCAATTTATATATATTTAATGATTTTAATATTTTTATTGATAAAATTAGGTCTTTATTTTCATAGTAATAGCTAACATTTATTTAATACCTTTTATCATCAGGAATTATCTTAGACTGAATATATATATATATATATAATTTTAAGCAATATTATGTATTGCTTAAAGTCACCCATGCAGCCCACTAAGTTAGTGGGAGAAAGAGTTGGAATTCAAACCCAGTTAATCTATTGACAATCTAACACATCATAATTAAAATAGACTTAGTTACTTAATAATAATAGAAAACAGTTATTCGGGATTGCCAACTAACAGATACTACCTAAAATATTTATACTGATGCATTTAATCCTCAAAGGGAATCTATAAGTCACCCATTCTCATTGTTGCTCTCCTTTCGCAGGTAAGGAAGTGAGGCACAGAGAACCTTTCCCAAGGTTGCAGTTAGCAAATAGATGATTCAGGATTACAATCCAGGCAGAATCTCTGTTCTTACCTGATATTATACTGGCTTATTGTTAATACTACCACTGAAGTAGTACTGATACCTTAATTATTAAAATGGTGACATTTAATGTGTTCATCAACTGTATGTGCCAGGCCCTGAGTTCAGTTTTTAGCAAACTTTATCCCCACTAATTATGTTTGAAACCTCCAAATTAGGTATTTGAAGCCCATTTTGGAGATGAGGAAGAAGAAATTAGGTATCTTAAATCTTCCCAATGTCTCTAAGCTAATACATGAAAAAGCTGGAATTCATTCTGCTCTCTCTGATTCTCAGGCCTCTATCATTTTCCTACATCCCACGTCACCTCTCGAGTTCCTGTTCTCACGTGTTCTGTTACCATGACAGCTACTGTGGGCTCTGTGCAAAGACTAACAGACTGGGAATGGCAAATACTCAAAAAAATATATGGTAGATAGTCCAGTTAATCTACAAAGGAGCAAAACGAAACTAAATAGCTTTTAAGAAGGAGATTACAAAGCACTAAAATCTGACTCCAGTAATGACATCAAGAGAAACAAGGATTAACTAGATAACCGTTATTAAAAAATAAACAAGAAACTAAATAATTAAAAATTATAATTGACACCGGCAATTTTATTTTCATTAAGCTAGTTTCGAAATAAGCACATTTCTGTGTGCTTTTGTATTTTATAGATATTCTTTATATATGTACATTTTTGATATACATTCAAAATTTGTCATTGATAAGTGGCTTCTCCAATTAATTTTCATTTTAAAAGATAGTAAGCAGACTCATATCTTGCTGGTTGACAAGCTTACTTGTAACAGAATTATTTTCTGCTTTGTGGTGTAATAGACTTTCTTGACTTAATGACATCCACAGGACATTAGTTTTTTGTTTTTTTACATATGTTATGAGTTGCTCGCCTGTGTACGTGTGACTGTGCATACGTATGAGAAAGGGGGTAATGCCACTTATCTCGAGGGATAACGTGATATTTAACAGTGGCTTAAATGAGCGTCACCACTTCATCAGTCATCGTTTATTTTTCCAGCTGCCCCATCCTGAAAGCCGCTGATTCAAGTATTTTCAAATACTGTTGTTTTAAACTTGGAGGTCTTTTAAAAATCACAAAAGTAATTTGTCATATATAATAAATAGAAGACATATAGTTCATGAGAGCTTAAGGAAAATAAGATACAGTTTGGACATCTTTCTAAAAAAATTCAGTCTCTTGATAAGGACTCATAAATAATGCATATGGAAAGACCAAAACTTTCATTATATTATTTATTAATTTCAATAGAGTCTGTATCTGAGGTCATGTTTCTCTTATCAACACCTGCTGACCATTAGCTTCCTGAGTTCAGAAGTGCATAAATCCTCAGTGTTTAGGGGGTTTTGTACATGTTCTTAGGAATAAAATATAATTGGCTTATGTAAGTTCATAAACAGAACCTCTTTCAATATGTACCCGTAATTTATATTTATTACTTCTATTTGAAACATTTAATAAGTGTGTCTAAGTTATTTTTAGATAAATATGTTTATTATTTAAATATTTATTTCTTATGTCTATGACTAAATCATTAACTTTTATTATTTCTATCACGTTTGCTACTGTCCTTGCTTCTTCCCTTCCCTGGTGCCTTGAACGGAATGACAGACCATCTTGAGCACCGTATTTTGCAATTAGAGATTATCTTAGGGTGACATTTTCTGAAAGAACTTTCTCTTTTGAAGTCAGTCTTTTGTGATCATTACTATTTAAAAACTGATGATCGAATGTAACTTGGCAAAATGATTTTCATTGTCAAGTAACTGTCAAAACAAAACTTTACTTTCAGATTGAAAAATACAGTAATCATGCTTTGGAAAATATTTGTATTGTCCTTATATTTTTCATGTATTCAGGGACATTTCAAAGCAAGATGGAAAATGTTTCTCTCTAAAAAAAAAGATTGCTTGAGATGACTAAGAGTACAACTTTAATTCTAAGCCTTACCACCGCCCCCCGCCCGCCAAAAAAAAGTATACTGCTGCAATGTCTGCTTTTAATTCTTCACACACTGCCTTTCAGAATCATAGTGATGACACAACGTTGATGAACCAGTTTGTGTATTACCTGGTCCTTGCATCAGACTTGGCGTCCTCAGATTTTGCCTCTTTCACAAAGTAGATCCTACATTGAAAGGCATCAAGGAATAGAGGGCAGCAGAAACTAAAATAAGGCACTTTTATAGAAATTTGCACTATTTCAAGATTATGTATTAAAGGTTTAATTAGGTTGGAGTAAAACATAGCCTGTCCCACTTATCTATTGTAAATCACCCAAAAACTTTGTGACCAGAAACTGTAATGATCATGTTCATGATATTGTTCATGAATTTACAACATGAACAGGGCTTGGTAGAGATGGTTTGTCTTTGTTCTGAGTGTCATCTCTTGGGACAGCTTGCCTGGGAACTGGAAATTCTTTTCCAAGATGGCTCACTCACATTGCGGGCAAACTGGGCTTTCTCTCACTGTATGGTGGCTGGGGTCTGAGAGAAATTTTCCCTGTAAGCAGAAAGTAGAAGGTGAGCATTCCTTACGGCCTGGTCCATCATCAATTGTACACTGTTCTATGAACGAAGCGGTGAAATAGCTTGGATTCAAGGGGGAATGAAGTGGGATGCATACCGTGAAGAAAGAAAATCAACAAACAGAAAAATGCAGTCTGGGGCAAAGTAAGATGTACTAGTGTGGCATGATCTAGTTCAATTATGAAGCTCATTAGTCAGGATAAAATATAAATTCATGTAGGAAGGGTAGAGTAACAATATCATACCCAGCAAGAAGGTTGGATGTGATTGAAGGTAAGTCTCCAAGATTTTAAGAAAGATGTAATGTAGAAGACAATTCTATGTATTACATTACACCCCTTAGTGACAATTCTCAGATAGGATATAAAATTTGCATGACCATGGACCTGAAAGCATTTCTACTAAGACTAATCACATTCTTAAGGTTGGAGGACATTTTATTGTTCATAGAGTATTATACGTTATTTATTGTCATCATGGTTTTTACTCATGCACCTTTTCTGTAAGCACGCAGGCTTTGAAATTCATAATCAGGTCCTCAATTGTCAAATTTGTTTTGTATAATGAATTGCTTATACTACACATTTGAATGTTGATATGTAATTTAGTTTCTAAATTAGAACATTCTGGGAAATCTCAAAAAAAGCACTAAATTTTTAAGTTTTCTGGCCCTCTGAAACGTTTTATGAGCTTTATTTTAGCAAAAAGAACCATTTAAGCCTTGAACCCAGCATGTTTGTATATTTTGAAAATGTTCCCAAAGTCTATATCAATATATTATGTGTACATTTGAAATGAGGTTACACACTTCATAAACCTATGTTCTGTATTAAACTTTATCTAGGGAAGTCTGTATCAGTTTTCTAGGGTGTAAAGTGATGGAAAAAATGAATCTTGTTTGAATTGATGTTAGCTTGCCTATGAAATGTCCTCTTGGGACGTGAAGGAGAGTGGCTGGAAATTTGTGTTTGCAAAGTAGGCTGGAATCTGTTTAAAATTACCTTCAGATAAGAGGAATGAGCTAGGTAATGAAATGATTTCAATAGTATGAAACATTTGTTTTTAATGTAGAAGTCGTTGGACATGAGAATTGTCTGCCTCTTGGTTTTTTGGGTTTTTTTTTTTCTCCCTGACAAGGGATTTCCTGCCCTTAAAATAGCCTTTCTAAATTTTGATTGAATTGTTTGCCAATGCAATCCAGAAATCTTGTTAGTCTATGGCAAGAAAATCGGTATTAACTTTCCTTGTGCTAACATTCCCACTATTGACCTAGGATTAAAAACCCAAAAGGGGTTCAGTCCTGGAAACAGACTTGAAAATGACTGACACTTATGTCAAGCGGAAGAGCTTGTAGAATAAATGCTAGGAACAAAATTCCAGGTAAAGTTTGAGTACATGATTTGATTATCATTGTGAGCATCATAGTTTTATTTTTGTTATTTATTTATTTATTAATTTTGAGAGAGAGAGACAGACAGACAGATAATGGGGAGACATTAATTCATTGTTCCACTTATTTATGCACTCATTGGTTGATTCTTTTATGTGTCCCGACTGGGGATTGAACTCACAACTTTGGCATATAGGGACAATGCTCTAACCAACTGAGCTACCCAGCCAGACCTAATTTTTTTTACATTCTAATTTTAAAGCATACTATATTGTCATTTCATACAAAATACAGGTAACACTGCTAGCTTACCATAAATGTACTTTTCTTTCTAGCATGCACATTAAGGGAATCACTAGACTCTGAAAGAAATTGGGCAACTCGGTGAAATAGGTGAAGAGAATAAGCAAAAAAGCAAAAAACAAAAAACAAAACAAAAAACCCCCCAAAAAATAAAATAAAAAAAACACATAGAGACAGGCAATGTGTTGATTACCAGAGGGAGAGAGAGGCTGAGGGAAGTAGAAGAGGGTATAGAATAGAGAAATGGTGACAGAAAGACTTGGCTTTGGATGGTGAACACACAATACAATATACAGATGATGTATTATAGAAATGTACGCCTGAAACCTATTGGAACTTATATCATTTTATTAACCGATGTCACCCCAATAAATTCAATAAAAATAAAAAGAAAACATTGATTTTAAGACCTGTAACTTTTTGTGTCTTTCCTATATGCTATTTTTTGATGCTTTCTGTAACATGACTTCTATTGCATTTAGAATCTGGGTAAATTAAATAGAAAAAAACCACATGCATCTGTCACCACAGGCACATTTTAAAAATATTTTCTAAGTATAATTGGCAGCTTCATTTGCAATCACTTTTCATTTTTCTTTTCTCTGAATAATAAATTCAGAAATTGGATAATAAATAACATTTCTTCTTGAATACTATTTGCATATATTTCCTAATGTTCACAGTGATTTTATGTTGAAAAAATGTCACTAGCAAAGGAAAAATAGTCAAACTTCCAATACAAGTCTTTGTAAATCCTCCAGTTTATGACTTCTGATCCTTCCCAGAAGAATTTGAATGGCATGATCTGGCATTGCAGACACCGCTCTCACCTTGGGCTTGACCAGAAAGAAAACCTTTCATTCTGCTCTCCTAAGTTGGAGTGCTTTTATCCCAGATACAACTCAAGCTCACCCTAAAGGATCTTGCCAGGATTAACAACTCTCAGTCAAAATCTTACCATTAACATCGTCTTTCCAAACCAATATGGATACTTCTGGTACCATTTTGTTTTCAGTGAGAGAGAGAGGGAAAACAAGAAAAAAAAGGAGAAGGAGGAGGAGAAGGGGAAGAAGAAGAAAGAGGAGGCGGAGGAAGTGAAGGGGAGAGGAGAAGGAAGAGAGGGAGAAGGAAGACATGACAGAAGAGAAAAAAGATGAGAAGTGGAAGAGGGAAAGACACTAGGAAGAAAAGAATATGTCTGAGTTGAAAAGAATATTAAGAACAATTGCTATTTGATATTTTTAAAAAAGGCTCAGAAGTAAAAGAAATCATAGCTAGACAAAGGGACACATAGAGCAATTGTTCTTTAAATATTAAATTCTTTAAATTTGACATTAGAAAGCTTTCCTTTGTCAACGTGGGTCTTGGGGACAGGATAGATTTTTAGGCTATTTCTTGCAAACTTTCTTGGCATTCTGAGCACTGGAAGCAAAATACAGTTAGGGTACTGCATTCGTTGTTTGGCTTGTACCGCTCCTTGGTGTTTCTTTAAGTGTCGGACCTCTAATTTTTAAAAGATATTTCCTTTTAAAGGGATTTATGCTTTTAAGAATCCTGAAGGAGGTGGCATATATAACTGCCATTGAAGGTCTCAGGACCCTTTTCTCCCTTGAACTTCCAGCTTTCTGTAACATGACATGGGTGCTGAAACTTTGTAGTTGCATCAATGCCCAACTAGTTGTGCCTTTATTCTGAAGTTTGTGTGAACGTTCTCCCAGCTTTGTTTTTTTTCAGTTAATTATAACCTCTTTTCTCCATGTCTAGGGTGTACGCCAAGGTCAAAGATGGAAACGTGAAAGATCTTTTAATGATAAAGACCTAATATGGCACGTTCTGTCTAAATCTGTATAATGTATATGGTATTTATAAACTTTTCATAAAGCTACCATTCATTACACTTGATGTTTCTCCTTTATTTTCCTAGCACAGTATTATCGTCTGCCAAGTATATTTTTACCGACATATTTTCTCAAATGGATTCACTTATTTGGATCCTATTGATTGTGTCCTTGCAATAAAAAATGAAACCTTCTTGATTATTATAAATTTATTTTTTTCTTGCTTCTCAAGAAGGAGACTAATTTGGCTTAAGTCATTCAAGGCTGCTGAAATTATATGCATCTATATACTCTTTTTGGCTTATATTTAAAAATCACAAGAATATTTTTTATAATCATAAATGTTTGGACAAAATGCCATCATATGTCCCTCTTAAAGTCCCAGCGCTCGGCTTGATTACTTCTTGGGTATAAAAAATGCCATATGTAATAGTTTTGTGTGCATTTTTTGAGAGTGGCTTTTACTACCTGTTATCTCAGTATGTGATTATATTATTTAGCTGACTCACTTCAAAGTGTATAAAAGGAATTCCAGGACATCCAAAGAGATACAATAAAAATCATTATGGAAGAAATGATAATAACACATTTTGAAAAGGAAAAATTTGTCAGATTATACCTGAGTTTAAAAATATGTAAGCACCTCTTTTTAAAAAATCAAACTCACAACCAATGAGTTGTGAAAATATAATGAACATTATTTTCCACATAGAAGACTTTTCCTTAAGTTATTTTGCAAGATAATATTTTACAAAAATATTTGCATGGATTAAATAGCTCAGTTGCTGGCTTCCAGAGCAGGAAATAATTTAGAAAAATATAGCAAGAGGACTAATGTTAACAAAGTTGGAAGCAATGTAAAGATTCAGCAAAAGGAAAATGGTTAAAGAAATGATGGTATAACCAAAAATATCAAAGTAAGGGAGCCATTAGAAGTCCTATTTTCAAAAAATATAATGGCAATGGAAAATGCTAGTGAAAAGGTCATGACATTTTATTTTATTATTATTTTTAAAATCCTCACCCAAGGATAAGTTTTTATTGATTTTAGAGAGAGAAAGGAGAAAGAAGGGGAGAGAGAGAGTGTCTCCTGTGTGCACCCCGATGGGAAATCGAACCCAAAATCTCTTGGTGTACTGGACAACATGCCAACCATGCACATAGAAAGAGGGAGAGAACAGGTACCAAAATGTTTATGGTGATTATATCTTCTTGATGGCGTTACCAGTGGCTGCTCTCTCTCTTCTGTTGAGCACTTTTTTTTTCTAGTATACCTGTTCTTTTTCTCTTAATAATTAGAAAAATAATATTCCCTGAAATAGGGAAAGTAGCAAGAGAAGAAGCCTGGTTCTCCCAATCTTCAGTTCGCTGCGTGGCCTTCCGTAAGGACCACTTGACATTTTGGGGCCTTGGTTGTCGAGATTTCCTAGACAGAGCCTAGAATGGGAGAGTAACCATTTACATTTCACTTTGGAAACTGATCATGGTACCTCTGTCTCCTCCAAAATGGGTTTCTTGTGTCTTGCCTTGTGGGCCCCTTCCTAATATTTATTGAGTAAGTGCCTGAAAGCTGCATTTCTTTAGCCAAGGTATGTGCTCAATTATTGCTTTTCTCTGCTGGTATTTTGTAGTATATTTTGCTATCTGCAACTTAAGCAGGACAAAACAAATTATTTTTATATATGACTAACAAACCTGACTATATCTGCTACTAGAAACATATTTGCTAATTTCTATCTGTGGTTCAATGTTTCCCATATCATAATTTTATGAATATACCTGTTTTAGTAATTTGTGACTATGGAATTAATTCCATAATACTTGTACTTCTAGTAGTGGTATTTTTATCTTAAACTCTATTTTTTTGACTGTGGAATGAAAAGCTTCATCTTTACTAAAAATAATTGACATATTTAGCTAGCAGGTAGGAAAGATACCGAGGGCAGGAAGAGAAAAAAGAGTGAGGGTTCTTTAATTTCTGATTTTACAACATCTTAATAGCTATGTATTGAACCTTACGTAAAGCGAGCATGTGACTATTTCTACCATTGACTGCAGAGAATATTTTACAGGTTTCAGAGATCTTCCTGTGATTCTAAATATGGGGAATAGTGTCTGTGTACTCATGGTTGAAGAGCATTTGCCACCATTTGAAGTAACTTGTGTAATTAAAAATATTCATAGGGTGCTATTTGTAATTACTGATTTTGACAAGATGTTATTTTCTTATTAATCAATACTTTTATTGATTTCACAAATATCTGCTCAATATCTATTCTGTTGTAAGCACTAGGCTAATTCCTTCCATCTTGGGCAGACCAAAGTAGAAAGATATTGGTTATTTCATCAATATTTTAGGAGCTGGCAAGCCCTTTCCATCCCCATTCTTAGTACTTAATACTTCTATTTGGAATAGTCAACAGTTAAGAATATATAACAACATATTCGTTTGACTGTCACAATAAACCCTAAATAGAGGGAAAACAGATCAAATAAGGTACCTGGAATGCTATACGCCTGGAATAGATTTCAGAAACTTTTACTGGGTGCAACCAAGACTCAAAGATACTAAGTGACTTATATGATATGTAGCTTAACTTTGATTAACAATCTACTGTCTGACGGTAATGACATCAGCAGCCTTGGGCAAGCAAGGTCAGGTGCGCCAGGCTTTGAGACAGTCCTTTTTTGACATTTCCAACTTGTAGCAATACTTCATTTATTCTTAGACACTCTTCTGCTTTCACATTTTCTCACACACCGGAGGGGTTGGATGTGTCGTGTGAGTGAGTGCACTCTGCACAGATGTTGTAACCGATGGCTGGTGTCCTGGAGTCTGTTGTCTGTCACTGCCGTAGAAGAAGCCTGTGCAGAATCAGATTCCTGGAACAGACAGCACCGGGACCCCAGGGGTGAAGCACGCCTTCACAGATAACAGCCAGGTAATGGATAGTTGAGCGAAAGAGCCGCAAGCAAGAAAACTTAGAAGAAAGGAAGAAGGAAAGAAAGAAGGGAAGGAAGGAAGGAAGGAAGGAAGGAAGGAAGGAAGGGGTAGCTGGTGGTAACATAGTTACACTATATAAGTCTTTTATATAACTAATGATACTTTTTATATAAAGTTTGCAAACATAAAAATAAGAACAACAGAAATACCATTCTTTACATTTTATGTTACTTACAGCTTATAAAGAGATCCATATAGAATTTTAAAATAGTTCTCAAAAATCTCTACACTGTAAATGGCATTGGACCTTATTTTGGTAGCGAGGAGTCTGAGATCCTGGGAGATTAAAGAACATCCTTAAAACCACAGAGCTTGTCAGGACAGAGCGAGGACCGGGAGCTGCCTGCTCAGCCTTCCTGGCCCGCGCTGGTCCTGTAATACTGGGCATCCCTGATGAACGCTGACCACGTGGGAGGGCTGCGTGGAGAATGGACTAGCTGTCATTTAGCGAATAAGATTTGCAAGCTGTCATTTAGTGAATAAGATTTGCAAAAAAACAGTTTCCAAGGGGAGGTATCAGTCAGCTTTGGTTTAATATGTTAATAAAGATTTAATCAAGCCTTTTGATTAAATCCTGGTAAACAGGGAAAGGAAGGGTGAAGGAAAGCACTGAACTCACTGGTGTGACTAATATTTGCTATACTACTGGCCAGCCATATGTCCGAATGGTAATTTGAGAGCTGCTTCCATTGAGAAAATGATTTAGTACATGGTTCATTGAAATAGAATGGAGAATTCTAAATGTGCTTCGATTTTCACCAAACTATTTAGGAACGGACTAATTGGACAAAACAACGTACACCTGTAAGCATAGGTAAGAATAAGTTAATTCCATAGGAACAATGAACAGACATTCTCGAGAGAACCTAGTATAAATACAGATGTGTTCTTTTTGTTTCTGTACTCAAGGTTAGAAATTCATGTGCCTAGGTCTTAACTTCACTCTAGTTATGGGTGAAATTTATTTGTACTGCAAGCCCTCTGCTTCGTCTGAGAAGGAGCAAGGCAGATTGTCAACTTCCAAATGAATCATGGACGAGTCCTGCTCATTTTTCTTGGTGTGAGGACCAGCGGCTACCAAATATACTTAATTTTGCTTGGAAACAAGGAATAATGCAAAGGCATTCTGATAATAACATATATTGATATTATCCTGGATGCCAATACTTGGTCCAATCAGAAAAGATTTTGCAACTGAAAACAATAAAAAGGCAAACCCCAATTAACTGTAGTGACGTTCAGTGTCTATAATGGGGGGTGATGGTACAAGGTGGGGCTTTTCTGGGACAGAGAGAAATGCTGCAGGTTTGCTCCTGGCTCTTATCCCATTGAGACTCACGTTTCAAAATGGGAAGAATTACAGGCAACTTTCCTCAAAGAAGATAGAGTGGAAGGATTTTTTCACTTATGTAGTGATGAAGTATCTTTTTACTTTCTCTTTTCAAGTTTAGTGGATAGTGGGGAAAAATTCAAACTTGTTCATTTGCTCATGTCACCCACCAAGGAAAAGCTATTTTCATGAATAAAGCACAATTTAAATATGATAGAGGCTTCCACTTTTAACTATGATAGAGTAGCAAATAACACACCAATGGTCCTTCCGAGAACAGCTATAAAAGCTGAATAAATTATAAAAATCCATCTCTTTGAAGGCACCAGTGTGCCTCTGAGACAGCCAGACTTTGAGGAACAAGGACCCAGACAAAAGAGAGCTCTTTGAGCCCAAAGACCACATTCTCTATACTTCCTCTTCCCCTCAGGTCATTTGCTGACCAGAACTGGCAGGGGTGCAGTGAGAAGGTGGGGGTGGGGAGGTAGGGAGGGTGAAATGTCAGGAAGGGAATGGCTGCTAAAAGGTAGAGAAGACTGTAAAGCTGTAGGCAATCTCCTGGAAATGAATTGAAATGACATGAAAATTAAAGTCGGTGGCTGCCAAGACAGCCAGAAACAGAGACACCAGGAACCCTGGGAGAGAAGAGCCTAGCAGAGTTTGACACTTGTTTTTTTCGATTGAAGCATTTTTCTGAATTCTTGACATGTGCGAGGCAGGAAACTAGCAAGCCAATAGTAAAGCAACTGAAGATGGAACACAGATTGTACAATCTGAAGGTGGTGAGGAACCTAAAATCTGAATTCAGGAACTTCCAAGGAAGAACCCCAGGTAGCACCCAGGCTCTCGTTGGGGACATCTAGTGGTGTCCTGTAAGAACAGTGAGACTCTATCCCAAGGCAACATGGTCTGTCTATGATGAGGTGGATGTATAATCTCTTCTCTGTATTTTATATCCTGTGACTCCAAATGTCCATAAATGATTGTTTTGTTTCTCAGTTTAGTCGTATGTAAAACTAGAATAAATATTTCGCTTTGGATTTGGTGAGATTATATATATATTTTCCAAAACTGACCCAGATCTCCAACTTCCAAATTCTCCAAAAGCGGGAGGAGGCCATCCGAGAGGTTAAGTACAGGAAGAGCTATCCCAAGTCAAATTCATTAGACAAAATGAAAATGCCCCTCGGTCATGTTCCTTAATAGCCTAGACGGAGATTTTGAACACAAAACTAAACAAAATAAAACACGTGACTTTTAAAATTAATCAGAGTAGGGGTGAAGTGATGTATCAAGGTCCTTTCAAATGTTTCTCTTAGTCTTATTTCTTATGGTTTATGACAAGTGAATAGTTACGTGTCCTCTTTCTTACCCCTTCTTATATGTGCCTTTGCTCTACAGTTTCTTCTCTAGGAACCTGTCCTCCATCCCATTCATTCTTTCTTGTCTGTTGCATTTCCCACCCTTGGTTCCCTTTGTAGGCAGTGAGCCCCAGGGATCAGCCTGCACCTGTGCTTGCAAGGGTTGGTTTGGAGCTGAGTGAGGACAAACTGAGCCCCTCAACAAATACGTGTGCTTCGTTACGTCCGTGTGGACTGTGGGCTGTGTGAGTAGATCACCTGCCTCTGTAGTCCCTGCTTCCATTTTGTGAGGCTCACTAAGACAGAAAAAGTTATATTCTCATAAGGATGGATGAATCTGATTTGCATGTGTGGTCAGTTACAGAAACTTCATGACAAATAGCAAAATGCTTGGTCCTCTTGTATTTGAAACAAAGTCCTCTTGTATTTGAAAAAACCCAGGAACTATAATTAAACAAACAAGTATAAAATAATGCCACCCCACCCCAAGAGAAAAATGGTCATATTTTAAGGTCAGTCAGAACTTGTTTGAAATGATTCAGTAGGTTTAATAGAAGTTATGGGCTATTTCCTCTACTGAATTAACTTTTTTTTCTCCATATAGAGAATCATTACTTATGGTCAGAATGTGTTACCACAATGTCAAACAGTAAGTATGGAGGGACATAGGCTATACATCTTGAATTAAACACAAAGAGATCTGATGTGTCACTGACCCTTTAGTCCTTGGTGGGTCTCGTTTGGGGCTCTCATGTGATACTTCTCAGAGGACAGGTCGAGTGGAATGGGATGGGATGTGTGTACCCCCTCTGGCAAGAGATAGAAGGAGTAACATCAGCCTCTCTGTTCCACTGGGTAATGCTGAATGCAGAGTGTCCTGCCCACATGGCCAAGGGGCCTGTAGGGGTATTTGCAAGCCTTAAGCAACTCGTGATCTGTTCCACATGGCATTCTTTCAGGTAAGGAGGGACTGGGTGCACTTCCAGAATGAAGCACTCTGTCTTTGCATGAGCCAGGTAATTGTACCTGTTTGTAGCTGGTGTTCACTCTTAGTGAGTTGTGTCCGGGCTGTGTTCGGCGTGGCTACTGTCATGGTGCATGTGTCAGCTATAATTCAGAGGGGCTATATATTCTTTTAAATTGTTGATATGAAAACCTTTGGCTTTATTATTATTAGGTATTGGTTTTCACCATTACATTTGCTTTCTTTATGATTAATAGATGTTTTTGTTATTCTTTTTACCCCACCATTTTAGCTTAATAATAGTACATTTTAAATCTTTTATTAGATATTTTTAATATCATAACATGTATTGCAACTATTTACAATCTACTGCTAATTATTTCTTTTACCACTCCCTTGATAGTGATAGAAACTTAGAACTTATTTCCATTTATCCAGATCTTTTGCTTAATTGTCTATGTTTTAAACATCATAAGACATTGTTATCATTGTTTTGTGCAGTCAAGATTCATTTGTATCCATCCATATATTTACTCTTTCCATTCTTTTTTCTCCCTACTCGAATTTCAGTGTTTTTGGTTGGGCTCATGTTCTTTTAGACTGAACTGCTCACTCAGTTTATGTTTATTATTATTATTATTATTATTATTATTATTATTATTATTCAGGTTAACCACAGATAAATTCCTTCTAGAAGTGCGTGTATATATTATATATAGTCTGCCCAGAAGGTACCCAGCCCTTGTAATGTGAAAAATAGAGACATTTATTGAAGAAGATACAAGATACAAGAAACGTTGTACATAGGATAATGATGCCTCAGTCCCCTGCAGAGTAGGCTCCTTGGGACCTCACACAGTTCTTCCAATTGTCATCAGCTGTCCTGTCATATTTTCTTGAATCTCGCCAATGGTCTGAAATCTTTTCTCTTTCCAAGGTGACTTTAGTTTTGGGTAAAGCCAGAAGTCACAGGGCAAATCTGGGCCGTAGAGGGGCCTGGGTGATTTGATGTTTCACCAAAAAACTCTTATGAGACGTGATGCATGAGTGGGCACGTTGTCGTGAAGAAGTTGCCAATCACCAGCTGCCCAGAGCTGCAGCCTCCTGAATTATCTGAATAATTACTGTGGAGGAATGCTCAAGCTGCACAGAAAATCTGATGCAGATTTGTTGCTCTACTCTCTCAGTCATTTTGAATGCGACAGCCACACAGTTCACATGCTCACTCAACAGTGTTTGCCACCCCCACTGACTAGTACAGGGAAGTCGTCATTGTTCCCACATGCACATTCCAGTCCACTCTCCTTGGCTGCCAGGTTGCATGGATGTCATGCAAACTCTTCTCATTATATTAACAATGGCTGGACTTTTTCCAGAAAGACCTTATATATAGTCTGAAAGCATCTTTATTTCACTTTCATTGAATACTAATTAGGCAGGTTTTTTTACAAAGCATTTCAAAGGTCCTATTCTCTTCTGAATTCTAACTTCTATTCTGAAGGCACCTGCAGTCTTAAGTTTTTTCCTGTTTAGAGTAATACTTCTTTTCTTTTTCGCTATTTAAAATTCCCTCTCCCCTCTCTCTTTTTAGTCTTTTTAGTGTGGACTGTCTAGGTGTTTCTCTTGAATTTATCTTGCTTGTTTTTGCATCTTATGAGTTATCTTTTTCTCAGTTTAAAAAATTCTTGGCCAATATCTACTTAAATATTAACTTTATTCTCATTTTCTTTCTCTTCCTCTGAAAATTTTTAAAGGTTTTTATCTGTCTTTTACTCTTGGTTTTGTATTTTTTATTTATTTTTTCTTTTGTGTTTTAGATTAATTTTTAGTGACCGATCTTCCAGCTTGACAATTCAATCTTCTGTATCAAATGTACAAATCCATTTATTAAGATTTTAAAAGTAGAGTGTTTTTCAGTTCTAGAATTCATATTTTATTATTTATTAGTGAACTACACAGAAGAAGTTCATCTTTTTATTTCCATCATTTTTCAGAAAATACTGAACATAATCACAGTTATTTTAGATTTCTTATCTTTTAAACTCAATATCTTATGAATCTGTAGTTCTGTTTCTATTGCCTGTTTTCGTTTTATTGGACTTTTAGTTAGAAAATCCTGTTCCTTGCTTTGACCAGTATTTTTTATACTGAATACTACTTGTAATACGGAAAATAATTATCATGGATCCGTACGGTGCCCTCTTTTTCCTTGGATGGTTTCTCTCTGCCCTGCCAGGTGAAATGGCATAAAGTTGTGGCAAGAAAAACAGATGAATTCAGATGGCTACTCTTCATCGAATCAGCAGGACTTGATGACGGGTCATGATGGGTTAATGTCTAAGAGCAAGAGGCTCTGAGGAACCAAAGTTGGTGGCCTGCATTCTGACTCATGCAGCTGGGTAGTATGTGGAGCTGTTGCCTGAGCTGGGGGTCACTGAAGAAAACATTTCTTTGAAAGGTGGCGTGAGCAAAAGTTCACTCTTCTGTATGGGAACCGAAGGTGTCACTGCTTTCCAAGCAGGGACAACTTTACATAGAGTTTTCTGTACAAGACTGTCTCCAGTTGTATTTAGCTTTCCAAAGTCTCTTCATTACAATCTTACTTCTGAGAAAGGGTAAAGAGTGTAACAAGGAAAAGTTACTGTGTTTTACCAAGTATGTTTCCTGGAGTTAGTGCAATCTGGCTTCATGCCCTCATTTTAACAATTACGGAGAAATCTGTTGATTACTGCCATCTGCGCCATCGCCAGCGAGGCACACTGTTGTCCGATTTAAAGTGGCGGTCTTATTGTCCTCCTCTACTTGTTTCATTGGCAGCTCTTAAATTTGCCATACCTGTCGTTGAAATCTACATCTGTGTGCAGCGTGCTTGGTACTGCTGTCCAGGGGTATAGCCGGATTACCCCGGGGCATTGGCTTTCTTTGATATACAAACTTGTATTACAATCATGAATTACAGCCCTTGAAGCATCCAAGCAATGTGAGGACTTTGTCATTTTTCTCTGCAGGAATAACAATTAAAACACTCCCTGGATTTCAGCAAGCAACATATTTAGTGAATAAATAACCCTCCACCTCATGCTGACTCGTATGTGTTGATAGGCTATTGCTTATTGTTTTAGACACTTTATTGAAGAAAAGAGAACTTAACTCATTAACATCAGTAGTAGTCTTGTGTCAATAATAAAGTTGAAAAAAAATCAGTATTCTTAACACTGAGCATGTTTCAAATACTGAACTTCTCAGTGTCGGGCCTGATTCTGAACTATTTTCTTTAAGGGTAGCGTTTGGATTGAGGCTATTTATCCTTGGAAAATATACAATGGAGTTTTATTTTTCTGAAAAAGATACTATTTCTATTTAAAAAGTTTTTTGCATTCCCCTTTTCTTTCTTTCTTTTTGTATCCTGAGAGAAGAAATCCTGCCTGCTTCTGATTTTCAACCCATCTTTTTTCCCCTATTTTTATTTCTAGCTGCAAGGCCTAACCTTGTCAGAATTTTTAGAAAGCTTAAATATTAAGTCCAAAAAACCAGTTCTTCCAGGCACACTGCATTAGAAAACCAAGCCTCCTTTTTTATTTACTATTGTATCCCCAGTCCCTAGACGTGCCTAGCACACAGTAGGCATTCAGTTTCTGAATGAAGGAGTAAATAGGTAAATGATTCTAGTAGCCTCTGATTGCTTGTTAGTGAGGGAAAACAGTATGCTCAGGTAGACCTCCAAGATCTGGACCACCCAGCTCCATCAGCTCAAGTTCAGTCCATTTTTTCTCAAGTTGTTTACAGTAGACAGGAGATGAGTTGGCTTTAAGTTTAGGGTGATAAGGTTGTGTTGTATAAAAATAATGACTCAGAAGGTTACAGGCTAGTTCGTGGTCGCATTATCCTGTTTACTTTTTATTGTGCATATTATCTACTCAAGGAAAAGAACCATGTGCGAACCATTGTCTGCACAGAAAATGTGTTTCCGAGTCCCACCCTTGTCAGGCTACAGCCTTTCCTGGGATCAGCCAAAATCTCTGGGGTAGAGAATCTTTTTTTGGGCAGCGGGGGTGAACGTTTTTCTGCCAACTTCATTTAATATGTATTAAATTCTCAGTGAACTGTCAGCTGAGAAGTATTGCTTGGGATCACAAGGTGTGTGATTAAAAAAAAAAACCCTCTAAAATGTGGCCCAGTGCCCTTGACTGGGTTAATGGCCCAGACTCTATTCCTTGTCAGGGAAGGCGCTCACAGAGATCAGCGAAAACTGTAATAGCCAACCTGACAAGGAGTGAAGGCCACGGTCAAAGGGAACGTGGAAATGCTTTGATGAGAAATTACATTACTGGTAAGAAGAGAAACCTGGGCGCTGCGAAAGGCAAGAAAACAAATGTACTTTGAAAAATGGGGAGTTTTGATTCAAGCTTCATGCTGTGGTTTGTAAATGATGCCTCCTTGATCACATTATTAAAGGAAATAATGACTAAGAACAAAAGGTTCCGACATGATCGAGGTCCCGCTGGACCTTAACCCCTTAAGTGTTAGCAAGTTAGTTTACCGAATATCCTTTACTACATACAACAGTAAGTGATGGGTTCTGCTCCATTTTAGTCCAAACTGAATTAAGACAAAACCATGTTTTTCTCTTCTGTTCCTCCTCTAGCCAAGCAGGAGGTATAGTCAATTTAATTCTAATACCTACTAACAATATTACTAATTCTTTATGTACTGAGGACTTACTATGTGACAGGCACTATTCTCAAGGCCATTACCTTCGTGAACTGAGCCTCACAGTAACCCATGGGGTAGGCACTATTATTCTGACCATTGTACAGATGAGAACACAGGGGCAGAAAGGGCCAGTTATTTGTCTATGAACCTAGAGCTGTGCAAGTCAGAGATTCCAATCCAAGCCCTCGCTGACCGAGCTATACGTCGGTGGCTTCCTTGTTACCTTTTGGGTGGGGGTTGGCTATTAGCTTAAAATGGCGATAGTGAGTCACTGGTAAATACAAATAAATTTGAAAAACTTCAAGTCCTCAATCAAAAGATATGCTACCATCTTTGTCGGAAAAAATGGCCTCTTAGCTGACACAGTATCAGTGAGTGGGATGAGCCTTACAATACTAGGATTTCTACTTGTTTCTAGAATATACACCTGTCAGATCTAAAGTCTATTATTAGCTTTGGTCTATAAAAAATTCATTAATTTTGCCACTGTTGATACTTCAGGGCTCAGCTTAACATATTATTTATTCAGCTGCAGGTTCTTCAGCACTAAGCCATTAATTGGAAATATTTATATATTAATCTGTGTTTAGTTTGTTCTTGAAGCTAATTATAATTGTTCTCTATCTTGCATCATTTTCTGAAGGACACAAAGTTAGGCTTTAATGAAATGGTCGCTTTAAAAAATGTGTCCTTATGTGACCCTAGAATCAGCCTAGACTGTTTACAACTCTTCCTGTGAGACACATTCCGCCAGCTCGACTCCTGTAACATCCCTTTCTTCCCATCCCACAACCATACGAAGGCTTTGCAGTCAGCCTTTGTTGGGGGCTGAAAATTAGAAAATTCTGGGCTGTGAATGATTGCGGCTTTTCCCCACGGCCACATTCTCTAGTTTTTTATGATTTCAGGATTTGGTCCTGCCCCCAGTTTACCACTTGTCGATAGTCCAAGGACAACCTCCTCTTCATTCCTTTCCTTACTGGAGCCTCATCTCTGCAATAAAATACTTTGTTACCAGCAGACTGGATGGCATCAGTAAATACTGTGATGCAGACAGAACACCTCTGCGAAGCCCTGATGAGCAGTGTTGTGTGAGCTCAGGAGGAATGGTGCAATGATGCTCAAAGCTCTGGAAACCATGTGACTTCAGTAGTAGAGGGTTCTATTGTTACAGTAATACATTGTTACAAAACTCCAGTGTAGTCTTTCCTCAGATCATAAATGTTTATTACTAATTAGACACTCTATTGCTGTGAGATATAAGTTTGGTAGGTATTTTCCAAAGTCATGTATTTTGTAGACTACCTTGGCCCCCACTTTTGAACATTTTTAGATTGAAATATGTCTTACAACTAAGGTGGATCTTTAATTTGGTACTTTATTTTTCCTTGTAAAGTTATGTCCAAATTCTAAACCATTTGAAATTTGAAAGAGAAGGAGGAAGAAGAAATTATATAGGGATTCAAATATCTCTGTGTGCTGAGTATTCTGGACTGGTGACTACATGGAAGAAGACAACCTAGCCAAGGGCCATGCGTGCTTTTACCACCCAGCAGTGGGGGCACAGAAGTCTCCACCTCCTTTGAATGAGTTTTAAAAAAAGGAAAAAAAAAAAGAGTGAACTCAGAGAGTTTCTTTTCTCGGGACCAGACTATTACTCATTCTTGCTTCTGTGGGAAAGATGGTCAGGCATGGAGAGAGGCAGGCAATATTCCTCCCACACTTTTCTCAGCTGAGAGTGGGGTGGAGGTGTTCCCCCTTCTTGGGAAATATCAAGAAGTGGGAAATCATTGTCTCTATTATTAGACTTGAAGAAAAGTGGTAGAATATACAAAATGTTACCCGCTGATAAGCCAAATCAGGGTAAACTGAAAGAAAGAATGATTTTCTAAAACATCTTCAAACCAAAATGCAGAGTTTAGAAACATTGAAGGAGCCACAGGGTTTTCCTCCCATAGACTAGGGAAAAACATTTACACATTTTGTCTCTCTTTGCCAACCTATGTTTGCAGCCAATTCAATGCATTCAGGCATCAAATAATTAACATTTTTAAATGCTCAAGCATATACTAAAACTTGCTTAAAGGTCACTTTGGAAATAGAATAAAACTAGGACATATATTCAAAGCATATTGTATACTTAATGGATGGAGTTTTCTATGTAAGCTTTATCTGAAAGTCCATGTCTAGGTTGTCAGGCATGAGTTACAGAGATTATTCTTGAAGCAGTGTGGCTATTCAGCAGAAGGGACAATGTAGAAATTTGAAGGGGCTGCAGTCATGGCTGCTTTCAGAAATGCAAATCTCCCAAAGCTTCTGAGAAGCTGGCTCCACATTTCATTCCTATATTTTTATTCCAAGAATTGGCCTCCTGAAGTTAAGTACCAGTAATACAAAGTTCCCAGAAAGAGAGGAAGGCTGAATTCAAACACCCAGGGTAGGAATGGTAGTTCATCTCGAATACATGTCTCACAAAGAGAACAAAATAGTCTTAGATTTAATACTATTTAATGTCTATTTTTCATGGATTCATTTTTCTATTCAATAATTTTTATATTTGTGGGAAATATTCTTTTGGTCCCATAAGTCCTTGTGATTAGAAACAGGTTGATTTTTTGTTATTACATAACCATGATGTTTAAAAATGACAGCCTAGTTAGCTTATTTAGAATATGTCCATAGACATTTCCACAGAGAAAACATGAGAATTTAGAATTTCCTTTAGGAATTGGCTTCAAGAATGAACTGAAATTCTCCTAAGCGGAATCTGTTTTTTCACTCTTTTTTTTTTTTTCTTTAAACAAGGTATCATTAACAAACATTCAGCTTTCAGGGCACCACATATTCCCACAAAGGCTGATCACATTCAAAGTGCTGCATTAAGTGATGTTTAAAAAAACCTCATATTAGTACCCAAGGCACAGTGCACATCTTCAAGGAACTTACCCAAGTAAGGCAGTAAATTATACACGTGAAGGTATGAGCTGTTTGTGTGACCTTGTTAAAAATGCCTTCAACCTTCTCATCCTCAGACTCCTCCTCTGTGAAATGAGAGGGTTGGACTGCATGGTAGCTGATGTTTGCTTCGGCTTTATAATTCAGAGCTGAGGATAATTCCAACTCCGAGGATAATTTCACAAATGGGCAAAATAATGAAAAGGCAAGTTGTATATTTATAGGCTAAGACTATGAGGAATCGTGTTGATCTGAGTCTTGAAGACCAGGAAGAAGGGCTGTGATACCTTTTGGGGAAACAGGGTCGCCTTCCCAACTGTGCTGTGACCAGTTGTCAAAAGTGATGCTTTAACCTTACGAGTATCCACACGACGGGCTTTCCTATAAGTCAGCCTCCAGCCTTTGCCATGGACTGGAGCCACCGGGCCGCCTATGCCACCATCAGCCCTGCAGGCAACACTGACACTAAGAAGTGAGCGAGTCAACTCCGGTGACTCTGCTATTCACTCAGCTTTTATTAATGCAGGTTCAATCCAAGTCTATATTAACAGTAATAACCACTCAGAAACAACCAGTGGTAACATCACACAAGAGAACTGGGGGACAATGATCCCGAGTCCCAAGAGTCCAGAGTAGACCAGGGTCTGGAAGGCAAGCATTGCTCGGTTGTCCCAGCCCCTTTAGGCCTTCCCAGATGTCTGTCTGAAGGTATTTGCCTTCAGACTCCTGTATGACGCAGTGTCACATCGGCCTCTGATTAACACATGTGGTTTTGTGCCACCTCGATAAACACATGCTGATTATTCTGCTCTACTGCTCGTGCTCTGAGAGGGTGATGTTACCCTTCAGGCAAGCATATGCTGTGTGCCACATTGCACTGCACATGCTCGAAGGATCGCATCATTCCTCTGAGTCATTCATTGCTCTACTGTGCATGCTCTGAACATGGCTTCTTAGTTGACAGGTCGGATGCCATCTTAGTTCAGTGCTGCTCTCCACACCAGTTCCACCCACTTATCTGTTGTGTCTCTGAGGATTGACATATACACACTTTCTGCAACCCAAAGAGGTCAGTGGCTCTCCATTCTCTACAGACTGAATTTCAACTTCACCGAATGGCTACCACGCATGGATTCTGACCCAGAAACCCCCGAACATGAAACTTCCTGTGCTTTGTTGGCTCTGGCCCCTCCTCACACACTATTTGCCATTTACTCTTTCCCCACTGTTGCCTGTTTTTCTGTCTCTGCTCCTCTTTCTCACCACACCATCTGCCTTTGGCATATTGCAACATTTATAAAAACAATTAGTGTTTTTAGACACTTAATTTTTCCTTGAGAGACCTCA